>PVJX010000141.1:0-365701 GCA_004027295.1 Dolichotis patagonum
GACTAATGATGATGAACATTTTTTCATGTATTTATTTGCCATTCGTATTTCTTCATCTGAGAACTGTGTATTCATTTCAGATGCCCATTTTTGGATTGGGTCTTTGAATTTCGAGGGTCTGATTTTTTTTTTAATTCTTTATAAGTTCTAGACAAAAGTCCTTTGTCTGAGGCGCTGTCCATGAAGATTTTTTCCCAATATGTGGGTTTTCTTTTCACTCTGCTGGAAACCTCTTTTGACATGCCAAAACTCTTTAATAAGATGTGGTCCCAGTTATTGATTCTGGGAAGTACTTCCTGTGTACTTTGGTTCTTGTTCATGAATTCTCTTCCTACCCCTATATCTTTGAGGTTTTTACCTACTTTGTCTTCAGGCAGTTTTAGTGTTTCTGTTTTAATATTTAGATCTTTGACCCATTTAGATTTTAGTTTAGTGTATGGTGATAGACATGGGTCTAGTTTTAGTCTTCTGCATATGGACAGCCAATTTTTCCAGCACCATTTGTTAAAGAGACTGTCATTCTTCCAGTGAGCATGTTTGGCCCCTTATCAAAGATGAGGTGGTTCAGTGATTTTGTGGTTGTGGTTGTATCTTCCAATCTATTCCACTGATCCTCAAGTATGTTTCTATTCCAGTACCATACTGACTTTATCACTGCAGCTTTGTAGTATAATTTTAAGTTAGGGATTGTGATACCTCCTACCTTGCCTTTGTTGCTTAGAATTGCCTTTGCTATTCTAGGTCTCTTCTGGTTCCAGATGAATTTTAGGAGTGATTTCTCTAGTTCTCTGAGGTATGTTAGTGGTATTTTGATTGGGATGGTATTGAATCTGTATAGTAATTTTGGGAGAATGGCCATTTTTACAATGTTTATTCTTCCTATCCATGAACAGGGTATGTCTTTCCATTTTCTGAGGTACTCTTCAATTTCCTTTTTCAGGGTATTATAATTGTCCCTGTATAGCTCTTTTACTTCTTTTGTGAGATTAATTCCTAAGTATTTCATTTTTTTGGATGCTAGCTAGTGTAAAGGGTGTAGTTTCTCTTATTGCTCTCTCAGTACTTTTGTTGTTAGTGTATAGAAATGCTATTGATTTTTGTGTATTGACTTTGTATCTGGCTACCTTGCTGAATTTGTTAATTATATCTAGGAGTCTTTCAATAGAGTTAAATTATCTTTATTTGCAGATGACATGATACTTTACATAGAAGACCCCCAAAACTCTATTGAAACTTCCTTCAATATACATGTTTTCATTTTTCTTTTGATTGTAAAACTAATGGATTAATCTGCTGTTGACATGGTCTAGCCTTTCCTTTCTCCCTTTCTGTGCTCAAACTCAATAAGAAACCTTAAATCCTAAATTTTGAACACAGTTTACAAATACTGTTGAAATAGTGGAGTGTATAGAAGGAAAAGATAACTTGTAACTGTCTTAAATTACCAGGATGTATTAGTTTCCAGCTGTTTCAGAAGTCTAAATACATATATCTGTGGCCCTAAATGTGAAAATCTATTTAATCTCAAAATTTCAGAGGGATTGTTTCTATGCAAGACATTTTTATAGTCTATTCATATGTTGTTTTCCATTCACGTGTTAGTGTTTTCAAATTTAGGTTATAAAAATAGTATTATTAAGAAACATTGATGGGCATTATCCACTGGAGTCCATGAATTTGGTTATTTTGAAAATGTGCCTAGAACAAGAGTTGCTGGACCTTGTGGTAATTTCATGTTTAACTTTTTGAAGAACTCTTATGTTATTTCCACTTGACTGCACCATTTCACATTCCCACCAGCAAATACCAGAGTTTCAAATTCTTTACTTCCTGCTAACACTTTGGTTTGTTTCACCAATAATAGTTCTGATGGATGAGAAGTGGTATTTCCTCCTGGCTTTGATTTGCATGTCCTTAATAATTTGTGATATTGTGTATCCTTTTCTTGTGCTTATTGGCAACTTACATGCCTTTTTCAAGAAATGTCATTCCCATGGCTCAGAGACACGTACCTGTAGTCCCAGCTACTCAGGAAACCAGGTATAGGGAGGAGAATGATAAGTTCCATCCTAACCGAGGCGTATAGTGGACCTCATTTTAAAAAAGCAAAGAAAAATATTTCATAATTTTTAATGTTCTTTACTGTTGTTTTAAATTGTAACTGCTTATATATTCTGATTATTAAACTCTTCAGATATATGTTTTAAAATACTCCTTTTAAATCTTTCAAGAGTAGATCTTAAAAGATAAACACTTCTACTTTTGATTGACTCCAGCTTATTTTTGTGTTGTTTTGCCTGTGCTATTGATAACCCCAAATAGCTTTGCTTAGAGAAAGCCTTTAGTATCTCTGCATACCCACATAATTACAAAAGATAATAAGTTCAGATTGTTAGAAATTTTGTACACTTAAAAGTTCTAAAAATGTTTTAGAGATTCTAATTGTTGTCATTTATTCTTGAGTCCTGATATTTGGAATTTCGTGTCCAACGAATGCCGTAGGTAGTTGCAGGTAAATTCTACCTGTAAGTTGTGAAGTCCTGCTTATCACAGTGCATATCAGGGAATATAAATTTTAAAAGAATTTTAACACCTAATTTTAAAAAAATTTACAATTTGGTTCATAAACTGCAAGCCATTTAGTATTTAGATTAAACTATAAATTTAAGAGACAACTTCCCAATTATCTTGTAAAGAAATATTAGAAGAGATCTCTTCAAAATCTCATAGGCTGTTTTTGCAATTTACTATTTGACTAGCCTATTCTACAATTTAGGAGAGATAAACAAATTAAATTTTATTTTAATTTTTATCATTTATAGATTGTTTTTAGCATCATAAGTACATGCTTACAGTATATAATGATTACATTCACTATAGGACATTAGTATATTTTATAGCATATCTCAAGTCCCTTCATTTTCCTCTATTCTTCCACTTTCCTTTTTCTTTTTGCAGATTCAAATTCACTTATTTATTTTGTAAGAACTTATAAAATTAATTATCATATTCAGGTTCAAAACTAGATTATTAAACCAAATAAAATATAAAATATGCAAGACAAATGTACTAAGGTTGAGATAAACTTCTACATACATTGTTCCCTTTGGATTATTTAGATTACAATACTTTTGATTTTTATTTCCTATTATACACATATATATATACATATATATATATATATATATATATATATATATAGAGAGAGAGAGAGAGAGAGAGAGAGAGAGAGAGAGAGGGACAGAGAGAGACAGAGAGAGAGACAGAGAAAGAGAGAGTTTTTCATATAAGAGAAACCATGGGGTATTTAAGCTTATGTGCCTGAGTTACTCCACTTAGAATTATGGTCTCAATGTGTTTCCATTTTCCTATAAATTACTCATGCTTATCCTCTTTATGACAGAGTAGTAATATAAATACCACATTTTTTTAGCCCTTTCTTCTTTCAATGGCATATGTGCTGTTTCCAAGATTTAGTTGTTGCAAATTGTGCTGTTATAAGCTGTTATAAACTGTTATAAACTGTGTGTTTATAAACTTGGATACACATACATTGCTATGGTATAATGCTTTTAACTCTTAGGAAGACATGTACAAATGGCACAGGCGGGTGAAATGGAATCTCCAATTTTAGTTTTTTGAGGGATCTTTGTACTGATTTTTATAGTGGTTTTGAATGTTTACACTGCCAATATCAATGTGGAAGGGTTCCTTTATCCTCAACCTCATCAGCATTTGTTACTGATTGATTTTTTGATGGCCGCCATTGTTTCTGGGCTGAGATAGAATCTCAGTGTTGTTTTAATTTGCATTTCTTGAATTACCAGTGATGCTGAACATTTTTTTCATGGATCTATTGGTCATTTATATTTCTGCATCAGAAAAGTGTCTATGCATTTCAGATGCTCATTTTGTAATTTCTTCTTCCTAAGTGAGCATCTTATTTTTCTGTGTATTTTTATGTATTCTAGATATTAGACCTTTATCTGAAAAGCAGAACTCAAAAATGATTCCTATTCTGTAGGTTGTCTCCTTACTCTTAGTGGTTTCATTTGCAGTGCAAAATGTTTTTAACTTTAGATGATTCCAGTTGCTGATTCTTGGTTTAATTTCTTGTGGAACCAAGGTTTGTTCAGAAAATCTTTTCTTTCACCCATATTTTCAAGAGTTTTACCTATTTTGTCTCCCAGGAGATTGTTTCTGTTCTAATGTTTACATCTTTGATCCATTTTGACTTTGGTTGAGTGAACTGTATGTTATATAGGTCTAGCTTTAATCTCTGGCATGTGGAAAGACAGCTTTTCCAGCACCGTTCTTCTCTGATTTTTATCATGAATGGAAGTTAGATTTTGTCAGATATTTTTTCTGTACCTGCTCCTTTGATCATATGATTTTTGTCCTTGCTTCTGTTTATGTGGTGTATTACTATTTAAAAGATGAATAACTAGCAAATAATTATTGCTCATGGAGTTATAGTCTTTCAGGCAAATGTTCAGTTATTTCATTTTCCAAGTAAAAGAATCCACTTTGGGACTGCGGTTATCTCTTAATGTTAGAGTACTTGCCTGACATTTGTGAAACTATTTCTTTAAACACCAACACTGAAAAAAATAGAGGCAGGGAGAAGGTGGAGAGAGAGGGCTAAAAAAATGCATACACCCTTGAAGAAAAGAAAAATTTGTATAAATATTTCAATAATAAATGTATTGAGAAATTATGAGACTAGTACAATTTACCTTTGGTCTCTGTAAGAGGTGTTCAAAGTGATTGGCATAGATTCTAACCATTTATTAGTACAACAAACTGCTGCTTGGTTAATCTTGGCCCATTGCAATTGCTGCACAAGCAGTTTCAACTTTTTCTCTAAGGACTGGAAATGAAGTGGGGTTTCCTGCAATAAACAATATCCCCTAGGATCCCCATATAAAGGTAACACCATCTGTTGACAAAACTTAATACTCTCTTTTTTTTTTCAGTACCAGGAATTGAATATGGAACTTCATGCTTTCCAGACAAGCACTGTGCCATTGAGCTATATCCCCAGCCACTCAATAGTATGTTTTCCTTTCCTGAAGTATACATACAATTTTACAGACTCTGCATATATATTTAGTCCAATTTGTCTTTAATAAATAAATTTATTTCAGAACTTCTGAAAGTCTATAAATGTCTTCATTTAGTGAATTTTATATTCTTTACAGCATTTTTCTAGTTTTCTTATTAATTAATGAGTTAAATATAATATTTGACAAACATTTATTTCATGATTTTATAGCACATGTGATTTTAAAATATCATATATTTAGGTTGATAAAATAGACAGATTATTTTTAAAGATACATATACATATATATATATATATTTTAGGAATCAATATCCTTTGTTTCTCTATTGTATTTAAAAACTTTTTGTCCATATTTTATACATGTTTTAAAAGCCAATTCAAATATTTTCAAAATGCATTTAAAACTTTTATTTCTTTGCATTTAAAGGCTTTATTAATTGAATTTTTTCAGTAATTGATATATTAACTCTCATATGCTTTTGAAATTTTCATATATTAATGCTTTTAACATAAATTTATAGTTCTTAACTATTGGGCTTTGTATCATGTATAACATATAGGTTTGTGCAGAGTAGGAATTTAAATCTGTATGGATTTGATTTTCTGATTTAATTAATGCCCATATTATATGAAAAGGCACAATGTACAATTTATATCAGAAAAATAAAATCAATCATTTCATTAACTATTCACAGAAATACCCCAAACTGAAGGGAGATTTCTTTAGTCCCCTTTCAAGTTTACATGGTGTGAATCTCAATAGAAGGGCACAGGTGCCTCTGTGGCTTGCCTTCCCTTAATCTAGTTCGCCTTTCCAATGTTTTCCCTTCAGTCATCTCCATCTTTGAAAGGCCTATAAGATCCCTTTTGATTCGAAGCTTAGTGACTTCCTGAACTTTTGTGAATATTTATTTTTTTGCATGCAAACAAGAATTCAAGGTAGACGTCAACCACTTGTTTTCTTTTTGCTTTTTCTTCTCTTTCACTTCATACTCTACTGTTGATGCTTGTTATAGTTTCCCCACTTGAGTCATCTCATTTTTTTTCCTATCAGAGTGTCAGAATTTTTAAAAGCAGAAATTCTGTCTATAAGACAAAAAGGAGAGGGGCGGTTGTAATAAAATTCTAGTAAATTTCTTAGCAAAGAGGGTCAGGCACTGTTAATGAAGACATTATTTAACAATACTTATTAAAGTGTGATAAAGCAGATTTTATTCAAGATGTTCAGAAGAGCTATAGAGAGCACTGAAATTAGATTTTATAGTGGGAGAGAAAGATCGGTCTCAATTCCAAATATATTATTGGCAGGTGAGATTTCAGAGCCCTGGGGCAGAGGAGGAGTCAATGGATAGATAATTATTCAGAGGAAATCTTAGAGATATGGGAGAAGATTAAACTGACCCCAAAGAATTCTTGCAGATATGTGACATATTACATGGGGATGGGGTATATGAAAAGCCTGATCAGATACTGAGATTGATGGGTTTTATAAAGTGATTTTAAGAGGGTTGTTTACTATAATCAGATTTTTCAAGGAAGCAGAGCATGTCGGTATAAAATGCCTAATAAAAACTGGATTTTGAAACATTGCCTGTGCTCGCTGCTCTTTTTCAAGCAGAGTTTCCATCATGGTCCTTCCTTCATTTGTGATAAAATATTTGGCAAACTCTGTTTCTTGTCTCTAAAATATAGATGATTTTTGCATATGACCTTTGTGTAAAAGACAACCTGTTAGCATCTATGTGTAGTATTTTCTTTCCCTGTAGAATCAAAGAAGAAAAGGAGAAGTCTATTAATAAGAGTAGAACTGATTTCTTTTCTTCTCAGTCTAGGTCCCTTTGGAAAACTTACAGGAAACGACTTAAAAGACTTCAAAAGAGCTTTGTGTGTTTGTACGTGCACATGTGTGTGAGCCTAAGATATAAGAAAGTCATTCAGCAGAAAGTCTTGCTACTCTGAACTCAAAATATTATATTAGCTTGAATTTTCCACTTTTAGATTTCAAATATTTCTGCAGTTACATTGTGGACCCAAAATACGTAAGATATATGGCCCTCTGGCCTGGTACCTATAAAACAAACGAGGGTCACACAAAAGTCACTGATATTCACTGATAACACTATTTTAGTTGGTATATTGAAGCATAACAACTTCCTAAAATATCAACTAGATGCATCACAAATCTAATAGTAATTTTTATTGACTATATTGGGAACATTTAGAACTTACTTCTGCTTTTTTCAGTCACTATACATGATCTATATGGATAACTTGTTAAACAGAGACACATCAAGCCATAGGGCTTAGGAACAACTGAGGAATTTGCTGTGTTAAAAATATCCTGGATAGTTCTGATTATGCCACATTACAGACTAAAGTTTAACAAATTTTGAAAAAATGAGAACTCTAACAGTTCCAGATCTAGAGAACCTGAGACAATCTAATGAGGTTAGAGTATTACAGCTAATTGAGTTAGATTGCTTGACTTTCACACTGATTCCTTCACTTACTGAATACGTAACTTTGGTTAATTAAGCAAAAGATAACTTTCTTTGTGTCTGCAAAATGTGAAATAGAAACAGTTGCTTAATGGGTTTTTTTGGGTGGGGGGATAAGTCACATGAAATAATCTTTTTACAGTATCTAACACTCTACCTGACATAGAGACAGTTTAAAGGCAGTTGAATTTCTTTTCCTCACCTTTTTTTCTCCATAAATCCTACAGGTCATCTTCACTATGTTCCCTGAGGCTCTGATCATATGTGAGAGGGTACTTTCAGAAGTTCTTAAAAACAGAGGTGGTGGTGTATGCCCATAGTCCTCGGTACTAGGGTCACCTGAGCCCAGGAGTTTTGAGACTAATCTGGGCAGTGTAGTAAAGGCCTTTCATTTCAAAAGAGTAAAGCAAACCAAACTGATTTTATATTAAAGTCGTTAGGGCTAATTTCAGATTATTCTCATCCTTATACAGTTTTATTCTATTTGAATTTTAAAGGGTCCTTAACTGTTGCTTTCTTCCAACATAATCTTTTAATTATCTCTATTTAACTATGATATAAGAGAGTTACCCTATGTAATTGCATATGCCTGTGATTTCTTGCCACTCTGGTACGTCTACCTGTTCGGCCAAAGATGTAGTATGGTGTAGAGAAATTGTCTTCTCATTAAAGTCAAGGCTAAATGCATGGGGCCTTTTTATACTTGACTTTGGTTTGTTTGTTCACTTTTTCCTTGAATGAAGCTATGTGACTTTATTAAACATATATCTTATCTCAAATATGCATAACTACATTGGAACACACTATAGACAAACCTATACAGCATAGTCCTTCTCAAATTAACTTGTTGGTACTTAACTCTTAAAAATATCCATATTTTAAACCAAATAAGAGATAAATACAGGAGAAAAGCAAATCTGAAAACAAAAGAAAGGGAAAAGTTTAAATAATTGGTGCCAATTCGATGTCTTAAACAAAATGCAAGTAAGGCATTCTACCAGTTAATGACATGAGAGGGTGAGGAAAAAGAAACAAATGATAGATATCTTTTTGTAATAAAGTGTTTACATATGAAAATGCAACGATGTTTGAATAAGTGGAGCCAATTAACACTCACCAAAAAAATAGCAGGGAGTAGATGGAGAGTACATGTTGGTCTTTGAAACACTGACATGCAATACAAATGTGAATATAATGTAACTTCTAAACAAAGGGAGTCTTGCTTAATTAAGGTTTATGACTGGGCTAAGAAATAGTAAACTGTGGGCCTTGGCTGTAGCTCAATGGTGAAGCACTCCCTTCCATAGGCAAAAATCTGCGTTCAAGTCCCAATGCAGCACCACTTACAAAAAAAAAAAAAAAAAAAAAAAAAAAAAAAAAGGAAAAGGGTAAAGGGCAAAGGGCAAATAAAAAATTAAAGGATGTTATTACACTGCATCCTAGAAAATCAGTCTTATTCAAATGCAAATCATAATAAACATGAGAATTGAGATGTTTTCTCTTAGTTATCTGTGTGCCTATCGTGGCTTATCATACTGTTGTTAGTCCAGCACTCTATTTCAGCAACTTTGGGAAACTTCAGATTCTAAGACTACTTTTAAGTGAAAAACTGGACAATAATGTCTGAAAGTATAAATGATCTCAAAGTTTGAGAATTGCTACAAAATTCTCTTGCTTGGAAGTTACAAAATTTTTGAAAATTCTCTTTTTTTTTTTACTGTGACACATATGTCTTTTCATTATTTTTAATTTTTTTTTATTTTAAAGAGAATAAAACTGAAGAAGGCAGAACAAAGCAGGTAAGAACAGAACAGCATCAGCAAAACAGCACTTTACAATAAGACGCCCGGACATTAACAGTAGCTATCAAAATATCTCTTTCTCTGCGATAGTTGAGCATAGTTTCAAATACAATAATATCAAATATAACACAATAGTATAAAACCATTCAAAAGAATGAAAGATTTATGGGGCATTCTGAACTGAATAACAGGGAATGATCAATGGCTACTATAATATCTCATTTTCAATAAAAAGATTTGTTTATACTATCAAATATATTAAAATCCCAATAAGACTCAACATGATAGAATTGATGGTAATAGAAGAATAGAAGCATGGTAGGACTTCTAAGCAAGATGATATTAAATCAGCAATGGCTACCATAATGTTTTGTTTTCTTCAAAACAGCTGTTCCTACCATCACACATAACAAAGTCAAACAAAACAGAATAAAACCAACTGATGAATGAAAACATTGGAAGGCTTCAAAGCAATGAAATGGGGAATCATGATTACCATACAATCTTATATACTCTTACCAACTCTCATACTAGGGAGACTATACGGTATTTACACATGTGAGTTTGGTTTATTTCACTTATGAGTATGGTCTCAAGTTGTGTTCATTTATTTATAAATATCTCAATGTGATCATTCTTTATAGCTGAGTAGTACTCAATTGTATAAAAATACCACAACTTTTTTATCCATTCCTCTGTTGATGGGCTCTTAAGTTGTTTCCAAGATCTGGCCACTATAAACATGGGTGCACATAAATCACTGTGGTCAGATGTTTTCAGTTTTTCTGGGAATATGCCTAGAAGTGGAATAGCTTGGTCAAATGGGACTTCCAAACCCAGGTTTTGAAGAATCTCCAGACTGACCTCCAATTATCTCTTAACAAGCTCATATCCTAAAACTTTTCTCTTTTAGTTTTATTTGATTCATGTAACACTTAATACTTTTTTCTAAAGATTTATTGTAAAATATTTTGTTATATAGAGCAGTACAGAAAACAATATTCAGTTCTAAAGTTTAAATTTATTATAATTTTTAAAGTGTGCATATATGCCTGCTACATATAAACTGAAGTACTTATTTTTCCACTGTTTCCAGAGTAGTAGTATTCATGCGTGCAGATGTGATACAAGCATGAATAAAGTTTCAGTTTTCTAAATATTTAATAATATTTCACATGCATTAGGGTCTTTAAAAATCAGCAATACTTTGCATGTTTTATTTTTATACATTGGTTCAACTGAGTTATATTTTTAACATTACTTTTATTCTTTCTGTTAATATATTTACTTCAAGTTGATTTATTGTAGAAAGGGACATATCTTTTATTTATTTATTTATTTATTTATTTTGTCATGCTGGGATTCAAATGCAAAACTGTTCACATATTAGGCAAATCCTCTACCTTGAGCTACACTGCCAGTTCTGATAGTTTTTCCTTTTTTTATTGAGAAGCATTAAGGCAGTTTCTCTGCTTTTCATATTGTCAGCCATTAGGCATCTGCATGGTTCTTATGAACATGTGCAACAGATTTTATATAGTATCTACACTGCATCACAAACTATGTATATTTTCAACTTTTAACTATTGTCCCAATTGACATTCTGTATTATATTTTTATTAGCAATACATGAGCACCATCAAATTTTCCCATACCAGAGGCACCACTTAATATTTTGACATCTCAGTCTGTCTCTCTTTCTTTGTCTCTGTCTCCCTCCATCCCTGCTTCCCTCTTTCCTTTCCTGTTTTTCCCCATCCCTCCCTCCATTCATCTCTCTCTTTTTCCATGATACTGAGGACTGAACCTAGGGCCTGTGTCTTATAGACAAATACTCTAGTACTGTGCCACATTTAGACATGTAACTCATTTTTGTTTTAATTTTTATTTACCTATCACTAATTAGGTTGAATACCTTTTAATAAATTTTCATAGTATTATGTTATCAGACTACACATTAAAATTAAATACTTCTGTTGAAAGAAAGAAAGAAAGAAAGAAAAGAAAGAAAGAAAGAAAGAAAGAAAGAAAGAAAGAAAGAAAAAGAAAGAAAGGAAAGAAGGAAGAAGAAAGAAAGAAAGAAAGAAAGAAAGAAAGAAAGAAAGAAAGAAAGAAAGAAACTCTCTAGATTTGATTGATTGATTGTGAGACTAGAAACTGAACACAAGGGAGTTTAACCACTAAGCTACAACCCCATCCCATTTTTTGCTTATTTTTGAGATGGGGTCTAAGTTGTTTTGATTGATATTGAACTTGCAATCTTCCTATCTGAGTCTCTAGAGTAAATGGAATTACAAGCATGTGCCATATGCCAAGCCTAGATGTTAAGTACATAAATGGAAAACTAAAATCTAAAGATAGGACCCTTTCGCCTGTAAGACTGCATACTTGAAATCAGGGAGTGCAGAATTTTTTTCTACACATATATAATCTACATTTTTCCAATGAGCATTATAACTTGAATTAAAATGCATGTTCTGACTGCATGTTCTTTTGTTAACTCAAATTCATTTCTGATTAAAAAGGACAAATGTTTTCCTTGATCTCTCAGAAGGCAAAAAACAAAACTCCAAAACACAGATTTACTATATGACTTTATTTTTATTGATATATTACTTGATATATCATATTATATAATATATCGATATTATATATAATATATCAATATATTATTGATATATTATATTTTTATTGATATATTACTTTGTTCCTGACATGGAAATCTTGTTTGTCTTATAATTATCTGCTGCCAAGCAATTCTTAAAATGATTATAGAGTGAAAGAGATATCCAGTTGTAGAATGAGATTTAAAGCCACACCACTTTTGTCAGAGATGTAGGGTTAAAAGTAATCTCAGACAGTCATTGTAAGGGGTAAGGAATGAAGACGATCAGAAATTGGCACTGAAGATCGGTCCATCTCAAAAGCAAGTAGGATGGTGATCTGAGATAGTAGAGTTCCTACACAATCAGGGTAAGTTAGGATTCCAGTTTGAGTTTCACTAACCCTGTATAATTGCCAGAAACAGAAGTAAGTTCCTCACACTCTAAGTAGATGCTTCTGAGAACAGCAGATTCTGAAAAAATGAGAAAAATATTTACAAAAGTCTGACCTTTAACATTTCCTCTCCTTAGTTCCATATTTTATTATTTTCATCACTAGTGCAGCAATAAAGTTAAAGTTCTACAATGCCTTCAGAATTAATATTATTTGTGATTTTTTTAGTCATTATGAGTGAGAGACTAGGCTCTAAATACTTAATTATTCATTACTAGAAATGTAAGTCCTTTATAACATTTATGTTTATTTATAAATATGAAATTCTTTATTACTTAAATTGTTTCACTTACCCTTGCCAAAATATCTGCAATTCAAAATCCACTTTCAAAATCCGACTCATACAAATTAGTACTCGGCAGGAACATTATGTGGATTTTAAAATAGGTATGTGAAATTATCCCTTTGTTATATAATACCAAAAATATGTGTTATCAATGTTTTCTTTCCTTGTATGCACATTTTAGGCGTTAGGTGGAGAAATGGAATCTAAGTTTCTTCCCCTTCTCACTGGTTTCGGTTATTTGCTTCAACAAAGAATGCAACAGTTATGAATCCTGAGGCTTTGGAGTAGAAGTCATGAAAATTCTTGCATTTCTGCCCATGTTTTTAGAATACTAACTTCCTAGATATTCCCTCAGAACTTCCCTGTTGTGTTGTACAAGTCAATGTTATTCCAGTAACAGCTCCATCTGCGCTCCTAGATCAGAGGCAGCATGAACTGTGGCCATGTGAGCAGTCAGCTTGGATGTGCAGTCAAGTCTAATCCTAAAATGTCTGGTATCCAACTGACTGCAATTGCATAAGAAATGCAAGTGCGGTTTCTCACCATATCACAAGTGTTAATGACATATTATTATTATTTTATTACTAAAATTTGAGAAGTTAATTTTGTAGCACCAGCTAGCCTGTATATATTCAAGTGAAGAAGAAGAACATTCAGCTATTTTCTAATATTCAGATGTAGTAAACATAATGATGAAAATATAAATAAGACATTATGAAACATACTGAGAAGGAACACCTTGAGAGGCAATTCTAGAAGTCCAGTAAAGGTTTTCTGAATGACATGGTTTTAAAAGTGGAAATCAGAAGCAAGATGAGAGCTATTAAGACAAAAGCAAAATGACCAGTATTGTAGTAGAGCAGTGTTAAGGGCTGCAAATAGTACAAGATTTTCTGAATTCAAATGATTAGGAGGCAATGAGACTGAATTAGAATAAAGGCAGAATCCTGGACCTGTCAATTTTAAGAAGTCTGCACCACAATGTAAACTATGGGGAGCTACTCAAGGATTTTTTTATCTGAGGTAACATTGCCAATTAATCTTTGAGTCTATTGCCTATAAATTAAGATTCAAAGTAGAAATAAAAGAAAATCTGATAATACCACAAGACAAAGAACTCATTACAGTAATTCAGATCACATAATATGTGGCCTTGAGCTAGATAAACATGGAGAAGTGAAATGGATTTAGAGATATTCTTGAGTTTCAGATAACTGTATGCTGATGTTTTGATACAGGGACAAAGATAAGGAAGAAGTTAAATGTGATTTTCATGCTGCTTAATCTAAAAAGGGAAAATAATCATACCATAAACTCATTTTAACATAGAAGAATAATGCCTTGAAATACTGTGTTTGAGATCCTTATATGAAAGTAAGTAGTTATATTTGACAAATCTTGTGTTTGTAAATACCATCCATGAAGTAATTAAGGATGGGAAATTCATTCACTTAGTCACTAAATCATTATTGACTAAATAACTACTAGTTTCCAGGAATTGTTCTAGATGTTTGGATTAAATCAGAACACCCAATGAAGACACTTCATAAAATAAATACCATTATCAGACAATGACAAACAAAGTATAATCAGGCTGCTAATTTAGATAAAGCAGTTAGAAGAGGTAGAATATTTAGGTGGAAATGACATAACCTCGCAAAAAAGTGACATGCAAGAAACAGTGCTAAAGCAGAGGGCAAGGTGAGAATATTCTGACAGGTTAAAGTCATGAGGAAATGAATCAAAAAATTTTATTGGGGATAATTTCTTTTAACAATTATGATGTGTGTTTTAGATTTTATATGTGTACAGAATATCAAATAAGATAATTTTATGCACCAAATAAGATAATTTTAAGTCGCACTTGTTAAAATTTTGTAATTCTATATAAAATTCAGAGCCAATTTTTTGCTTATGATAGGTATAAAGGGGTAACTCAGATTAGACACAAAATATTATATATCTTCCCATGCTTATGGTGAACCATTTAAGGTTTCTAAATCTGTGCTGTCAATCACATTTTATAACTTGTTTTAAGTAATAAGTTTCCCAAATGTGGATATGCCTCTTTCTTGTAAATGTAGGAAATGTACAAATGTGTAGGCACTACAAAACACAAAATAATAAAAGCTTCAACAACTTTCTTCCTTAAAAGGAGGAATGTTCTCTAAACTTCTGTGCACAAATATACTGTATAACATGGCCTAGGGATACATACAGTTATCAACAAGAAAATATAAGATGGTTTTATTACAAAACAAATGATACCTATATAGAATACTAAGACATAATCTCTTGTATTGAAAAAAACTAATCAATTTTATTGCTTTATTTTTAGAGAAAGATAGAGGAAATAATACAGTTGATTTAGACATTTTTTCCAATGCCATGTTTAATACAGCTTAGATTTATTACTGAATTTGATTGTTCTCCTCAAATGCCTAAGCTTCTCTTATGGCGTTTATGTTGTAAGTATGCTAAGATCATCTATTTTCATTTGTAACATAATTATAATACATCATGTAATTTATATTTTTAACCATGATCATCCTCTTTATTACATTTTTTCTGGCAAGATTTCACAGGATTTATATGCTTACAAATTCCTTGTTACAAATGGCATTCCAATGCCACAAAATATAGAAAAATGGAGAGTCCAAGGGGAAATTTTTTTGCATAGAAGTCTTATTCTACTATTGTGAACCATTATGAAACAAAAACATTTTGCTTTCATGAAAAGACATTATTACAAGAATATCTTTTAAACTTGAAGAAATATAATTGATTTGATTATGCTTTCATATTATTTTCCTGTGTACATACTAAATTCAAATTCCTATACTCTAAAAAGTATGCTCCAATGCCTGAGATATGAGAGGCATAAATGAAAAGCAAGCAAGCGAGAAAGAAAGAGAGTCGAGACCAAGGGAAGAGAAGCATGTTAAAATACAAATAATAAAAATCATGTATAGAAAAACAGGAGACACATTATGTGACTCAAACACAACTGTGCAAATTGATTTTCTAAGTGTGCAATTATGTGAAAGATTTTAAATTCATGCATAATAAAATTTTCAATAAATTTTATTGTCAATCATTGAAAAATAAGCACGGTTTATTCTAGATAGAATGACACAGAAAGAAAAGTTAAGAAGCAAATATAAAAAATTTTTTTGAAAGTGTCATTTACAGCTCTGCAGTTTTACCTATCCTCAAAAGGAAACTTTATTTGTTTTACATTTCTGCTAGAAAATAAAGGGAATTTCTAAAAGGGCGTATAATTGCTAGAGCTATCATTGAACTAATAGAACCTAAGTGAATATATATTTTTGCTTTTATTCTGCAATCTTTTTGCTATGCATAATTTATTTCTCTGAAAGGAATTTTTAGGTTTAATTTATTTTACATTCTCCATGTTTTGTAGGAAAAAAGACCTCAAATTGTCATGCACAATACACCCATATTTATAATGTCAGGATGAAAATAGATTTAATATAATATAAATCCTTGTGAATAATAACTTTCAAAAATGTGTAAGTCCTAATTGTGATACCTTATATTTTTAAAATGTGATAATTTTGTGAAGGATTGAAGAAAAATTTGTACACTGTGTATCTGATATGCAAACAATTTCTATTCATTTTTATTGAAAATAAAAAGAAGTAATGTCCCTATCTCTGGTTTGTATCATTTAGGAAAAACAATAGAAACTAGAACCCTTAAAGATATAAAAACAGTGGTGCTTCAGGGTGGATACCAAACTCTTCATCAACTTCTTATTGAGAACACTTACATTTTAGACTTTTAAGAAATAAATATTTTTATGCATGGTTAAGCGATGTGAAACAAGTGAGAGAGTTAGTTTTCTAGTAAACCTTTTTTGGTCTTATGAAGCAGTTACTCTGCCTTTTTTTAACTTTAGAAAGCAAAAGTATTCAGAAGCTTAGAAACAAGCACTTTCCCATTCAACTATGCCTCTATCACTGAATTTTTCCTCAGGCATAAGCACCAGTTGGAATGACACAAAAAGTAGGTCCCTGGGTATTGTTGTGTGTATGAGGAGAGACTTTTCAGCTGGGGGGGGAAGAAACTAATGGAATAAATCATTTATACTAAACGATAAAATAAGTAAATCCTTTACATTTTTTTCTGCATAGTGTTTTTCCTTGGACAAAAGACCTAAGAAGATAAATACACAGTATCTAAACAAAAAACTTTTAATAAAATATTCATAAATGTTTGATCTCTAAATGATCATACACTTCTGTAATAGTTAACAAAAAGTGTGCTTTGATAAGGAATACATTCTGGAAGTCTGCACTGCAAACTTTGTTTAAAGCACTAAATAGAATATCAAGTCCTCTGTCAAAGACAGCAAGGAAAGTTCCAGTACAATATTTGTTTCGTAATCCTGGGTCTAACCAACTCTACTTTCTCCGCAGCTCAAGTTTCCAGCAAAAGCTTAACAGGAGCACGACAGTCAGTCCTTGTTTGGTTAACAAATTTTCCAGCAAAATATTCCCCCAAATTCCCCAGGAGCTGTAGTGATGTCATATCCGTTGCCCAGGTCTCCACACCTCTCTCAGCAGTTACTCCTTTTTTCTTTTTCTTGGGTCAAAACTTTTGAGGTGGGCTGGCTGGCTGGCTGCAGGGGAGAAGATAGACTGTGGCAGCAGGCTGGAGGCGCTTCAGCACCTCGGCCAGCGCCCACTGCAGCCCAACCCACCCTCAGGAGCTCCCGACTCCCAGAGAATGCCTGCGGAATGATCGCCCCCCAGGGTGGCTGCCTCTGCTGCTGTTCCTGCTACTGCTGCTGCCACCGCCTCTGCCTCCACTCTGCTCTGACTGGCAGGCAGAAAGTGCAACTGACGAGAGAAAGGTCTCTGCAGTGAGAACGGAGTGGCTACATAAAAGAGAGTACAGAGGGGACAAAAACCCAGATCAGAATGCAGGCGACGTCCAACCTTCTCAATCTCCTGCTGCTGTCTCTGCTGGCTGGATTGGACCCTTCCAAGGTAAGGGCAATATTTTGACTCTTGTTTGAAATAAATATGGAATATGTAACAAACAGACTAAAATGCAAATAAATATGCCAAAAACGGCGCGAGGGGCAGCTGTTTCAGCTACCTTGAGGCGTCTGGTGCATCCTCGCTGCTTGGAGGATAACAAGGTGAACTACGGGAGGAATAGCTCCTCAAGGTAGAGTCCTACTGTGAGGGGGAAAGAACAAGAGCAAATATAATGTGAATAGGCAGCGGGCATTGCGGTCTTGGGGGAATTTAGCTTTTTGCTTGTCAAACTGCTTACTGCTCTCTTCTGAAGTCGGACGGATAATGCAAAGGAGTTTGTAGTTGAAACAATGCAATCTGTAAACATGTATTAGGAGATGGTGAACCTTTTCTTTGTTGAAAACAAGGCAGCGTTTTCCAGATGATTCTGGTCAATAATATTCCCATCGCAGACGTGCTGCGGTTTGTGTTGAAAACATTTGGGATGCTGCTTGTAACACACACGGCAGAGCAGCAGAGCTGGACTTTGCTATGGCTGAGAGGCGTTGCTGAAAGAGGCTTGCGTTTGCTTCTTTCCTTTCCTTAAGGAAATTAGGGGACACTGAGCAAGTTCTAATTATCAGCGTCAAGAAACAGGAAGTAACAAGAACCCTAACAAACTAAGCAGGGCGATAGGAAAAACAAGTTGTCCCATAGCTTTGGAACTCTGAAAATTATCTAGTACTGGCAAAGTGAAAGCTAAATAAAGAGGCAGGAAAACATGGGGAAATGTTTTCAGTGATGTACGAGAAGTCTTGGTGGTGAATTGCGGTTAATTTGAGAGCTTCGGCATTCTAGGAAAATCATAAGTATCTACAGTAAGGGATGAAGCATTCAGGAAGAAATAGGAGCTGCAATTTATTTATTATTTTACTCATTTAGTGGATCAACAGCAATTTGACACTTGCAAAAGAGATGGCATTTTATTAAAGAGAACATATTAAGGTTTTTTTTGTTTTTGGACTACTGTAAACTTATTTTTAAAGCTTTACATTGTCTCTGTAGTGAGAGATGAAGTTTTATTCATAAATGAATAAAAGTAAAGTATAACTAACATAATCTAATACTGTGAGCATGATATATCTACTCTTAACGGCATAGAGTGAACGTTTAGCATTATGTCACATACACTCATAATTATTTATCTGCACTTTTCTTCCTTACAGAGATCTGACATTTTATTTTAAAGCTATGCTTGCACTGACATTTTCATTGTGACAGCTTCACACGGTCTGTGAATGCAATTTTAATTATCTCAATGACGTATTTTACATACTAAGGGATAATTTTAAACATTTTACACCTGCAATAGATATATTGGTTTTGTTTTAAATTGTTTTTGTTTTAAAATCTTAAATTTTTTATTTCTGACTCTGCATCTGTAATGACATATGGCAGTGCCACTCTCACATGACACTGGTTAAAACTTTTGAAAATATTTCATTACATATCTTATTTGGAAATTTCTTGGTAAAATACTTCCACGAAGGAAAACTAATGAGTTAATATAAATAAATGTTTCATCATGTTAAGAAAAATTCAAAAGTTTTATCATTTTTAAAAATTCAGAAATTTAAAGCTTCATTAAAACATGCATATATGATTTGTCTGATATTTTTAATGCATACATATTTTCTTTGTTAGAGTGTCATTCTTTCCAAATTACATATATACATATACATATACATATACATATACATATACATATACATATATATATATATTTGTTGTTGTTGTTAAATAAGGACATTAATTCCCCCCAAAAGCAGCCCAGCCTGTTACTATGGCCTTATCTAGTCTTCAATAGCTAATTTCTGCATATTCAATGGTACAAAACTTTGTAATTTGATCCAACTGAGCTATGAATATTTTCTACAATTGAGATGAGAAATCCAGGGAAGGAAAGGAATACATTAACTTTTCAAACTGTCTTCCTCAACTGATAGACAATTCAGTATGGTATGCGAAGAACAAAAGGTGGTATTTTGTTCTATGCTACATTTGACATTATACAGAATATCAAAAGTTCCATAACAAGTAATTTTAATGTCAAGAGTTTTTAAATTTGTAGACAAAATATTGCTTTAAAGAGGATGAATAGTGACTTCTTTTGTGCTTTTACATAGCAGATTTTGGTTACAAGCAATATTTTAACTGCACCCCAAAAGTATAAATAACACCATTGTTTGGTCAAAATAATTGTGAATTAAATAATAAACTATACATTTTTTCAGTTTTATTATTATTACAGTTGTTCTAGCAATAATGAAAATAATGACAGTTAATGAACATAATAAATTCTAAACACCTGCTTTTATACATACAAATATGTTAGGGCTATTATATGTTATCATCAACTTTCAAAAATACATTTCAAGTTTTATTCTATTTTGAAATTTATTATAAATATAAATTTAATCACATGTATGGAAAAAACACACAAACAAGGAGAACAATTAAAACTCAGTAGAGTATTTTTAAGGTATAGGATTCCACATTATCAAATGTTGAAATTTTAAACTTATTGAGTGAATAATATACTTAATTTACGAAAAATAAAGTAGCTTACTAAGAACAGTACCAGTTCGATTATATGGAAGACCACAAAAATGTTTACATTTATATTTTTTCTATTCTATGATACAAATTTACAAATCTTACATGACATTTTATAAGTGCTGAGGTATCAGCATCTGATAAGTTATTTGAAAGTCAACTTTCTCCTCAAATTAAAAAGAATACAAGTAGATAAGTTTATAGAATGAACTTTTCCTCAGCATGAACTTACTTCTTTCTCTCACTTAACTAATCAAAAATTGACAAGCTTAACATTTTTCCAGGAAAGAAAGGCAATTCACCATTAATTAATTATTTGTATTTTACATAGGCATGTTATTGATTTTTCTCTCAGCAAAAAATTTATTTGAATTATATTTTCTTAATTAAAGTCTAATTAGCAAGTTTCCAGTTCCTTTAAAAAATTCATGGCTCTATCACTTTGCCTATTTTAAGAGATGTCAATTAAATTCATTTGTGATGGTGTCTGAGTTATAGACCAAATGCCAAATCACCATTCAGTAAATAAAATTTTAAAAAAGAACTGAAAGCTTGTAGTAATTCACTTATTGCTCAATTTCATAGAAAAGTATGATTTCTGAGCAGGAAATTCCTGGAGATGGCTGCTAGATGGCATCTATGTGCTTTTAAACTGAAGTCACTGAGTTCAGTAATGACCTTGATAGTAGGAGAGTGGACTGTTTTTGTTTTTTTTTTTGACACGATTTCCAGCAGACCATTATTTGAACATTATAACAAAGCAGAAATCCCCAATGCCCATGAATTTCCCTTCTCTGCAATGCTGAACTACAAAGATAGGAGGATATATATATATATATATATATATATATATATATATATATATCACTGTGCAGGTTCCAAGCAGAACATGCATACCAAAGCCACACACTTGAGGAATAATTAAAAAGAGATGACATGGTAATATCCAAATATCATAGTAACTACTAGACCTACAGCAGTCATAGTTTTGTGGTTCATATATTGTAAAATAACCTAACAGGAGAATCGTGCTTTGATTAAAGAAGAAGCATGTACCATTTTTTTCTCCTAAGTGTATTTGAAATTTACTACTATGATACCTGTTCAAAGTGCAGAAAAATGTTATAACAGTGATTCAGCAATAATATCTACCGTCAAACTATTTTTGTTAAAAACAATCTCAATTACAACTCTTGCCCTACATAAGAAAATAAAGTTGCTATAAGGTCATAAAAACTATTAGAACTAAGAGCATTTGAAAAATTGTATTCTCTAATGCTTTGCAATGTAATAGACCCTAAGTGTCTTCATATTCTGGCAAGATTAAAGATGGTAATAAAAAACTTAAATTGCTATAATCTAGAGTTCTTTCCTTTGCAAATGTTAAATGAAATTCAAAACAATCAAAACCAGCAAGAGAGATAAAGTAAGACAACTATCACTTTACTTTAAACACCAGCTCTGAAATTTATCTTCTCCTAGATTTTCTGCATGCTAGAGATATGTTCTACAGAAGGATTGACCCAAGTTAGAACAGAAAATGTGAATCAATGGCATTTGGCAAAGACCTGTGATTACGCACCAGTAAACCCAGATATGGTAAAAACTAAGGAGTTCAGGCAGCTCATTTGTGTTTGCAGAGAGTGAGCAGCTTTGGCTTCCTATTTTATCTCACCTTCCTTTAACTAATTAAACTTTTTGAAAAAGTATATATAATAATCTCCTCACACTTTCTCTAGGCAAGTTGAAAATGTTAAAGTGGTGCTTTCCTCCTTTATTTGCCTTCCAAGCTTTTTATTCCCTGTATCTCTGCAACTAATTGTTAAGAAGTACTCTGTTAACAAGGGTACCACATTTCCAGTCCCTCATTTCCAGTCCCTACTTTACTATTGATGATGTGTATTCTTATGTGACATTAGTATTCTGTGCTCTGAGGGCCTTTACCTGTAAAATGATGAGTCTAAATGTTCTTAAACCTTTATTAAATTTTAGAATGTCTGTTTAGTAATATTTGATCATTTGTCAAAAGGAATAAGCATTTTGTTTATATATTTAGCAAGACTATAAACCTGAAGAGAACTGAAGGTGGACCTCCAAGATCATACCGTAAAGCTTTTAAGGTCTGCGTTTAGCATTCAGAGCTTTCACTTTCCAACTTCTTGCTATACTATTGTGTTCTCTATGCACATAAACAATCCAGGTATCAGGATTCTATCAATTCATCTATCGAACTTGTATCCCTGAGATCATTTATCAATTCAGATCTGAAAGCTGGTGTTTCCTACTTCAGTCATTAGTTTGTCATTGAATGAAAAGATTTCTAACAAAAATTAAGTGAAAATGTATTTCCCACATTATAGGATATGCTGGGTATGCTGAAGATATGTAAGAGTTATTTTAAAGGGCTACTTGTAAAAGGTAGAATATATTCTGTTCTTCACTCTTCTAAAGTCAGCACATTTCTAACGATTTTTTAGCTTGGCAATTATTAAAATTTCTTAATTTTTTACACTAAGAAAATGTACAAAGAAAAGTGAAACTGGATAAAGCTGGATAAAAATGGGTAAAGAAAATTAGATATGACATCTGTTTAAGAATAAATTGACCATAATTTTACTAAAAACACAGCTAAATAAAATTTGATTGACAATAGGAGAGTTACAAACCTAAAGGACAGATATAGATACAGAGAGAGATAAATCCTAGGTAGGTGAAGTAAGATTACCATGAGGAATTGAGATTATCTATGTATTTGCATATATGTAAACAAAATTTACATATTTTACAATTTTACATACAAATTTTACATACAAATTTACATATTTTATAATTTACAATCTTTGTGGCATTAAATAAGGAAATAGCAGAAGATAGGGCAGGGGATACAGCTCGGCAGCACAAGAGCCTGCCTAGCAAGCACAAGGTTCTGATTCAATTCCCAGTAAAAAAAATAAATAAATTAAAAAGTTTTTAAAAAGATATTTAAGGATGGGTGTGGTGGCACATGCCTGCAATCTCAGCAGTTGGAAGCTGAGCCAAAAAGATGACTACTACTTTGAGGCCAATCAGCCTGAACTACATAGCCAAATTCTCTCTCAAAACAAAACAAAACAAAACAAAACAAAACGTTATTTAAACATCCATTGTCCTGATTTAAATGCAAAATATAAATTGGATGACACAATCATTGACCATTTTAGCCCACTAATACTAGTCATCCCTGTATTTATTCACTCAGTGTCACTTATAAATTTAAAACCTTAAAGTAGCTTTTATGAAGTTAACATTTTTTGACAATTTTAAATGTAATTTTAAAAATCACATTTCTAAAATAATGTAAAAACAAGAACTAGTCATGAAATCATAAGAACTGCCTTTAAATACTATCAGTACAACTTTTTAGTAGTAAATTAAATTGCCTGAAGTGCAGTTTCCAAAATTATAGATTACTATAATAGTAGTGGGATATATACAATTGTTGATATTAGTATATGTAAAAATTTATTTTAATCATAGTTATGTATGAATAAAACATTTACATCAGTTATGTACCATTTATTAGGGGCTCAGAATAATAAGCAGGGTCTCTCTTGCTGCGTAGCTTTTGCTGTTTTATCTTCTCGGCTTTCAAAAAAGTGATTGCTTTGTAAACTTCTCAGCATAACTTTTTAGAATTAGGCCATAAATTTGGTCAAAATTCAAATATAAACTTGTTTCTTTAAAATGCACTATATTTATATCCAACATGGTACTTTCTAATAGTCTTTTTGGGAAAAAAATGTGAGGTATGAAAATTGGTTCTGCAATGTCAAAACTGAACCATACCAAGAAAAGTCTTTAGAGTAATCATGGAGACAAGCTCACAGAGGCATGGATATATTTAAACAAGAAATCTACTGAGAGATAAAAGTGCAGTGTTGCTCAGTGTTCAACTTACAGGGTTTTGCACATATGCGTCTGAATGTATGTGTCTCTTCAAAGTATATGAAAAATGAAATAATTTAAACACTCATAAAGACTCAAATATAATTTTAAAGAAAAAAGGTAAGTAAAGTATGCTTTTCAAAGTACTCAATATCAAAATATTCAAGACAAGAGGTCGTAATGAAAGAATATATTTACCAATGTAGTTTCTCTCTGCTTTTGGGGGTTTGTGGGATTGTTTTGTGGTTTGTGTTTTTTGTTTCCTTCCCTCTGCTTATCCTATCTTTTTGCTGTTAAATAGTGAGTTCTAAAAAGTCCTTGACATGGATTTGACCCTCATTTACCAATGAAATAACATTTATCCTTTTACTTCTCATCTAATATCATATTCACCTGTGTTTATTTCAACATATGTAGATAAAGGATAAAAATTCTATGAAAGTAATTATATAACATCTCCGACTTTACTCATGAGCATCTACTATTTTAAAAACATGTTGTATTGGTTCAAAAATACATATTATGCTATAATGGGACTTAATTTATTCCTATTGGTAAAAGACTAATACACTAATATAATATCAAAATATCATTGGTGTGATATAATCTAAAGAAAGATATCATCACTTTAAGAATGATCCATAACTACATAATGAATTGTTTATGAGCAATTAGTACCACTGGTGAATATTTTTACACCTAAATTACTTGAAGGGATCCAAGGTATAGGAATATCACAAGACCAACTCCATCTGCAGTGCTCTATAATTTTAATGACACTAATACAATATCAAAAATATTAAAATAATTTTGAAAGAGTTTCCTAGAAAGTCTTACATTTTTGCTTTAAAAACAAGGTGTTATGAAGACTATATCAGTTATGCCTTCTGCTATTCTCATGTAGAACCTGTAGGAGAATAAAAATAACTTGGAGAGAAGATCACAGATGGTGTTGTATTGAAGGTTTCATTCTCCCTGTAAAGCTCTTTCCTTTTTGCCCATATGTTAAAAATACTACTTATATTTTAAGGTGAAATTCAAATATCCCTCATTTTATCATATCTTCCCTGACATTCTTTGTCTTCCAGCATGAGCTATTTTTGTTAAACTAAAAAATGTAAGTAAGAAAAGAATCAAGTTTTCTTTGGTGAATCTTCCTTCCTAAATTGTAAGGTATTTATTGTGTTTGTGTCTTTTCTACTAAATTCTTAGGGCAGACTCTTGCATCTTATTCCTTATCTTGACCTTTCCAATCAGGTAACTAGCACAGTGCTTTATTCAGAGATTTATGGTAAGATATTTCATGATTATTTGTTGAATGTATGAACAGATAAAGAAAAACCAAACAGATGAAGGAATACCTAAAATCTTAAATCCTGGGTTAAAAGAAACATGAATATAATTTCTGTTTTTAATCTATTCTTTTATTACATAAGACATTAGGTGAAGGAAATAAGAATGATTATAGGAACCTTTGTTTCAAGGACTTACAACTTTTACATCAAGTAATTTATCTTGATTAATGCTGAAAAATGATGTCCCTTTAAATTTGGTATTAATTTTCTGCCTCACCACATCAGCCTTAGTGCTATTTTTGACTTCTAATATCTTTCTGGGATCCCATAACCTGAAAACTCCTGTGAAATACTTGCTCCTTTTCATGAGCCTCAGTGGCAAAATTAACACAGCCTCCTATTTCTCCATTAATATATGCTCTTATTAGAAAGACTCAATTACATCACATGAGCCAGAAAATCCAAACATTTTATAAATATATTTTATTTTTCCCTCCTTTATTTTGTGTAATGCCTTAGCATATCACTTACTAGTTTTCATCTCAGTTTAAGGACAGAATCATTTCTTTAAGAATAGAATACATCTGTTTGAATTATTACCTTATTCTATATTCTCATAGCATTGATATAAAAAGAAAATATTACCTGAGCATTTGTACATTACTCTGTGATCTTAACACCACCATACAAATAAATTTTAAAGTTTGAAAACAAAACTATAACAGATTTAGATTTATCATAATTATAATATCTAAATGTTATCAGATATTTAAATGCTTAACATTTACCTTCATAAGTTATGATTCTCTAAAAAGAAATAACAGCAATAAAATTATTTAAATGCAAAAAAAATAGTCTTTAGACAACCTCAAGGGGAAGGTTTGAGGTTGACTGAATAGATAATCCTTTTAATTTTTCCAAATAATCTGAAGCTGATTAAGAAGCATTGTTCATGATGATTTAAATAGCATTACTAGAATGCACCAATTCCACATGGCAGAATTTCTTCAAATAGACTCAGAATTAGAAATGTTGATTCATTGGTGCCAAAATATCATTGGTGTGATATAATCTAAAGAAAGATATCATCACTTCTGAGAATGATCTATATCTATAACCACATAATGAATTGTTTATGGGCAATTACTACCACTGGTGAATATTTTACACCTGATATGTTTTGTGGTATACTGACTTAAACTTAGTACATACTTTAATAGTTCAAAACCAACAGAAATATTATCTAGCCCAAGACTCACTATAGACTTTTCATTATAATTATTTTTACTATGTACCAATATATTCTTTATAAGTTAAGTGCTAGGCAAAGGCAATAAAAATGTCTCTAGTTTGATTGACATCTACCTTAAAGCACTCAAAGAATATGTAAGACTAAGTATATGCAAAATTATAAAACTCATGTCACAGATGTAGCCATTGTAATATGATGACTCAAAACTGGGAAAATGATATTTGAGGATAAGGAATTCAGTGAATGGAATGAATCAGTAATGTATCTCCTCATTCATGTCAAAGCCTCATGATTTTCCAGTCTTTTAAAGTGAAGAAAGTCTCCAAGTCTAAATAATTTTCTGAAAAACATAAAATAAAACTTTAAGAAATTATGAAATTATAAATTATGTGTGGCACAAAGATAATACAATCAAATATCACTAAAAGAAAAATAATAGTTGAGACGTATTTATTTAAACAATAGGAATAACTTGAAGCTCCTTGAGATGATGTATTTGTATTTTTGACTATAGATATTTAAGCAATTCAATGAAACATATTGCTCTGTATCGACATCATATCATACACATGAAGTCAGGCAGAGAGAGAACACTAATATAATTGCTTTAATGAATCTGAGAACTGGTTACCCTTATCTTAATGATTGTCCCCAACCACTTTTGAAAAAAGTCTTCACATTTCAATTAATATTTTGTGCATTTCTCACTACAAAGATATAGAAGGTAAAGTAAAGCAAGATAACTTTGTGAAGCTCTTATTTCCTTTCCTAATTTGCATGTTAATTTACAGAGAAAGAAGCCATAGCAATTCTATTGCATTAAGTCATTTTGTACATAATCATATTGGAAAAGATATCTTTGTTCTCTCTCAAGACTCAATATAAATATATTTTAGCTTATAAAATGAAGATAAAAGAAGAGATAAATCACATCAATTCAGATACCATCATACATACAAAGGAGAAAATCTGAAAGCTCATAGTGTGAAGATACAGTACTAAATTATGAGTTGGAGAAGCCCAGGCTTGACTTCAGCTCTTCAAATATCTAGGGATATAGTTTTGAGTGATTTACTTAAGTTTTCAGGTTTTCACTTTGTCATGCACAAAACGAACATGCTTAACTATCAAATGCTGTTTTATTTTTTGATAGGTCAACTTAAAATGAAATATTCAGCATCCTTTCATTGTTCATTCCTCTGGTCATAGTCTCTCAATTTGTTTAAATGAAAGGTAAAAAAAGGGGCGATTTAGCTCAGCGGCATAAGCGCCTGCCTTGCAAGAAGGCAGTTGTGAGTTCGATCCCTGGTACCGATTAAAAAAAAAAAAAAAAAAAAAAGGTAAAAAAAACTAGGCTTTTTTTATTTGGTTAAAATAAGAATTAGTGTCATTGATAAAAACAGTGCAATTCAATTTTACTTGTATACTGACACACACCAAAGTAAACGCAATCTCAGGCATTATGGTATTTTTAAATTTATTCTATACAATCTTCTTTTTCTTTACCTTCTGCAAACTTGATTCGTAAATAAATGTATAAATGTTACTGCATTTTTATTGCTTTTATATTACAAAAGTTAAAGCACAAAGACTTTTACAGCTATAAAAATATAAACTATTTGAATATTGTACTATAGACTATTTGAATATGCATTAAAAATACACCAAATGGTTATTTAGCTTCTGAGTACTTTATTCTAATATTAGGAAGTATAGCAGTATTAAAGAGATTGAATTCATTTTTAATCAAAAATAATTCTTATAGTTTTTTTGAGGTGCATCTTTTTGCTGATGTGCTACTACTGATTAGGATTCTTACGTTGGCTAAATATTATAATACATTGAGTAAGGTAGACACAATAATATACTTCCAAATGTGTTCTCACTCTAATCTGCAAAACTTGTGCATATGTTACTATAGACATTGAGAGGAACTTGTAAATATGATTAAATTAAAGATCTTCAAAGAATAAAATGATGGCTTTGTGAGTTTGAAAACTAGAAAGCCAGGAAAATGAATTCTTCCATAGTCTTCAGAAATGCACCTCTGCAGGCACTTTGACTTTAAAAGCATAAGATTCTTTTTAGTGGTAGAGTTCCGGAGCTAAAATTACTTTTTATTGCTTTAGTCATAAAGAGTTGACTTTTGCTGTTTTTTATAACAGCAACCAGAAACTAAAATATGGACCTACGTTTTACTGATAATTGCTAACTATATTAATAATCATATCAGTTTTTATTACTGTAAAAAAGAAAAAAAAAACCTGAGATAATAAACTTATTTAGAAGACAGGTTTAGGGGCTGAGGATTTAGCTCAGAGGTATAGGCACCTTCCTGGTGAGCTCGATACCCGGTCCAAAAAAAAAAGATAGGTTTGAGTACACAGTACTTGGCATTGCAGTCCATAACTGGTTTTCCCAGTTGTTCTTGGGTCTGTGACAATGCTGTAAATCATAGCAGGAGGCATGTGGTTGAACACAGCTGTTCACCTCATGGCTGGGACATGAAAAAGAGGAAGTGACCAGAATACCAATCCCTTCAAAGTACTACCCAAATGATACAGGAGCCACCTCTTTCATAGATTTTTACCATTTCTCAAAAGACCTAAGACATCAAACACATTGTAGGGACACTTCAGATCCAAACTACAGAAATACTGCATTAAAAAATGTAACCAGACAATGTTATAGCCTCTGCATATAAAGATTAATATTAGAGAGATTATAGATATGACAATATAGTGCAGACTAATTTAATTTTTTGAAGAATTTAGTTAGATTACACCTAAAGTTCATTAAATTACATGATTATTTTCCTTAGCTAATATTTATAACATTTAATGAATATCTTTTTGTTGTGGTTAGATAAAAGTCTTCCCATAGAGTCTCACCTATAACCTAAATATTGTTATTTCATTTTTGTCACTATGTGACTTTTAAAAGCACTTGGTGAGAAATTTTTTACATTAGTTTTTTATGCTATCTTCTTTGACAGTAAAGATGCAGATAAAATAGTGACCTATGGTCCAATATAGTGACGAATATGACTTTTTTTCCTTTTCTTTTGTTTTTTTTTTAGATGTTAAAATTATTGGCAAATCTTTTTGTGAAAGTAATTTTGTTCAGAGAATATTTTATGTTACACATTATAGATACACTGTATATAGTGATTGTTTAGTGACATACACAAAGTTCAAGCAGGATTCTTCTTTCAGTACACAGTTGAAAAAATGTATGTTATTGAGCTTGTGCAATCTGTAAATTAATAATCAACCACTAAGTGTTAAAAAAAATTTTAAAGCAAAAATTTAATTCATCTGGAGATGGATGGTTCTCAATGATTTAACTCAACATATGCCATAGTAGCTCATGCAAACAAATCCTCATCACCCAAAACTCTAAGAATTGAGAATAACATATTTATTGAAAAAGTATAATTGCTACTTACAAAAACCCTTAATATTTTTATTGGGAAAATAAAAACTTATCAGTAATTGTACTACTGTGTAATATATGTAGCAGAGACTGTAGTAAGTAGATGACAAGTAGATGACATAGAAGAGTCATGACATGGAAGTAAGTAGAGACAAGAAGATGACATAGAAAATGGCTAATTACAGAACAATGGGCCACTAGCAAAAAATTTCCCAAGGGAGGGAATACGTAAGGAAGGTAGTCTCACAATGAAGGGAAGAAAAAGTATTCTCCTAAAAGGCAGCAGCATGTATGACTTCACAGACATGTACAATGGCATGTGAAGCACTGCAGAGCTTTTATTCTTTCAACATACATTGAGTTTCATTAGAACTAGTTATGTAAGAAGCAAGAAAAGCCCATACAAATGGAGAAGAAAGATAATCATTGGAGCTTTAAAATGGTAGAAAAATGGTTACCTAAAATGTACAAGATATGAATTGTCTCATATTAAAAATACTTCTTGAATTAGTCATCTTAATCCAAACAACTAGATCATAAGTCAAATAAAAATACATAAGCTAGTTGTAGTAATTAGGGTCTTTACAGAAGCAAAACAAGCATGGTATATGTAGATGAGAGATATAAAGAGAAATAGAGCACAGACAAGATTTATTATAAAGAATGGACTCATTATACGGAAGAGTGGACTCATTATTATGGAAGCTGACAAAACCCATGGTCTGCATTTAGTTATCTGTAGACTATAGAAAGCTCACTGTGTCATTCTAGTCCAAAATTCTGCTGCTTAAAACCCTGGGAAGAGATTATCTTTCAGTACAAATGTAGAGGAGGGTAACAATGATAATTCAGCTCAAAAGCACTCATGAAGTTAAAATTCTTGTTTCCTCAGTTTTATATTTTACGTGACTTTCACCAGATTGGATGAGGCCCACCCACATTAGGGAAGGGAGGTTTTTTCTTAATTCAACCAATTTCAGTGTCATTCTAGTCTAGAAACACCCTTTCAAGCATCCAGAATAATGTATGACCAAATACTGGCATACCTCCTGGCTCAATGCAGTAGTAACATAAAAAGAAAATCTATGAGGCTATACAGTGCATCTAATTAACTCTGTATTTATTTTCTATTGAACAAATGATAGATAGGTGAATCTCTATCCATATATAGATAAATAACTATCTATAGATATTCCTATCTATCTAGCCATTTATCTAGAGAGTTACCTTTGTAAACATCTATCTATTCTAATCATCAAATAGAAAATACATATGCTGAAGATATTTTATGGTCCCTTTGGCTTTGTTCAGTCTGTCTTGTCCAAATCAAGATGACTGGGACCTCACAAGTGTTGCAACTAAAGATTTGCTTCATTCCTACCATATACAAACATTATTATATTACTCAATTTTTAAAAGTATTATAAGTCAGGAATTTAGCTTAGCACTGTAAATGCGTGCCTTATAAGCACAAGATCCCCAGTACCAAAAGAAAAACAAAAGTATTATAAATTCCTTTGTAACAAATCTGTTATTGGGGTAGTTTTCTACCAGTCAAGGATTTTCTGTATTCTGATGTGCTTATGAGATGATTCTGGCTTGGCTAAATCGACCTTCAATTTGACATCACTTAAATCAGGCTGAACGCTTACTTTAGATTATATTGAATTGTCTTTTTCATGATTCAAAGTCACCTATGACTAACAGAAATTTCTGTTTTTGCTAGTCTTTTTGTTATTCTTTTTTCTTCTTTCTACTTATTTTATTCTCCTATTCATTCAAAAATATTACAAAAATCCATTGCTATATTAAAATTCAGACTCATGCATTCAAATGACATAAAATGAGCTAGCATATTACAGGAAAAATAACAAAATGACAAGAATAAGCCTGCTATAAAAGTTTGGAGGTAGTCTCCAGATACAGAACTGCGTTAGCAGAATTTTAGGGTCAATGTTTTTTCAATATTTTTTAGAATATATGCCATGTGTCTGACAGTATTTAGGATCTAAGCCTATAACAGTGAAGCATAATGCACAAAAACATGCCCCTGTAAAAACTACAATTGTAAAACAAACAGCAAATAAAACAAACAGCAGCTAAATGAGTAAGCTATATGTAAAATAGTAACCTATATAGTTACTATTTTATTTTATGAAAGGAAAAAAAGACAGAGTGGCATGCTGTGTCAGGGATAAATGATCAGGATGTAGCATTTCAGCAAAGACATGATGAAGGTGAGGAATTGTCATGCAGTTATCCAAAATCAGACATTTCCAGGAAAAAAGAACTTTTACATATAAATTCCATTGAGTAAAAGCATATGTGGAACTTTTGAGAATAGGCAATAAGGTTTGTGTAATTCAAACTGAATAGCAAGAGAAGATTAGCACAAAATTATGTTAGTTGTTCAGGAGGAGGCCAGATCAGACTAATCCCTGTAGGCATGGATCTTGACTAAAATGAGAAGAAACAAATGCAACACATGTTTTTTTCCTAAAGGACTAACTTAGTTGCTGTATATATAATTTAATTTTGATCACAAGTGAAAAAAGTAGATAGATCAGGTAATGTGAAATAATTTGATTAATATTGATGCTACTTAACACAGTTTGGTAATGAATTGGAAATTGGCAGAGTACTCAGTGAAGTTCTCTAGTTTTCTAACTTCTAACTTTCAACAGAAAGATAATCTATTTCTTTAGACTGGAAACACTGGTAGAGGAGATAAGGAATCTGGTTAAGGACATATAAATTTGAAATGTCTGTTAGATATTTAAGTGGAATTATAATGTAGGCAATTGCTATTTGTAGTTCAAGGGAAAAGTCATGGAAATCATGAATATGCATGCACTGTTTAAGCCCATAAAAGTGGACAAGATCACCAGAAATAGCTTAAACACTGTCTCAAATATTTAGAAGTAAAAAAATAAAAGCTAAGGTTAAACCTGCTATGGAGAATAAGGATTATGTGAAGTGTGAAGAAAATTAGGGAAATGTATTGACCCCACACACTATGCATTGCTCTCTAGAGGAGAATGGTCAAGGAACATGAAAATAAAAGTTATTCATTATCTGTTGAAATGGAAGTTATTGGTGACATTTGTAAATGTTTTCAGTAGAATGATGTTGGCAAAATCCTTATCCTAATGGATTCAATAAAGAATGAGAGAGGAGTAATTGGAGATAATAGATATAAGCAAAACTGCTGAGGAGCTTTGCTGTGAAGAAAGAGAAAGGGAGTATATCAGAAGAGTAATGTGGCATCAGATATGTTTGTTTTATTGATATCTGAAGTGAGATAAATAACAACATCTTGTAACACTGGCATGGCACATGAAAAATTGATTTTAAATTAAAATGCAAAGAATTCCTCTATGGAAACATATGAAAGGAAAAAATATTGTAAGAATGATGGTGGCAGTCTGGATAAGGAAATGAGAGCACATAGTTCTCTTCTAACTAAAGTTTTCACTGAACTAAACAGCATGTTCATCAGCTGACAGTGAAGATGGTCATTGTTAGAATTAGAAAATAATGTCCCCAAAACTGCAATTTAGAGCAAAGAGTATACAGACAGCCTTTCTACAGGCAGTCTCAGGACTCAAGTGCTTTGGATCAGCTGTGTATTCACAGGAGAATGAGATTTCAATAAAATTTTAAAAATGAAACAAATTTTTGATACATGAGTGGACATGAGGACATGTCACTAATGACTATGAGTTTCTCACATGTTGTCATCTGTGATAAATCAATATTAAATCTTTCATATACCCTCAAAGACAAGTTTGAGGTTTACTCCAGAACTAGATTTCTTCTTCATTGACCTTATGAAAACATGTAGCAAGCTGAAGTCTTTCCTTTTGTCAAAAATATACTAGACCCATGAACCATTTGGAGTTTATCCAACACAGATTTTAGTAGAAAGTGGGAAAATACATGGCTACACTCGCACCTCCCTTAACTCTGGACCAGATTTATTCTAGGTCATATTCAAAGAAAAATCTACTGAGTCTTAGGAGTGAGTCTAAAACAACTAGGAAAGAAGAAAAGAGCTGACATGAGGTAAGATTATATATATTATCCATATGAGTCAAAATGCAACCCTGAAAATTCTCTTCGAATATTTTTCAAGTGGCCTAAGAAAGATCTGCAGTTGGCTGGAGAACAGGCTGTCAGCTCTAAATAGCAAATATACCATGACTGGGATAATTTATTCTTCAGTGTCACCAAGTACGTACAAGGGGACCAGCTTCACTACTTTTTTGTCATTAATTCTGAGACTGAAAATAACATTTAAGTTCAATGTACTGTATTAGCGAAAACAAATTGAGGTTCATCAAAGCTAGCAATTTCTGCTCTAGTATATGCCGCAGAGATATGGCTAAGGTAAGTGTCAATCTACCTTATGATCACTGTCTAATTATCCAACAAACATAAAACAAAAACTGTTAAATTTAGTTTTATGTGACTAAAACAAGAAAAAATACATATGAAACATTCTTCTCATTTGTCTTGCTATGGAAGAGCATTATAATAGAGTTAATGGAGAATATAAGGTAATTCAGTGTTGTTGAAGTAGGAATCTGGAAATGGATAAACTAATAAGTATAGATATTTGCATGTAGAAATATATGCTTAATGTGAAAAGATGATAATTTGTTCAGCCAATTACTAGAAAGCAAATTACAATAATCAAAACTAAATAATTTCTGAAAAAGGTAAGCAAATAGTATAAATCAGATTGCTTTTTAAAATTGTTTTATTTTAAAAAGCAAAACAGAACAAAGGATAGAAATGATACAGAATTTCAAAAAAGAAAAGTATAGGTAAAGAGAGACACAACTCCTAGGTAGAGGAAGTAAGATTACCATGAGGAATTGAGATTATCTATGCATTTGCATATATGTAAACAAAATTATATCTTTGTGGCATTAAATAAGGAAATAACCCTAACCCTAACTGTAACCCTAACCCTAATGAATTAACACTAGTTAATATATTTCACATTGTTTTCTCAGAATTAGTTGTTCAGGTTATAAAATCTAGGCAAAAAAATGATCAGTCAGTGACAGCACGTAATGTTTTAGTTGAGGAACTAACAGTTTCGTAGTATAGTTATCTATCTAGCATATATACACATTTACATACATAAAATATATGTATATATTTATGTGTTTACCAACATACATATTTTTCCTTTCTTCCTTTTTTTCTTTCCCCTATCCCAGTAGTTCTGTTCTTTTGAGTACTTTCTTAATTTTCATTATTACAATATATATTGTATGTTTTGGATCTTTTTACCCTTTCTGATTTTTAGTTTTTATTATTTTCATACTAGAGAGAAAATATGATATTTATATGTGATTTTGATATATTTCACTTATGAGTATGGTCTCTAGTTGTCTCCATTTACCTATAAAAGCCTCAAGATTATTTTTTCATAGCTGAATAATATTCCATTGTATAAAAATATAATATCTTTGTCATCCATTCTGCAGTTGATGAGCATTTGGTTGTTCCAAGATTTAGCTACTACAAATTGTGTTGTTATAAACATGGGTGCACCTATATCACTGTGGCATGGCATTTTCAATATTCCTAGAAAAATACCAGAAGAGCAATAGCTGGATTACATGGGACTTCCAATACTAGTTCTTTGAGGAATCTCCATACTAATTTTCACAGTGGTTGCACCAATCTACACTCGCACCAACATTTGATATCAGTTGAATTCTTGACGGCAGTCATTCTTTCTGCAGTGAGATGGGATCTCAGTGGTGTTTAAACTTGCATTTCTCGACTGACCAGTGATGTTGAGAGTGTCTTCATGTATTTATTTGCCATTTGTATTTCTTCATCTGAGAAGTGTGTGTTCATTTCAGATACCCATTTTTGGACTGGGTCTTTGAATTTGGGGGCCCCGATATTTTTCAGCTCTTTATATGTTCTAGATGTAAGTCCTTTGACTGAGGGACAGCTGGCTAAAATTCTTTCCCATTCTGTGAGTTTTCTCTTCACTCTGTTGGTGATTTATTTTGATGTACAAAAACATTTTAGTAAGAGGAAATCCTAGTTGTTGATTCTGGAAGTACTTGCCCGGCAGTTTGCGTGTTGTTCATGAACTCTGCCTACATCTATGTCTTCAAGATATCTATCTACCTTGTCTTCTCGTAAGTTAGTGTTTCTATTTTAATATTTACATTTTTGATCCATTTTGTCTTTAGTGCATAGTGTTAGACATGGGTCTATTTAAGTCTTTAGCATGTGAAAAGCCAATTTTTCCAGCACCATTTATTAAAGAGGCTAGCTTTCTTCCAGTGAACATGTTTTGCCACTTTGTCAAACATAAGGTGGCTTTGTAGTTGTGTCTGCACCTTCTAATCTGTTCCAGTGATCCTCAGGTCTGTTTTTTTAGCAGTACCATGCTAATTTTATCACTGTAGCTTTGTACTATAATTTCAAGTGAGGGATTATGATGCATCCTTCCTTGTCTTTGTTGCCAAGGATTGCCTTTGCTATTCGAGGTCTCTTCTGTTTCCAAATGAATTTTAGGAATGTTTTCTCTAGGCCTTTAAGCTATGTTATTGGCACTTTGATTGGAATTGCATTAAGTCTGTATAACAGTTTTGGGCGTATGGCCATTTTCACAATGTTGATTCTTCCTAACCAAGAGCAAGGGATATCTTTCCATTTTATGACGTACTATTCAATCTCCTTTTTTATAGTACTATAGTTTTCAATGTATAGGTCTTTTGCATCCTTTGTTAGGCTGATTCCTAAGAATGTCATTGTTTTGCATGCTATTGTGAAAGGTGTCATTTCCATAATTTCTCTCTCAGTGAGTATGTTGTTTGTTTACAGGAATGTTATTGATTTGTGAATGCTGACTTTGTAAACAGCTACACTGCTGAATTTTCTGATTAACTCTAGCAGTTTTTTGATAGAATTTTTGGAATCTTCTATTTAGAGTATCATATCATCTGCAAAAGATGATAATTTAAATTCTTCCTTTCCAATCCTTATTGCTTTTATTTCTCTCTCTTATCTAATTGCTCTGGCTAATGATTCCAAAAACTATATTGAATAGGAGTGGTGACAGTGGAAATCCTTGTTTTGTTTCTGATTTTAGAGTAAAAGGTTTTTATTCATTTAATATAATGTTGGCTGTTGGTCTGTCATAGATGGCTTTTATCAGATTGAGGTAGATACCATCTACTCCAAGTTTCTGTAGGGTTTTTATCCTGAACAAGGGTTGGGCTTTATCAAAAGTTTTTCTGCATCTATTGAGATGATTGTGTGATTTTTGTCTTTGGCTATGTTGATGTGCTGTATTACATTTATTGATTTGTGTATGTTAAACCATCTCGGAATGCCTGGGATAAATCACAATTGGTCATGCTGTATAATGTTTTTGATGCTTTGCTGCATTCTATTTGCCAGTATTTTACTGAGAATTTTTCATCAGTGTTCATTAGGGCAATTGGCCTGTAGTTCTCCTTTTTGATTGGGGCTTCCTTTGATTTTGATATCAGAGTAATACTTGCCTTCGGGAATGAGTTAGGGAGGTGTGCTTCCCTTTCAGTTTCATTGAAGAGTTTGAAAAGTATTGATATTAAATCTCAAAATATCTGATATAATTCAGTCATAAATCCATCAGGACCTCAGCTTTTCTTTGTTGTAAGTTTTTAATCACATTTTCAATTTCAGTACCTGATATTGCATTATTCAAAATTGTTATATCTTCATGATTCAACTTTGGTAATTTACACATTTGTAGAAATCTGTCCATTTCCTCTGGTTGTACACCTATGTGAGTAAAGATTTTCAAAGCAGGTATTCGTTATCTTCTGAATTTCCATGGGATCTGTAGTAATTTCACTCTTTTCATGCTTTATTGCATGAATTTGAGTTTTTCTTTCTTTTTCTTGGTAAGGCTGGCTAGAGGTTTATCAATTTTGTTTATTCTATCAAAGAATAAGCTCCTTGATTTATTAATTTTTGTTTTGTTTTCTTAGTCTCAATTGAATTAATTTGTGCTCTGATCTTTATAATTTTATCTCTTCTGTTAGTTTGGGGCTTGACTTGCTCCACTTTATCTAGAAGCTTGAGGTGTAGCATTAGGTTGTTTATTTGTGCTCATCCTGTTTTCCTGATGTGACAATTCATTGCTATGTATTTTCCTCTTAGGACTGCTTTCATTGTGTCCCACAGATTTTGGTATATTATATCTGCATTTTCATTGAATTGTAGGTATTATTTAATTTTTTCTTTAATTTTATCTGTATCACATTGGTTGTTCAAGAGGTTGCTGATTAATTTCCATGTGTTTATGTAGGTTTTGCAGTTTCTTTTGCCATTAGTTTCTGATTTCAATGCACTGTGGTCAGATTGTATGCATGAGATAATTTTAATCCTTTTGTATTTGTTTAAGAATGTTCTATAGCCTAATATATAGTCTGTTTTAGAGAATGTTCCATACACAGCTGAGAAGAATGTGTATTCTGATGTCATTGGTTGTCACAGGTTTGATGTAGTTCTGTTATTTATTTGATGACTTTTTGTCTAGTTGATCTTTGTGACAATGGGGTATTACCATCGCCTATTACAATCGTGTTATTGCATATTTGGGTTTTCATGTGTATTACTATATGTTTTATATAGTTGGGTGCTCCTGTATTTGGGGATATATACTTATGATTATTATTTCTTCCTCTTTGATTACTCCCCTAACAAGTATGTAGTAACCTTTTTTCTCTTTTGATCATTTTTGGTTTGAAGTTCACATTGTGTGTACAGAATAGCTACCTCTTCTTTTTTCTGGGTCCCTGTTGCATGGAATTTTTTTTATGTCCTTTGACTTTTAGTCTATGAGTTTCCTTTTGAGTCAGATGTGTTTCCTATATACAGCATATTGTTGGGTTCTGTTTCTTGATCCATTCTGTCAACCTATTTCTTTTAATTGGTGATTTGAGACCATTTACATTGATGGATTTAACAGGTAGGTCCTGGCTCAACTTGTCATGTTATTTTCCTGTTGTTTGTTTCCTGATTTTACTCCTTGTTTTATTGATTGCTTGTGTGGTGGGTTTTATTTTTCAGTTGTTGCTATGGAAATTATAGTGATTTTTATCTCTATCTAGTATGTCTTTTAGTACTCTTTCTAGGGTTGATTTGGTGGACAAGAATTTCTTCAGTTCTTTGTCATTTAAGTATCTTATTTCTTCACTAGTTTTCAAAGAAAGTTTTACAGGGTACATCAATCTGGGTTGAAAGCTGTTTTCTCTGAGGCACTTCACTCCAAGTTTCTCTTGACTTGAGGGCTTATGATGAGAAGTCTGCCATTATTGTAATAGGCTTTCCTTGATAAGTGAGTTGTGTCTTTTCTCTAACAGCTCTTAGTATTCTGTTTTTATGCTGAATTTCTGGGATCTTAATTATTATATATGAATGTAGATTTGTTTTGATTGTGATCTTTTGACATACTATATGCATAACTTAACTTTTCCCATGTTTGGAAATTTTCTGCTATTACTTCTGTGAATAGTTTACCGATGTCATTTGCATTGACTTTTGCATTTTCATTGATGCCTATTAATCTTATATCATTTCTCTTTACATCATCTTGAAGCTGTTGAACTGTCATTTCATGATGTCTTGTTACTTTAACAGTTCTTCATAATCACTACATGCAATTCTGTCCACAAGGTCTGAAATTCTACCCTCAGCTTCATTCAAATGGTTTTGCCAGCTTTTAATAGAAGTTTATTTCCTTGATATCTCTTTGAATTTATTTCATACATTCTGTTTCTTTTCCATATTGTTCATTTAAGGTTTCTATCATTTTCCCATTCTCTTGTACATTTTTATCTATGTCTTCTCTAGCTATGCTGAGCAATTCCTTTATTACAGTTGTTATTTCTTTATGTGAGAGATTCTATCTAATAAGATTTTTCTCTATAACCTCACTGACTTGTTTCTTTATTTCTCTTGCTGTCTTTTAAGAAATTTTAGATGTGTGACTTGTAATGTCCTATATTTTAATGTCTCCTGTACTTGTCCCTGATGGGCTGCACATTTGAGATTACATTTTGCTTTTTTGTTTTGTCCTTTTCACATCTTGCTTTAATATTTTGGTCTTTTCAATATCACTAGTCTCAGCTACCCATCATGTGTGTTTTAGGGTCTTACTGTGTCACTGATGTTTGTCCAATTGCTGGGTCCCACAATAAAGAGGAAGAGCCAGTCACCTGAATTTCTTCTACAGGGCCTGTTAGGTGAATCCTATATTCTTCCTAGGCTGACGTGCCTAGGATTATTGATGTAAATCAACCCTTAGTTCCTATTGTTACTATAGCTTCAGGTGGTTCCAAGTTACCAGATCTACCTGGCTGTAGTGTGCACCTCAGCTGACCCTACTGTGTCATTGGGTGTCTCATAAGCACTTTTATTACCTCTGGGTTGGGGTAGAGCTTGTTGGCACTCTCCTCAACCCATCTGGTGTTCTGTGAATGGAGGAAGGACTCACCCACACTCTTGCTAGACTGGCCAAGGTCTCTCAGCTGCTCCTGTTTACCCACTGAGGTCCTCTATTGGAGGGGCAAACTCATCACACTATGGCAAGCCTGTTGAGGTCCTCTGTGTGGTTGAGGGTTTACTAAGGTTCCCACTAGCTCACCAAGGTTCTGCAGGTGTTAGAAGGGGTCACTAAATGTCTATAGGTTGCTGAGACCTTGTTAGGGGTGAAGGGTGAATGATGATCCTGCTGGTCTCTGAGGTCATGGGGCGAGGAGGAGGTGTGATGAAAGATCCCACTCATCCCTAGGCCCATGGGGCAAGTAGGAGGGGTGAGGCTGATGATCCTGATGACCCCTAGTTCCATGGGGCAAGGAGGGGGCTGAGGCCAATGATATCACCAACCCCTCATTCCGAGGGGTGAGAAGAAGAAGCAGAGGTCAATGACACCGCTGGCCTCTAGCATGGAGTAAAGAACAGCTTGATTATTTGTATATCATATAATAACCTATGTTAATTTAAAGTAGTGTTGCCTTAAATAAACATCTATAATGCTTTATAAGTCATATTAAATGATTTTCAAATTGTTCAATGATTTTATGTTATTCAAAATTATTTACCTATGTGATTTAGTTTTGCTTTGAAAACTTTGTTAACATTAAGAAAGCTTGTATACATCCTCTGTTGTTTCCCTTTATCCTTTTATGCAAAGAAAATATTATCTTTATGTTTTCTGTACCTGATTTTTTTTATTTTTTATTTTCAAGAGACAAAAACAAAAAAATCAAGAAACAAACAATTAAAAACAACAAAAGCAAAAAACAACCAAAACGACAGCAAAAAGATAATGGCAACATAAGATTTCAAAACAATAAGATAGAAATTTAACAATGGTTGTTATATTGCATATTGTTATAAGCAAAGTAATGGCTCAGACTACCAGATACAGAAACACAGGAATGATCTAACAATATAATTTTCCTTTTAGCAGTTTCTTTCTTTTTTACTCTATCTATTGTAACTTTTGGATCTTATTTAATTTTTCAGTTTTTTATATTAGGGAGACAACATGGTGTTAATACATGCAAGCCCAATTTATTTCACTTATGGATATGGTTTCTAGTTGTATCTTTTTACCTATAAAAGCTTCAACTTTATCATTTTTATGACTGAATAGCATTCCATTATATAGAAATACTACATCTTTTTACCCATTCCTTGATTGATGGGCATTTGGGTTGTTTACAAGAGTTGGTTACAAATTTTGCTGCTATAAACATTGGTGCACATATATAGCTGTGGTCTGATGATTTCAGTTCTTCTGTGAAAATACCCAGAAGGGGAATAACTGGGTCAATTAGAACCTCTAATCCTAGTTTTTTTTTAGGAATATCCAAACTGATATCCATAGTGGTTGCAACAATCTACACTCCCATGAACAATTAAGAAAGGTTCCTTTTTCCTCACAGACCCAGCAGTATTTGTTATTGTTTAATTTCTTGATGTTAGCCATTCTTTCTAGAGTGAGATGATATTACAGTGTTGTTTTCATTTGCATTTCTTGAAGGACCAATGGTGTTGAAGATTATTTCATATATTAACTTGCCATTTGTATTTCTTCATCTGAGAATTGTGTGTTCATCTCAGATGCCCATTTTCTAGAACCTCTGTCACAGTTATCTGCTCCAAATGATGGGAAGTTATAATCAATGACGTTTCTTGTTTGAAATTGCAGGAGATAATTTGTCTAATTTGATGCATGTTTCCTCTGTCCAAATCACACATTCCTCAGTAATATAATTCAGAGCCTGACATATCTATTTTGGGAGTTCATGAAGGTAAAATGGCATTTTGAAGTACTGAGTCCACTGATAGTTAGCAATTCCCAAACAAATAGTAATTTATTGTTTGGTAAACAAGTGTTCAAAATACTATTTGTGTTATCTGTCTGATTCTTTAACTGACATGCCAATGTTTACCTGACATTATTTATCCAATTGGTCTTACTCAATATTACATAGGTTCTAGCTTGTATGTTGTCAGAAAAGGACAAAGTAGACATTTTCATTTTTCATAAGCCTTTTACAAGTTCCTGACTACTCCTCAGAATGTGTAATGTTCTCGTGTTTTAAAAATGTGGTGCTAACTACTTTAAAGATAACAATATGCAATATACTAACCATCATCAATATCCTGTTATAGTGTTTTAAAATTCTGTATCATCATTTTTGTTCTTTTTTTATTTTAAAATAAAATGGGGTACTAACTTGTTTATATTGAAGGATGGAAAAAGAAAAGATCAACTACCAATCAAAAAGTATTCATCTGTGGATAAATCAAAAACATATTGATTGTCAAAAACATAATAATACTTAAAAGGAAAAATATAGTAACCAATGATTTTCCATGATAGTGGAAAAATGAATAGTGAAATGGGGTAATTCATTCTACCTTCAATTACTTACAGATTGTGTCTTATGTTTTAAACACTATTTCTGAGCTATACAGAGTTAGGAGAGATTGACAAATATAGAGATTAAGGTTTTTCTAAATTCCAAAATGGATTTCAGTTTCAAAAATCTTGCTGAGCACTTGCTCAATTTTGTTCATTTCTTCCAGACACTATTTTTTGATCTGTCTCTCTGTCTGTCTGTCTGTCTGTCTGTCTCCGTTTCTCTCTGTCTCATTGTTTTATTGTGGATTCTAGAGCCCCATACATGTTAAACAAAAGCTCTACCACTGAGGTACATCTCCAACCATTAGATGCTGTGATTTTAAATTGTTTTCATTTTTTACTGTTTTTATTGTACTCATAGCGTATTTGGCATTTATACAAAGTATTAAAGGAAAACAAACGTACAAGCAGGTCTAAATTTCAGTTGACTTTGGCATATTTCTTAAGCAAAGTAGACTATCTCAGTGAACTCAAGTATTAAATATGTCCAGAATAGGATTCAGTCTTTTGCTATTGGGAGGATTGACTGAAACTTTCAAGTTTATATTATTTAATTATAAATCATTTTAGACTATTCCACTATAATAAAGAATATTATTTACCTTTAGCACAATTGTTAAAATACATAGTTTGTTTAATTACCTTTCAAAATTACAGAGTGTAAAATACCAATTTTACAGTTACAGTTTTTATTGAAAGTATTATTAAAAGTATTCATGGAAGGTTTTGAATATACCATTCTATCAAGCCCGATTGCCCATAAGCAAGGCAAATATATATTGCAAGGAACCCCTTTCACATTATATTGGTCTCAGTAAGGTATTCTTTATTATCACACCAAATAAACCTGTCAACAAACATATAAAGAATTTTAAGTTCCTAATAAAAATGAGTGGAAAAGCTGTCTTTCTTAAACTCCAGGATACAATACAGGCTTATTTGTTTTAATTTTATATATATATATATATATATATACTATAATATATATATTATAGTTAAAAACTCATGGTATGAAATTGTGTTTATTCAAAAACTACTTAACTGTCTTGAAAAATTATTAACTTCCTCAAGCTTTATTCTACATCTAAATTCAGGGGAAAAATGGAAACCATTTTATAAGTTTATTGTGGGAAATAAATGATATTTTCTGGTCATGTCTGGAAGACAGCAAGAAAGAGTCGACTAAAAATACTACTACCAATTATAGCCTGCTTGCTAATTCTATTATTGGTAGTATTTGTGTCCATGTATAGTTATCTCTTTATAGGTCACCTATTACATAAGCACTCTCCAATTGGAATAAAATGTGAGATGCTGCTAAATATCATCATGATCTCGTCCTGGACAACTTTCCAATGACCAGATGGTCACTACAGTCCACCTGGAAACATGTCACATTCCTCAAGTGACTTTTAAACACAAAATAGAGTAATTTGAAAGTATCTAATTATACATTAAGATAAATTTATTTTAAAAGACTAATGAAAAACATAAAACAAAATCATTTATTTCAAACCAACTGTATTATGTAAGCATTTTGAAAACTCTTGTGCCTAAACCTGGGGATTATTTTATGTACTCATCATTTTAATATCAGCATTTGAAATGACTCATTGAACTTTAATAATATCTACTTGACTACAACTATGCTTCTTTTACCTTGTATTTAAAACCTGTTTCTTATTTTGATATTTATTCAACTCCCTGTGCTTATATATATCAGTGCTTCTTTTCTTTGTGTCTCCTAAATATGACTTCCTAAAGTAAGTACCTTTGATGCAATGAACTACAATCTGCTGTGTTATTCTTACTTTTGCTTTTTCTTTTTGATAACTTAGATCTGCATGGAAATTATACTTTCTATTGAACTCACTGTCCTACTTACTGTGCTGCAAGTATTCAAAATAAGCTGTTAACATTTTCCATTGGAGTGATCACTTATGTTTCTAAGTGACATTTTACTGGCTGAAATATGACTATTTTTATCCTCAAGAAAACATTGAAATTTTGACCAAAATAACTGGCTGGGAGTCAGAAAGTCACCAAAAACCCTGCTCTATTACAAGACAAAGTGCATCATTTAATACATTCTGCCAATTCCTCTACCAACAGAAGAAAAAATCTATTTCAAGAACTAAAAGCTTTTCTTTTAATATTTCACTATTATTTTTTAAAGTCCACAAGATGCTGCTCATATCTCCTCAAAGGTAAAATCAAAAGTGAACATGTAGGCTTCACTTCATTTTTAAAACAGAAAGCATGTTGTGATGGAGTTGGAAAATTGCTTTTTTTCCATGGGATTATGTGGGTGTGTTGTTGAGTCACTTTAAATGTTAATGTAAATATTACCAGACAATATCCATAACGCTGTCCTCAAACAGCAACTGTCTTGGAGAAACTCGGATATGAAGTTAATTTCAAATAACGAGAACAGTTTCTTTTCTACTGAGCAGGGAGATTTACATGACTTACTTACATGTTTAAACACATTCGTCCTCAGAATATGTGAGGACGATTTTATGTCCACTTTCTGTTAGGTAAGTTAAAATCATAGTAACTCAGAAGATAGTTCTCGGTGATTCAGCAACAGATTTTCTGACACAGTCAACAGTGCCTCAATCACACAAACAGCACAAATGTTAAGTTGAATATGTTTTTTTGTGTGTGTGAAAAGTACAATTGGAGCCCTGAAGAACAAAAGGAGTCTTGTTTTGCTTTTTTTCTCTTTAATCTATGTGTTGTTCTATAGAACATGGTCCCAAAGTACATCAGGAGTAATCCTAATCCAGGGAGCTTTCAATCTAACTGAAACCTAGAAACAAGTAAAGAATAGATAGACAATGTATCTGTAAATTTTCAAAAGTATGATTCAGAATACCAGCATGAGTAGATTATAGGCTTATGTAGCATTGACCCATTAGAATTAAAGTGTCTTGCATCAAGAATCCTAACAGAAGCAAAACAATAAACTGATAATCCCTTATAGGCCCTTACCTAAAAAAGACAGCATTTATCACAAATTTACAGAAACATAAAATTATGAAAATCAAACAATGGCTCCCACATCCAAGTGAAAAAACTGAGAGCATGCTGGTACAATTGAGAAGTCTGCACACTTGAGACACTACTTTGATGACAATAAATTATAAAGTTGCAGAATCTTATTGAGGCTCCTGAAAATAACTAGCTGTTAGTAGACTGATTCCAAACAATGTGTCTTGTGTTCAAAACACTAAAAAAATTTAATCATTCACCCTTTAAATCACTCATTCATGTAAAGATTTTATTCCACAAACCATGAATGGATAAAATATTACTAAAGGACAAAGAAATATAGAACATAGACCATGAAGTATTTGGAAATATCTGAACAATCAATAGTATTTAATTATGTGAAATATGTTTTATATCTACTATGTCATAAGCATTAAAGTCATTGTCATTCACTGACAACCTCTATGAAGTATGACAACGAAACAAACTCACTGTTGGAGGTAAAGAAATCACATATATGAATCATTTATTGGGGTCTTGAAGCTGAGTAGAGAAGAATTACAAAACTGCACATAAAATCCCAGGGTGTAGGGATCTCATAAGTATGGATGGTCAAAAGGCAATCTTTTTATAGCTTTCAATGATACAGCCTAGTGGCACGTGTGCAGTAGGTTTGTTACCATTATATGATTTCAAAACCCCTAGAGAAAAAGTAAAGCAATTTTTTGTCTGTTCTATGTATCAAAAACTTCCTCAGAAAATATGTGGATTTCTATATAAAAGTCTTTCTTCTATAATATAATCTTTCCTTTGAGTTTTTTTTTAATTTTTTTTTTACGTTTTTTACTATAGTTTCACTTAAAGCTACTATTCTCACAAATTCTATGCTTTTGGATCCATTATTCCTTTGCTTTTGATATTTGTTTTGCCCAGAAAATCAATCCTTCTACTCTTTAATTTTTGATCATACTTTCACTTAATAGTTCTTTCCAGTTGTAGAATTATTTCTTAAATGACCACTGTGATTTTATATCTCAATGTGATTGGGCTCAGGTAACCAGTAAACTATTATTATTATTATTATTATTATTATTATTATTTTGTTCTATAGTTTTGATTTTTCACATATGAGGGTATTTGGAAGAAATTTGCAATGGCATTAGTAGAGTAAATAACAAGCATCATTATCACCAATGTGAGAAGGTCTTCTAAATTCCAGTTAAGGGATTGATTGAAGAAATCATGGAGGAAAGGCAAATTAACTTCTTTCTTGAGCTTTGACATCTATATTTTCTGACCCTCACACATTAGACATCAGAAATTTTGGTTGCTTCATTCTCCAGGATTTACACAAGCATCCCTATCTAAAGCCTTCAATTTCATTACAAACTATACCACTGGCTTTCCTTCATCTATAATGTGCAGATAGTTCCTCGTGGGACTTTTATGTGAGCTGCTTCCCACAATAAGTTTTTTCTCCCATATGTGTATACACGTTCTATCAGTTCTTTTTCTGTGGAAAATCTTTGTTAAGAATAGCCCCATAACACTTCTTTTCTTTTCTGTAAAAACATTTAAACAACTTAATCATTTAGTCATTTGTTCATGTGTCTGATTCCCTAATGAATATCTCAAGCTGAGAAATTCAATTCTTTCACTTTCTGCCACAACCCTAGGGGAGGCAACAACCCCAGGAGAGGTAACACTACTCAATAAGTGGTTGTTGAAGGAATTGAGATTAATAGATCTGTGATCTCTTTTGTCATTACTCAGACCATATCAGTGCAATATATCATGCAACTACTCTACAAAGTAAGGGTTCCAAGCTTTTGAACATGAAAATGATTTTAAAAAACATGTTTACAAAACAGAATATAGACCTCATGAGAATAAATAAACACTTTTTTTCATACAGCTCAATTTTTTGTATTGAGGACTCAATTTGAGGAAAATAGTGGATTGTGTTTCGGAGCACAGATGTTCCAGCCCCGGGTTCACAGCGTTGTCTTAAACAGTTATCCTCCTGGAGTGCTCTAAACTTCGGCGGTGTCATCAATTAGCCAGTGAAAGAAAACAGGCGTTTCAGCAAGGCAAGATAATCTGCTGGAAAGTTCTATTGATCAAGTAGCAAAAGAGACATATTTTTAATGTTAAGATCAATGCACTAATTCTCAGTTTTTGCCATTGAAATATATGAAGAAGAGCAGAGCCTGCAGCATTATCATAATGACATTCAGTATTCACAAAGATACAATTTCCAGCATAAAGTGAGATTTTTAATATCCTTCCGGAAATATCACCAGGCAGTTCTCCACTGGAACAGAAACATTCTGCCCGAAGAGCAGGAGGTTTCACACAATTGCTGCTTTCTCAAAAAAAGATGAAAGCAGTATAGTTAAATGTCAGGAACTTGAATAAAGTTTGTAATAATAAACTTTGTAAATACTGGTTATTCCACAATTATAGTCCTGCAAAGAGAGAAAAATCAAATGTAAAAATTTAATGAACTGTGCAGCTGAAAGTTGGTATTTTAAAGATTATCTTGAAGTCAAGTTTATGTATATAGTTATATTTGTATATTGTATTTAAATATGTGCCATATATGTTTATATAATGCATAATGCACATTTTAAAATGCTTAAAGTAAAATAAAACATTTGAAAGCTACTTAGTTTTATTTATTTATGGAATACTCTATAATCCTATCAACTTTCTTGATAAAAATAAGTAAAATATAAATGAAAAGTAAATTAAACAAATTGAGATTTCCTGTCAGGTATTGTTTTTGAGCTATGGTACCACGTTAGATATCTTCAGGACATGCAAAAGGCTTTTTTGATTGGGCCTCAGAATTTTAATTTGTTTCATTGAAAATAATAAATTTATTAAGCTTAATAAACCTAAGGTGGCAATTTTTACTAACTTCTCTAGCATTTGATGGTTTCATCTGAAAATTGAAAAATGTACTAAATGTAAAAATACAATTTGTTTAATATTTAAAACAATGCCATGCACAGTAGTTAAGTCACTTACTCATTTCAATTCAGTAACTTTTCTGAATATTATTTGAGAATCTCACTGTCTTTAAAATCCACTAAAAATGCATACCGGCCATAAAGTATCAGTCAAAGAGTTGTACTGCTCTGTGATTTTCAGAAATGAAATAATTTTACAAAAGACTTAAAAACAGAGCACTAATATTCTGAAATCTTTGAAAGCATTTTCTTTACAAACAGCAGTTTCACATTTGACAGAAAATAGCTGAAATGAAAGGCAACAGCTATCTTAAATCTTAATGCAAGTGTTATCCCAAGCAATCACCAATCCCTGCATCTGTACCATTAATCTGCTTTAAATCTTCCCTTCCCTTTGCAATTTTTTTTTATTTCTGTGGCTCATAACCTGATCTCTCACTAGCCTGAAAATTTATGTCCACTAGTCTTTATTTCTTACACTATATTTTCATAGCTCAGACCTTCTTTGACTTACAATAATTCACCTTAAGAAATTTTTTAACCTTGAAGTAGTTTTTCAAGAGAAATTTTACTTTGAAGTTTGAAATCTGATCATTTCTTGGACTAACAAAAGCCTACTGTAGCAATGTGAAGCAGTGACAACGCAACCACAATATAAACAACCTGTACATACAGTGTGTCACTATCAACCTGTGATGTTTGGTAGTTCAGGTGTATTAAATATGCTTTTGACTTATGATAGGTTTACAGGAATGTAACTCCCCTCTAAGTCAAGTGACATCTGTGTTTGTTACCAATGCATTGATACAAGTCTTTCCAAAACTGGCTAAAAAAGTGATCATTTCAAAATTGAAAGTCTTTAAAACATTTCATTATCTCAGAACAAAATCTAAATTCTTTCATGTGGCTTAAAAAGATTTCAAAAACTGGTTATTGCTTATCTCCATTTACTAAGTTATCCCCATGCTTTCTAAAAGCAATATGGTGGTTTAAAGATCTAAACTTAATTTTTTGTTTTGTCACCTTATATGACATGTGTACTATTCTTGATAATGGTAAGAGTGTTCCATAATTACACCATGCAAACATCTATCCAGGATTTTCCACTGAAACTGTTCCTCCTTTTCCAGTTCTTCATGACTAGGATGCAGATTAAAAGGCAAGATTTTGAGCAGCTCCCTCTCATCCCAAAACAGAAACAATGTATAAAAGTTAGCAGAGCCCTCTGTCAACAGCCCTGAATAAGTAACTTTTAATTTCTACATTAGAGACAGACAAATTTCTACCTTAAATTATTGTTTTACTTATTTTTAAAAATGATTTTACTACAGCAATTTAGAGTATACTCCAAATTAGGAAAACAGAGGGTAAGTTACATACAGCTAAAGAAGGCATGAATTTGTGGATATTTATCAAAAGTGAACTAAGCAGCTGTTAGAATTTTAAATAGAAAGGACACTTCAGAATATACAGTAGTATACTTGGATGACAGCTCAGAAATACAAATAAGAAATTCAAATTAGTGTTTTGAATATGTGTAGTTGTGAAAGTCGTGAGTATGTATTAGATCTCTAAGAGGTAATACAGGAGACAGAAAAGGCAGGGGAACACACAGCTGCATGAACTCTCAATATGAGTAACAACTGGTGAAAGCTGACAGGCACATATGGCAAAGAAAAAACAAAGACGTAAAAAATGAAGAGGTAATAAAGCAGCAATATTTGCCCAAATATGACATTCGAATGTATTTTTATTGAGGTATATGAATTTCATCCAAACATCAGGTACAATAAATGTATTAAACTCAAACTAGGCTAGCTGTAAAAGAGAAAAACATTAGAAATGTACATAGACATCTCAAGTTTCTTGCTTACCTTTCAGAACTAAGGGTGCTTTTGAGGGTATTAACTAGTATTATGAAAAAGCCAAGCCAACATCTCAGTAAGATTCCCAGATGCATTGGTAAGTGAAAAATAGAATATCAGGTCTACTCTCTTGTTTAGACTAAGTAATTCTCTGTCATTTTGTATGCTTTCCCCATAAAAATCATCACACCACATGAAAAATATGACCCTTCAAACTACATCATTCATTTTAATAAATGGACACCTAGCAATAACAGTCCTGGGAAGGTACAAATGACAAATTCATTTTTAATAAAGAATGAAAAATTAATTTATAGAACTTAAGCACCCTCATGGCAAGCATGAGTTCATGAGTTCAATCCCTAGCACCAAAAATGAATAAAGAAAAAATAAAATATAATGATTTTACAAAGTATGATGAGGTTAAAAAAATCAACAATACTTCAGGGCTAATATCTAAAAAGAGCAGCTATGACCCTAAATCAGTGGTGGAGAACCTATGACATACAGGCCTCGGTAGGCTGTTTGTATCATTGAAAACTAAAGGGTTTCCCAATACTGCAAGCCCAGGGGAAGAAAATGAGGTAATATATACCTAAGTTAAAAAGATATGGCCACATAAGAGACTCACCCAAAGTCAACTGGGAATTTTGGTAAAGACAAAATTCAAGGGAAGCAAATACGTATGTTAATTTTACCGTGTTCTAAACTTTGAGGTCCTACTATTGCTTCTTATTGGACAAATCCAAATATAAGCCCGTGATTAGCCTTCCTTCTCCCAGGCATACTGCAGAAGGTGTAGGGTGGACAGCAGATCTGGAGGGACAAATTGAAAATATAACCATCTTCCTTATATGAAGGGTTTGGTATAGAAGAGTAAGTAAAATAAATCAAACATCTTGAATCCATAATGTTAAGCAAAATATATCTGACACACAAGCTTAAATACTGTGTTTTCTCTTGTATGTGAAATTCAATGTATAAATAAATTGAAGAGCACAATAAAAGCTAGCTAATAGGAAACAGGGAGATAGGTCTTTTGCAAATGAGATTGGGACAAATAAAGGGAAGAAAGTGGAGAAGGGGAAAAGAAGAGGATATGAAAAGAGTAATATGTGTAATATACATGTATACAGAAATACAGTGAACGCATTTATTATGTACAGCAAACATGTATGACTAAAGCAAGTGTTGTGTTATTTGAAATAATAAGGTAGAGTAATTGAAACTATGAACAGAATTTTAGCTTTCCCCCAGAATGAGATATTTATGGTTCACGGTTTAACTTTTAACCCTAAACACAGAGATAGGACATCTGGACTTGTACAGGTATTCTGGTGTTATAAGGTGTTCAATGTTCAGGGTAACTCATTTTACTCAGTAATTGCTTCTAATAGGAGTTTTATACTGCCACCTCTGACATGCTTTTACCAGCAGTCGCATTGCCAAGTCCAGCTATAATAAATGTACATTACTTAATAATATTTTAGAAATATAACCGGTTTCCCTTTCAGTCTTGCTTGTTTGGCAGCCCACATATTATTCTACAACAGCAATCCTACTTTTGAATTTTTTCTGTCCCAAACAGATAGTTCCCACTAGCATGGGTCCTTATGTACCCTTGTACATTCATTCAGGTTATTTGAAGGCATTTCCTGCTTCAAGTCATCAAAGCGCTGTTTCTTGACTATGAGAAAATTCTAATTTCTACTGTATATTCTTGAGGTCCTTTAGTGGCCTTCAAACAGTTGCTGCTCTAAGTGGCCATCAGAGTAATCCTCTCAGTTTTTAAATTTCATCACAATTTAAAAAGGCTTTGAATGATCTTCCCACTCTGAGGCAGAAATGGATTTAAGTTCCTTTTAGGAACTAATTTGCTGCCTCAGAAATGCTTCCTCTTTGTACTTTACCCACACAATAGGACAAACTTCTGAGAGAAAGAAGGGGGACTGCAGAAATTCAGGCTTCTCTCCGTTTCACTTTCACTTCTTTCAGTTGCTACTTTCTTCCCTTGATTTCTGCAGAATTCTCTAAAATAAAAAAAAAAAAATGCATTTCTCCATATACTGTCACACTGATGTTCCTACATTGAGTTTTACTTCCTTTCATTCAGCATTAAATTGGTGCTTAAAGAAAAAAAATTGGCCTTCAGGCAGTGGAGGACAAAATTTCCAGGTTCCTTTATTCTGATTCTGAGATGAAAATAGCACTAACTTGCATAGTTTAAGCAATCATTTCAGTTTTTGTCCAAAATTGAAGATCAGAAAGTTAAAACTCCTTGACACTGGTGGAGGTTCACTCAAAGTTTATATAGCTAGTGAATAGAAATACACAGCTTTTAACTGATGAACGTTGCCACATATTGAAATTTCAACTAATGAATTTGCCACTTTCAGTCCTTCATTTGTAAATTCATGAAAATATGTCCTAATCTCAATAAATATATTTTCCTCTGAAAAATTTTCAGAAGATTCCCATTTCCTAAAGATGAACTGTAGACTTGTCCGTGTGGCACAAGCCCCCATTTCCCATCCAGCTATTGTCTTGTCTGTCTCATTCAACCACATACTCCAGTCGTATTCAAGGTCTCTCCATGTGCTCCTTCTGACACCCTATGTTTGGGCACTTCTTCCATTGGTCATGCTTCCCCAAATGTTCTTTTATATGTATTTGTAATCACCACCATCATTTGCTTGGGGCAAACATAGGATTCCTCCTCTAAAGCCTTGTTCATGACATTCTGAATAAGGAAAAAATAATGGCTAGACATACCAATGCATGAGAAAATTGTGCAGTGTAGCCATGAATCAATCTTCTTTTACTATCAATTATTGAATATCCAGATATGCCAGGAATGTTCTACCACAGTTTTTAAGACAAGACTGTCTTTGGTGGAATAAATTCATTTATAAATCAATATTTATAATAAATATTTATTCATTGCTATTTTGCCAATACATAAGGATAGTCACAAAGAAGTCTCCTATCTTGGCTTCAACAGAGAAACTAGAAAAATAGCAGGGTTGATTTCTAACCCCATAGAAATAATTTAGACATGGTATGAATTAAAATCCTTTCTTTCTCCTGGTTCTCTTGTCAAAATTAAGAATATAAAAGGTATATAAAAGAATTCACAAAAATGAAAAGATCTTAACTGCTTTTGTTTTGTTTTATAGGGGTTTTTTTTCTTTTCTTTTTTGGTACTGGTAATCAAACTCAGGACCTTGAGCTTGCCAGGTGGGCACTGTACTGCTGAACCATATGCCTAGCCTGACTGCATATCTTACACCTCTCACTAAACTCAGGAACATGAGAGCAGTCTGATAGAATTCATTTAAGAAAGGAGAAGCAAGACAAAAGAAGGAAAGAAAGAGAAGGAAAAACAGGAAGGAAGGAAGGAAGGAAGGAAGGAAGGAAGGAAGGAAGGAAGGAAGGAGGGAAGGGAGGAAGAAAGAGAAAGAGAGGGAGGAAGAGAGAGAGAGAAAGAAAGAAAGAGAGAGCGAGAGAAAGAAAGAAAGAAAGAAAGAGAGAAAGAAAGAAAGAAAGAAAGAAAGAGAGAAAGAAAGGAAGAAAGAAAGAAAGAAAGAAAGAGAAAGAAAGAGAGAAAGAAAGGAGGAAATGAAGGAAGGAGAAAGCAAGGAGGGAAGGAAGGAAAAAAGGGAAGGAAGGAAGGAAGGAAGGAAGGAAAATGGTGGAAAGAATTCTGTGAGACAGTAAAGCTAGGCTGTAAGTCTCTACTCCTTTACCCCCAGATGCCTGAGATACTACTGTTAATACAAATGCCAGTTAAGAGAATTTTAAAACAACCATTTGCAAAATTTTAAACTATATTTTTTGAAACTCAGTACAGAAAACTAACACTAAATTTAAATTGAAGTTCATTGTGTACCTAGGTCAGTGTCTCAACAGAAAAAGTTGTAGAGAACAAGGATAAAAAAGTAGGCCAAAGTGAGTGATAATAGAATCTAGTTGCTTTACTAAAGTTCATAATGAAAAGGGATGCACAAGAATTTCCCACCCACTGTGTGTGGAAATGAGAAAGAATTGCATTATGGGTTTTTTGAGTCCTACCCAATGGATTGGCTCAGATGTAAGAAGAGACTTAAGTAGGAATAGACTGAAGCATACCACCCATAAGAACAGTGCTGAGAAAGCAGATCCTTTCTGAACACAGTGTACCTACTAATATCTACTGAACTACATGGAAGAGAGTCCCACAAGGAAACTTAAGATGTCAGTAAGTTGGACAATACAATAGATTCAATCAAAGATACTTTTATTTAGGGGTACCAAATTTAACTAGCAGTCGAACGAGCCTTAGTTTAAGAATTAACTTATTCCCTACCTCTGTTCTCCCTCTATGCCTTCACCCTCAGGATTTATCTTCGGCAGGAAGTTAACTAACTATCCTGGAAGAGGCAAGACAAATAAATCATAAAGATGCAAAACTACTGATAATGCTACAGTTTTCCTGTTTGTAACCAGTTGGAGACGGGATAAGAAAAACTAACACAAAGCATTTTCAGTTCTTTATTATAAGGGCAAGGTAATTTATGTATCCAGAGTATGTTTGTTACTTGAAGTAATGTTAGAATTGTCTGTTACTTTTGTCAAAATTCAAAAGCCCTGACGCATGATAGAATTTTGTCTCAGGTACTGAACAACTCATCCAATTAGATAAAGTAGCAAGGATCAATATAAGTCAAAAATAAAGATGTATTTAGTCATAATCCATGTATTATTTATTTCTGACAAACCAGTTGGAGTATAAATTTTAATTTATTATTTAAACAATATCATGATTTACTTTTTTCTCTTATTTGATGCTTTTTATTTTAAAAAGGAAAGAAATCAAAAGAATCTACTAATCATGACAATATTAAGTTATAATTTGTGAAACTGTCATAGAAGAAATTTTTGTCAAGTTCTATAGATAAAAAGGAAAGATTGGGTATATAATATTCAGTCAAAACTCCCTAAAGTTTTATGATATTGAATTGTGATCATTACAAATCCCATAATGATATAATCTCTGTAGTTCTAAACAGAATTTCTTGCTATTCCAATACTGAATCCAACCTGCAAAAATCAATATGTTGTTAAACGATGAATAACTAAAACTATACATTTTGTTTAACTTTGAAAGTTTCTCTTCACTTACTCCATAAAGGATAGAGACAGATCTAGAAAAAAAGTGGATAATTTCATAAGGAGAAATAAAATGAAAAAAAATATCAGGATTGTGTTAAAAATGAAGCTAAGAAAAGAGACGCTAAGTAGTTTAATGCTGAGGTTTCCCTAGAACATCCATACTCTCTCTACATTGCTATATTTTTCTTTTTTTCAATATATTATGTCTAAACATCATCTTTTGTGTTTATGCCCAATGTCCTGAATCACTTTCTAAACTACATCATTTAGTTTTCAAAATTTCCTTGCTACCTTCAAGCTTATCAGGGAAAGTTTTTTTATTTCTTAACACAGAGTCACATCTCCTGCTCCTCAGTCTGTCCCCTACATTGTGAGTTGCAAGATTATAAATCATAGTGACAATATGAATGGCTTTTTATTATATACTGCTTTAGTCTGTTAGAGAACAATGTCATTAGGAAAATTATTTCTGCAGGCATTTTCTTCTATCTTTAACTTTACTTACTAGATTTAAATATTTAACAATAAATTTTGTCAGCAATGATCATATTCAGTGTTAACAAAATGAATTTTTATATCTTCATTCCCTTTTCACAAACCTAGAACTCCTGATATATATTGCATAATAGTTTGTAATTTTCAGGTGTAGAATGCAAAACTTAATAGATTTCTAAACATGATATCCATCTGAAATATGTTACTGTAATTTGTAAAACACTTAGATTGTATGGATTACACTTAGTTCATATGGTTTACTGAATTTAAATGTAAAATCATATGTAATTATTAGCTTCTTTTTTATATTCTTCATGAAAATTCTTATCATTAACTGTCTGCAGAGTTTATAAGTCATAAATCCTCTAACTGCGCCTCAGAGAAATTTATGTTATTGTCTCATCATCCTTTATTGCCAGTTTTTGGGACAAACTGTCTTATGGTGAACTGTCATATGCAAAACACTGTCTCCAAGAGCCATATGAACAGTCCACATATACAGTACAATCCTCATAAATCTCAACAAATTGTCTTAATACTCAGTAAAAGAGTTTTCTTCCTCTTCATTGTACTCCTAACTTTAAAACTCAGGTAAATGTATCTTCTCCAATACTGAATATATTAGAAGCTAATAAATACAAATTGGAGAATTCTAAGGGTTCAGTGAACTTCGTATTTCCGTAAGAATTCAAGCAAAGATTGTTTATTGTGGACTACAGATGCTGTTGCTATGTTTCAAGAGTTTTATTAACAAAACCCTAGAATTCTAGTACATATCAATCCTTTTCATACACAAAGAATGACAATATGATATCCTGATGAAGATATTATGTAACATAAGAATGTGGTAATCATGAAGGTGAGTTGGTGAGTCATATAAATATCTGAGAATCTCTAAGGCAAAATAATAATTCCCACCCTAAGATTATCCAGGACAAGGGGTGTTCTATTTGGCCAATGCAGCCAGACTCTTCTGTTATTTCACATTGTCTGCAATCTGGAGTAGCTCATATGATTGAAAAATACAGTGGTAATGGTAATAAACCAGAAATGTTGTGTTGGTTATGTGTGAATTCCTCTAGACAAATGCAGTCGTAAAACGGTGCATCCCTGAATTATATCACACTTTCTAGTAAGTTGTTCTCCTCCCTTTGCCAGGGGTTTGTGGCACCTAACACTTATACATCTGTGCCCATCAAAAGAGCAGCCACAATAACCAAGTTCTGCTTCTTTCTGCATTAGCTCAGAGCTGAAAACTCAGCATTTCCACTTGATTAATTCCCAGATTTATCCATTTCATTGATATCTGGAGCAATCTCCCTAAGTTACTCAAGTAGCCCTTCAAGGTATCAGTCATTGTTTTTATTATTTTATTTTATTTTATTTTATTTTATTTTATTTTATTTTATTTACTTATATATTGAGTATTTTGGATTCACAACTACTTTTGGTGTAGGTGGTTTTTCCCCATCCTATTTCTCCCAGAAGCTATGTATTTTATTTTGTAGTACAGGGTTCTGTAGAATACAAGATGCTTTAAGAATGCAAGTATTATGTTGTGACAGAAACGCTTGTGCCCTCCAAAGAGAGACGTAAGTGTACAATCACTGATATTATTTAATAATGTGATCAAATCTTCTTGTACTGATTTTTTTCTGATAATTATGAGGCAGCACAATCGGAATAGTCAATTGTCTCTTTTTATTTTTTTTTATTTCTCAGGAAAAATTGTATAACTTACATTTTATTATGATATATATATTAAGGGATATACACATATCCCATAATCAAGTACAGTCACTAACAGATTCGGATTCTGGACTCAAAGGAAGAAATTATACCATGTGTGGGGTCTGCACTCCGCAGTGACTGCCTTCATTCAGAGCTGAGCTACTCTCCTATATGTACATCTGGCCCTTTTACGTGTCTGAGTTTTGTATTTCAGCGCAGTGGGCACAGATCTTGAAGCAAATCTAGATCTGGGCCAATCATAATTTCTGATATGAATTTTCTCCCCTAAGAGATGACATGTATACTCCATGTCAAAAGGTGGTTGCAAGCACATCACAGCACAGGGACTTCTGTGTGGAAGCACGTGATGATGTGTGCCCATTACTATTTTTTACTGTGGACCAAACACTCAAGTTGTGCTGGTCTCTTCTTACCATCTGGCTCCAGATTTGTCAGAACTTTAAAAAATACTAGGGGAAAAGAAAAAAGAATGTAATGCTATTTTCAAATTCTACTTTTTCCTAGGTACTTTTATTTGTTTAAGCTTTGCATTTGCTTAAGCTTACCTTTAGTGTATTTAACAGTTAAAAAAAAAGTCTGCAATATTGCTGAAGAGGAAAAACAGTGTGATAGGCCTGCATGCATTATGCCCTTAGATGATATTCTCAGAGAGTTCAGGACATCTCCTAAGGCTGCCTTATCAACAGAATTTTTATGCAGTTTTATTGACAATTGCATTGTAATATTAGTGTTAGAACCAAGAAGATAGGCGGAATGGAGGGATATTGTACAAAAGTTGCAAAGTACCAGTTATGTGCAATAAGGTTCGAAAGCATACTATATAGCACAATAACTATAGTTAAAAGACCTAGTCAAGGAGAAAAACTTTCCCTCAAGTACTGAATTTCAGTGTAATATGTTTTGGTTAAGAAAGTTTTCCTGTGTCTTTGACAAATCTGCTGTCCATCACCTTCTTGGAGACAGCAAGCCTAGCTACATTGTAAAACTACAATTATGAAAAGATTGCAGTTCCTAAAGAAAACTTAAGAGGCAAACTAACCATTATACTCCTTTGGCCTCCAAATCTGCAATTCTGAATTGTACAATTCTGAATTATCCTGAATTGTGGAATAATGCGAGCCTCATAAGTAATTATGCACATGAGTTGGGAAACAATCAGACATTCCTGTTTTCTCCAAGTAAAAATGGGACCAATTGTATCAGTCATACACACCACCTCTCAGTGCAGAACAAAACTCCTGAAATAACTTAGATGAAATATCTTACAGACTATAAAAATATGAAAAATCTCTAATCATTCTACCATCTCAATGATTCATGGATATGAAGTTAATAAAAAAAAATCAAGCTAAGAATTATTAAGAAAGTAGTGTGAATATGCAGTGTAAATAGCCAGTGAAAAATAAGGCATACATTTTATTTTCTCCTACCATACTTTTAAAAGCTTTAGTGCTTCAGGAAAACAGAGTGGGCTACTGCTGCCCAGAGATTAAACAGAAAATGTTGGGTCATCTATACTACTTACCTGCCAATGCCAACTCTTGAACATGATAGTGCTTCTAAGTTTCATTCATTCAGCTATAAAAATCAGTTCACCATCCTATATTTGCTGCCTCCCTTCCTGCTCCTGCACTCGCATTGTACCCTTTTTGTCAGTTAAACAAAAGCATTATGTTACCATCCTCCTTGTCCCCTGGGATATTTCCTGAACTAAGTACACTTAAGGAGAAAGTGGTAGCTAAAGTTTCTCTAATTTCCACCCTCACTTCCTTACTATTCCTTGATTTATGATGCTCGAAACTGGTGATTTATCAATTTTGATTGTCTCTAACCTTTTAAGAACTCACAATGCTATTCTTTCACTTCCTAATGATTCAGTTGTTTCCCAAAGAGACCTAATTTACGTAACATCTAATCTTTATAATTTTCATAAATTTCAAGAGAGAGAGTACATTATTAGCTGCTATATTATTTCTGCAGCCATTTCTGGGCCAATTCATAGCCATACATGTTATGATTTTAACCATGTTTGGCAATATGATTAGTAAAAAGCATATATTTAAGTCTTTTTTTAACCAAGAATTATATTGTATTTTGTATTTTTAATTTAACTAGGATTTCTCTGTGTGATTATTCTGAATATGAAGATGCTTTTCTTTTGCACACAGTGCTTGCTGTGCAGTTTTTATAGCACTCTTTCTGTGTTTCTTAATTTACCTACCTTTTACTCTTTGTCATTTGGCACTCCATCACTTGGCATATTTGGAGTATATTATAGGAACATTGAGCCTCCGTGTTCTTCAAACTTCTTTTATTTTCTTGGTAATCAAATATCCAAATAAAAGGCTTTACTCACCATATCTTGAGTAAAAACACAGAGATAATCTCTCAGTCTGGTATAAGAGCTGTAAAATTACCTTGAGCTTATGAGACAGCAATTAATTCTGGAACCATTCTTTGAAAATATAGCTACATTTTTTTTTGTTATCGGGACTATATGAGTTCCCTACTGGAAATCACGCACTGTTATAACGATCCTCCCAAGATACCACATAAGGGTTTTCTATCTGATACACTCAGGCTGCCTGAAACCACAAAATATTTACAAAGACATACTGCAGGCATGAAAAGGCATAATTGAGTCTAGAAGTTATCAACATAATATTGTTATCATGAAACAATTGAGCAAATTACGAGTAAGATTATCAGAAACAGAAGAATTGCTCTTCCCAGAAATTAGACACGCAGGGAAAACTTCACTTTCCTGGCTATAACCCTTTTACAATGGAACAAACGATGTTCTAAAGTATTCTGTGAAGCGCAGTGCCTCTGACAACCTACTCATTCTTTCATTTAGGAATGATGTTGCTCAACATACCTCCATAACTTAGGCAAATTTCATTAACTGTGTTACATTTCTCTTCCTTAGACAGCAGGTTCATTCATTCCGAAGAACTGTTTGCTTCATTCTGTATGGTCTCATATCATTTGCTTCACAAATTAGCACTTATGGTATGGCTAAGAAATGTCTTTGTATTTTGCATACATATGGTTATATGTCTGAGTGGGTTGTGAGCTCTTAGAACATATTTGGTCTAACATTTTCTCTGTCCATGAATATTATTCTCCATTTAATTATGCAAACCAGAAGCCACAAAGTCATTCTTGATATTCTACTTTAAAATCTCCCTTGCATTTTACTTTCATTTTTCCATTTTATTTTGTCAACATTTCCTGTCTTTTCACATTTACTCCAAGTTCGCCCATTCTACGTTGATGCAAAACATCAGTGCCATTGGTTTAGGCACAACAAACTGAAGATGACTAAATTAAAAGGCAGGTAAAATATGAATATAATTAAAGGAATTTTGTTGATGATGAAAACTGAAAGAGAAGGTGTTAAATACCAGAATCTCTACCCATTATGATTATTCTGCAAAGCACAAAACTGGCCTTCAAAAATGTATCCTTAGAGCCAGGGATATAGCTCAACAGCACAGTGCCTGCCTGTCAGGTGTGAGGTTGTAAATTTGATCCCTGGTCAAAAAAAAAAAAGGCTTCTTAATCATACCCCCTCACAGAAGATATCTTTAGAATGAATGGTGCTCAATTATCATTATTTAGCCTATCAAAAAACACTGAATTTTAACTGTGAAATAGACTGTTATTTAGGAAAGAAGAACAATGTCTTTGCCCATCATGGCAGGAAATATTTGTGGAAATGAAGGAAAGATCATGATTTTGACTTTCCTGAATTTTTCTCTGAGAAGTCTCTTCTGATACTATCAAATTTTCTTACCTGCAGGCTGAACTGCAGTCTGAATTTCTTTGCTAGTCAGAGGTCCCAGGATGGATACAACTCTGACTTAGAGAAGTATATCCTCCAAATTGGGAAGAAAGAGGCGTGAAACATTAGTTATTACATTGCCTGAAAGAAATACATATAAATAAGTATTTAAGATCATCAGAAAGTTGTAAAATATTCTGTTTGTCCTGCATTCATTCCCCGTAGATTGTGTCTGAGGAAATCTGCCCAGCTGCAGTTACATTTTCTTTCCATTAAATGAGACATGTCAAGAGAGACATGTCAAGAACTACTAAGGCCCATTTAAATGATTGTGGTTACCTTTGACATCAGTTACACTAGGTAGAATAAATAAGCTACTGCTGGCAGAGTCAAATGGTTTAATGCCAAATTTATATTTAATATTATAAGACATTAGAAGAAAGCAAGTAGAACAAAAATATTAAGAAGAAAAGAATATCTCTTTGAATGCTGAAAGACAAGCACATGTTCCTTTATAAAAGAAGTTGAGAATAGAATATTAAAAGCAAGATAATACAGTGGAAAAAACATGGAGTTTTGAAATAGGTGATGTTGGAGGAACCAGAGAAAACATCTAATTGGAATCAAATGTAAATTGATCTAGAGATTGGATTAAATGACGAGAGATGAGATTGGACTAACTTAGTAAATCAGGACCAGATTTTAAAGGGCTTTAAATGGCATATTAGAGAGTTTTAGTTTCATCTTGTAATCAAGAAGCTAAAGGAAGATCGTAAGCAGATTTTGCTTTTAGTAGGATTACTATGATAGCACTGTGAGGTATGAACAGAATGGAAAAAGTCTAGTAAAGCAAAATTCTACAAAATTATTTTTAAACATCATTAAATTGAGAGTGGCAGATGAAATAATGAATCATGAAGCAAAATCATCAGAATTTGATGACTGGTAATAAATAATTTGGAAAGTATAAAAGATTAACATCCTTAGGACTTATAGTTTGTTGATGAATGAAGATGCCATTAACTGAAACAAAGAATACCAAAAAATAGATTCAACAGGTATTGACAATGAGAAACCATTAAAGGTAACTTTGATATTTGATGAACTTGAGGTATGTTCAGGAAGCAATTACTTGACCTAGTAGTATTAGTTGAGCTTGAGACTAAAAGTATTCACTTGAGAGACATCAACATATTGAAGATAGTTGAAAGTATTGAATAAATAAAATCATGTTGAAATATATATTTATGTATATATATGCATCATTTGTATTATATCATCTATATCAGTATATATCTATATATTTATTGGAAGTTTGTGAATTTCCAACAGGTTAGGAGAAGATCAGCAAAAAGAACCAGGCAATAATGGCTAGATTAAAAAAAGTCAGAAGTATCAAAAGAGATAATTATCTCAGAAACAGAAGATGGACAGTAATACTAAAAATTAGAGCTAGAAATCAAGTACTGTTGAAAACAGGCTGCTAACTTAAGTATTTCTGTAAAGTAAAAGAGGTGAGTTAAAGAATAGATATCACATAGGGGTAGCAATCTGTTAGAATGTTACTGCATGAGAGTTAGACATATAGTATCATAATTTGAGTAATAGTCCAAAGTAATGGTGTTTTGGAGAAAAGAGACAATATGTAATACATAATATAATCTCTATTTCTCAATTCCAAAATAGATGGAGTGACATCCTGAGTCAACTTGGCCTGAATCCTGCCTTAATGCAATCACTTCTTTTGGATTTTGATCTTAATGGATACATAATTACCACAGCAGAAAAAGAAAAGGATTTGACATTGTAATTTCATAATCTAAGATACTAGTGTAAAATTTTAGTACATCCAAATGAAGCATATGGAAATTTGCTTTAAATAATACTTGGCCTACTAAAACAGTCTGATAATGAAAGAGGTGATATCATTGGCTCAGCCTTATCCTCCTACAACTTTGAAACTAAATTTAAGTCAGAGAAGTTATACTTTCTCATAGTGTACAGTAATCTGACCCAAAATATGCCTGAGAAAGCAAACTCATTAAGTGAACAACTTCCAAAAGTCATACATAACTGTCTGAGACTACATGAAAATGTCATTTATTAAAATAAAAAATGTTCAGAATTTGTGGGACTAATAAAATGTTTAAAACATGGAGCAACTTAGCTCATTGTTCCCCTTTGTTGCGTTTAAAATAAAAAAGGGGAATAGGCTTCCTCGGTGAGGAAAAGAATCTACCAAGTTAATTTTTGATACAGTTAGATTTCCATTTAGTTAATATATATGTTTTGGAGAATCATCTATTTGGACAAAGAGTTGTTGTTTTTAGTCAATTATTATTGACATTCAAGTATAAATTCCACTTAGAAAATCATAAAATTATAGAGAGATGACTTAAAGCTAAATTAAAATATTTTATGGTACATGCTCATTAAAAGTAACAAATCATGTGCACCATTTCAGGAAGTAGAATGAAACGCATTATTATTTCACAATAATATAGTCATATATATTCACCTACAATTTGAAACTTTGTGGATTTACTCATATTAGTCTAAAATAATTATACATATAAGAAATTAAACATTTCCACACCTGAATTTTAAATACATTTTTTGGGGGGGCTACTGTGGATTGAGCTCATGACCTCGCACTTGCCAGGCAGGTGCTTATACCACTAAGCTAAATCCCCAGCAAGTAAATCTTTTTTTTAAGAAGCAAGTTGACAAGTTAATTTATTAATTCTGTGACATAAAATAGAAGAGCAATTTATCTTTTGGCAATGATTCTATTCAAATGGATGAACAATTTGGTCAGTTCTTAATTATAGATGAAATAATCGTATCACTAAAATAATTTTAAATAGATAATCTACAGGTCATTTTAAATTTATGTTAGAATATAAATTTTAATACCTATACTCAAATATAGATGTAGCCTAGGAATGAACCCCATTTTAAATAAAATATTAACACTGTCACTTATGAAAATCAACATAGAAAAAGTCAGAAAGTAGAGCCATTTACTCTCCTTTCCTATCTGTCAACCTATATTTAAAACTTTCTCCTAAGATTTCTCCAGAATCCAGAATCTGAACAGTTATATATATGCTTATTTATGACTCTGATATGTTATCTTTTACTAACAGAATCTCATTCACTTATGTTTACACTGTTCCTTTTTGCAGTGGTGGGATTAAGCCTAGAGCTTTTGCACAGAGCTACATTTCTAGTGCATTTTAGCTTGTTTTTTTGGACAGTGGCTTCCTAACTTTGAGCTGGCAAACTGGATTTGAATACTATTATCTTGCCTCAGTCTCCCATGGTGTAAATACATTTTTTAATTATATATGAAACAGAAGCATTGTATTTTTTATTTCCATAAAGATGTTCAAAACCTCTTCTTTGAGCAGCACTGCATGTAATAGTCATTGGATTACCAAAAGAAAAGTTTTATGTTTCTTTAAAATAAATCACTCAACCTTAATGTAGAAATCAGTTAAACATTAGAGAAACAAAACACAAAAAAATTCTATTAAGTAAACAAGAAACTTGATATGGAAACAAAGTAACCTAGTAAAGGAAGGAAAAATTACCCTGCTCTCTTTTGGACAGGCAATCTTTCTTCAGAGAACCAAGTCTTGAAAGCTGGATATGTGTTTCTTAGGTACACTAAGCATCTATGCTGAAAATATTTAACCTGGGAAATTGTTTGAGCAGACTATTGATTGTATGTACCAGGGACGAAGTTAAAAAATATGTAATTATCAGTGAACTAGGTTAATATTTAAGGTCTTCCCTGGTCTTTGGAAGAACTTTAAATATTTGCATAGTTTAGTTTTATGCAATAGAAACATCTCAATCAGTATCTTTCAATTTATAGTGTGTCTCTCTACAAGGAATGAAAAATAAAAATTTACAAAACTTAAGTATCTTTTTCAGTAAAGTCAGTCTTTTCCTATTTGGGAAAAAGAAAATTGAGTTTTAATCCTTTTTCTGACTCAATTTCAAACCATGTTGCATTTAAACGCTTGTAGCATCTTGTAATTTGCAATTCTGAATGAAACCTTCATAGTTGCAGACCATTTCAAAATCTATTCAAAAATTGATGTTTGCTAAAGAAATGACACTTTTAAAACATTCAGTCTGACTGACCTTTCCTTTCATTGGCTTCTTCAAGATAAATGGCTACAGAATGATCATGTTTTGGGCGGAGAAAAAAGAAAGTAAGAACATTTAGAATTCTAAGGCACTTAACAGATAACAAATTATTTCCAATTATTGCAGGAACCCTTGGCAACATCTGATCACTCTGATGGTTAGTTAAAATTAATCATGAATGTTTCATTAAGTCAGTGTAGTTTATTATGACATCTAAGCTGCATATACCTGAAATATTGAGATAGGAAAGGGACTGTTGCATTTCGTTCAAAATATTTCGCTGAATGTAGGTTAATACCTTGATATTCCTTCTATATCTCATTGCATGAACAAACATAAATTACAGAAAAGTTATAAATCCTTATGGAATATATGAAATTAGAATTCAACATATATTCACTTAACTGATTTGACCTTCCAAAGAATACATTTGTGGTGTCTATTATTAGTTTTTATCAGATGAAATGTTGTCATAAGCAAATTACAATTTAAAAAATGAAGATACTAAAAATAGTGCTAATCTAAATACTTTTAGGCTAGACTGTATAATAGTTTAAGTCATTTTTTAAGACTTAATGTTTGCTGAAATACTATCTCTGTGGTTTGTAGTACTTTACCTTAAGTATATCCTATGAGTGAAATTTTCTTTCCTTTTACTGGGCAAATAAATAAATTGGAACATACAGAGTTTATATAACTCGTCCAAATTTGCAGTAAGTGGCAAATCTGGAATTCATTTATTTTTTCAATCAATAGCTATGTATTGAGTTTCTCTTTCAGACTTCTCAGTTTCTAAGTGAATACAGCAATGAACAAACTAAAAAATGTTTTTTCAGCAATATGGATTTAGTAAGATTAATCCATCATGTGAAGAGATAGCAATGAATGCGGCTGATCTGTGTGATTTTATACCTGACCTCTCAGTTAAAATGACATTGGAGCAGAAATATGAAAGAACCAAGGAAGTGTGTGTTGCAAAGCAATGAATAGTAAGAGTTTGATAACAAATAATCACTGTTAGATATTAGGAAATACCAAAAGGCTAACATCTAACCTGAAGAAGATTAAGGTGATCAGATTTGATATTAGGAAGTCCTTAGGAGAGTATCTCAAAGGATCAGAAATACTACAAGGAGATTTGAGATTAAATCAGTAGAAATTGCAATCATTAGAGTGTTTCAACAGAGGTAATCTAAAAATATGCAGTCCTTATTGCCTTATAGGGATAGAGGTAGGAGGTTCTATATCTATCTATATCTATAATATCTGTATTATCTATATATTTGTATATTTGTGTGTATAGTTGTAGATTTCACTTGACAGATAGCAAAGTGTGAGAAATGTTCCAAATTTGAAAGTAGTACCAATATGCGTTGCTGGCCTGGCAAGGGATAACACAATTTGAGAAAACCTTAACTCGTACATAATAGTAACAGAGAAGATCAAATGAACTCATGCAGGGAATGAGCAGAGAAAGTTAAAAATTGTCTACATGCCTTTTTTAGCCTAAGGAATGACCCTTCCAACATTCAAGTGTCAAGTTAATGAGGAAGAATGAGAAAAAAATATGTAGAAGATAAGAAGAGTGAATTCAAAAGGAAACAGAGAAGAGTGTCTTGCAAAACACAACATGAAAATGTTTTAGAGTGGTTGAGTTCTGCATGTGTTTCATGAAACTTGTTTTTCATGTGTGATTATAATAATGCTTTTACATATTATAAAATTAAACTAGGAAATTATAACAGATGATTGAATACAGCATAGGCAAAAGACCTGTAATCTCAGCACTGGAGGGTGAGGTAAGAGGATTGCTACAGATTCAAGACCAGCCTAGACTACAAAGTGAGTTGAAGGCTGGCCTGAACTGCATAGTGAAACCTTGTCTCAAAAATACCAAACGAAATCAAACCAAACCAAACAAAAAACCACACATACACAATCTATAGGAACAAGTTTTAATATGCAATATTAAAATATACAATTAGAATTTGCTCTTTTCTGACATTTCCTGCATAATTAGTTTGCTAGTATTTTTTTGCCTGTTGTGATATGCATACATGTATGAATTATTTATTTATTTATTTATTTATTTATTTGCAAAGCTGGTGAAATGAAAGACATTTTATTTTTTTAATTTTATTTAAAGAGAAAAAAACAAAAACAACAAAACAGAATAAAGGGTAGCAACAATATAGAATTCCAAGGAAAAAAAGAAAAACAACAACAACAAAAAAAAAACACTAAGAAATCATTACTTGACATATTACATACTGACATCTTGGAAATAGTTGTTCAAATTACAAAATTAAAACATGAAAAGAAGACATTCAAACAGTGAGACTGTTAACAGTGCTCCATGATCTGACAAAAAACAGCAACATGGTCATCCATCTTAACCATCTTACACATCTTACACATCTTACACACAAACATACATGTAATTATATCAAAAGGCTAAAATTAAACAAAACAAAACACAACAAAGCAGATCACATAAAAGCAATGTAAGAGACATAAATTTTAAAGCTAGACAATCTGAGATATTCACTCTCTATCATATTGACTTTTTTCTTCCAAATAGTTGTCCATATTGTCACATACAGGGAGTTCACATGAAACAACATAGTATGGAACATGATCTGAACAGGATGAGGAAGGCATTTCAAGTCTTCAAGACCAGACAATAAGGAAGCCAAGAATGGCTGTCGTAGTGTCTCTCATTCTCTTCAAAACAGCTGTTCATACTTTCATGTGTGTTGAACTTAAACAAAACAAAACAAGCTAAAATCACATTGAACAAAGAATGATAGTATTGCTGGATTTCACATCATGACATGGCATCAGCATTGGTGTCTAGTGTCTCTTCTTCAAAGTAGTTGTTCATTTCAACATGCATAATATAGTTGGTTCTTGTAAACTGTTTATAAGCTCTATATATGCATGAGTCTACATGTATATCTATCCTTTTTGTATTAGAGGGAAAAACCAAATGAAGCAAGACAAAACAAAACAATTCCTAGAAAAGCATGAAGGAAAAGCACCACAATACAAGGTGATCTACAATGGTTACCATGATGTCTCAGCACTATATAACAACATTAATAAAAACAAAGCATTAGAGACATTATAAGACTTCAAAAGCAGGCCATAATCAAACCAGGGTTTCTTAGTGAATCTTGTCATCTTCAGGGTAGTTCCTATACTTTTAGACTTGATGCTATCAATCATAACAGATTTGAGTAAAATCATTCAATACCAAATATCAATCTAACAAACCAGATTCAAATAAGATCAGTCATAATAAGACAGTATAAGTTATACAGGGCTTCAGATTAAATTGATAGGAAATTAAGGATGATTACCATAATATGTCCTCTTATTTTGGGGATAGCTGACCATGTCCTCAAGTCTAGTGTAAGTAGACAAACTGGAACAGCATGTAATCCATCCAAGCAGAGTGATGAGCATAATGTAGATTTTAAATCTTGTTACCCCATTAACAATATCCTCTGCCTTCCTTTTTTAGACAATTCCTTCCCTTTCACTCCCAAAGGGTGCACTGCTTATTTAGGGTCCCACTGCCTCCTTATGTAGAGCATCTCAATGGACCCTATTTTCTGATCTACTCTTCTTGTGTTTCTCTCTGATAGTATTTCGAGGCCATCTATACTTGAGATTAGAGCCAATCTTCTATGCCTCATTTCTGCTATTCTATTTTTCTGCCAATGGTTGTCTATTTTTCTCTTCCACTCCACTGTCTGCCCCATTCATTGAGGACTCACTCTCTGCCACTGTTACTGAAATGCTCGTATTTGTTTTCTCTCTCTCTAAAATGTCCTTCAGTATTTTTTGTATGGTTGGATTTGTGGTCACAAATTCTCCCAGTTCCTCTTTGTCATGGAAGCATCTTGCTTCTCCATTAATTTCTAGAGAGAGTTTTGCAGAATACATCAATCTGGGCTGGAGGTTTTTCTTCTTCAGGGCTTAAATTGGGCTGGAGGTTTTTCTTCTTCAGGGCTTGAATTATTTCACTCCAAGCTCTTCTTGACTTGATGGTCTGTGTCGAGAAGTCTGCCGTGATTTTGATGGGCTTTCCTTTATAGGTGATGTGTTTCTTTTCTCTGACGGCTTTTAATATTCTGTTCTTATATTGAATTTCTGGGATCTGGATTATTATATATCTGGGGGTGGCTCTGTTATGGTTGTAGGTGTCTGGAGTTCTGTATGCTTCATATATCTGCATATCATTTCCTTTTTCTATGTTTGGGAAGTTTTCCTTAATAATTTCTGTGAATAGCCTTTGAAATTCCTTTGTTTTGACTCCTGCTTCTTCATTCACATGCTTATTCTTAAGTTATAGATCCTCTTGTCATCCTCTAGCCTTTCTATTGTTAGTGTCTGCTCTCTTGTTATTTTTAAGATATCTTCCCTTTCATGATCACACATTGCAAGCCTGTGTTCAATTTTTGATAGTTTATCTTTAGTTTCTTTCAAGCAGTTTTGCCAACTGTCTATGGAGTCTTTAGTTTCCTGGTAATCTCTTTGAATCTGCTTCATGAATTCTAGGTTTTATTTATATTCCTCATTGAATGTCATTTCCTCTCCTTTTGTGTTCCTCCATTCTTCTGTGTCTTCTTGAGAGGTGCCCAGCTTTTCTTTTATAAATCTACTTATCTCTTGTTTGACTTGAATTAATATTTCAGTTTTGATCTCGTTTATGAGGTCCCTAAGATATCTCTTTATGTCTGCTGATGTTGCATTTGATGTGGCATGTTTGCTGCCCTCGATCTCTTTTGTATTTACCTCTCCTGGATCAATATTCTCAGGGTTGGGTGCTGGGGGTTGGGGGCTTTTTCTTATTTCTCTCTCTCATCATGTTTTTAGGTTCCTTCCATAGAAGTGTATAGTGTAGTTCCTAGCCCCTTTTCTAGTTGGTTAGGGTTCTTCTGGAGCCTGCAGGCTAAGGGCTTCTTCCCTCTGCAGTCTGCTATCAGAGAGTGAAGTGCAAGCAAGGGCAGTGTATGCTGGCTCATCCCCTCTGGGCCAGTCAACCTTCATGGACTTTCACTGCATCAGTGTGCGTCACGCTCAGGGAATTGATTTGTGACAACCCACTGGGTCCTGGCCAGGGATGTGGCCCAGTCCATACAGATCCCACCTATCCACTCCACTAGGGGAGCAACCAACTGAAGCCACTTCCTTATGGAGTTAGGGCTGTCCTGCCCAAATCCAACATGTCATCCAGTTGGTTGCCCCTTTCCCATGGGAGAGTCTTATTCTCATCACTCACCACATGTTGATGCCAGTCCCTGAGAACTGCTGGGCTCCCAGACCTCTGACCTCAGCACGGCTGCAACACAAATTCAGAGTGCCACTGGGTGGGTTGCATGAAGGGCAGGTTCTGGGCAAGTCGTGCGCAGGGCTGTTTATCTTCATGCTTGGAGCCGCTCAAGCCAGTCACATCAGCATGGGTTCGGTCCCTCAGGTCACTCTCTTAGCTTCTCTAATGGTAGCCCTGGGATCTCATATTCAAGTAGTTTTTTTCACTTCAGTTTCTTCCTGAGTTGAGAGAATCCATCTCCCTCTATTTGGGTCTCTCTAGGTTGTTCTATTCTGGCATTTGAGCTGTCTCTCTCAGAGAGGATCCCTATCCTGCTACCTACTGGTCTGCTATCTTTCCCATCTGTGACATTTTAATGTTAAGGGTAACCAGGGCTAAGAAATAAGTATTTATGCAGAAGTAAAAAATAAATAAATAAAAAACCTGAGTATTTTGACAATGAGCTCTCTTAGTACTTGTTCTAATGCAACAGAGAATTGGGGAGTGTGCTTACAAATTCACTTCGGTGAGATTCACATAGAAAAAAAATTAAAATTCCAAAATGAAATATGAACAATGAAAGTTAAGAATTATGAATAATGTGAAAAATTAATTTATTTAACACAAAACCTTGAAAGTGAACAACAAAAAAACCCCCTTACAATATATTACTCAAAATTTAAGGAGAAAATAAAAACAAAAATAAATGAATAAATAAAATCACAACTGTCTTAACACAAATATTCAGAAATATAATATAAATGAAAATATTTGTTTTTTTCCATGAAGATATCTCTGATAATTGCTTTAGGATGAAAATAATGAAGATTCAATTAGAGGATTCTACTTTAGAAAAATCTCTCCATATAACAAAATATCTCTTTTAAGTACCATAGTATAATTTCATAGGTAAATAAAATAACACCAAAACTATTTAAATGATTTATAATCAACCTCCAAAACAGTAAGAGAGAGAACAGGGATTGAAATACATGCTAGTTTACTTATAAATTCTTATTCTTTGTTGTATTAATAAATATTTCACTGAAACATTTTGAATGTTAAAAAAAATTTCATGCTCCACATTTCAGTAATTTTGCCCATAGGTTTTAGACTGTTATTATATGGTTTTCATATGAATTTTTTTCACATTTATTATGATAACTTTAGTCCCTTTAAAACTTCCCAGACACATAAGTGTCAAACTGTGGCTCTGTCTACTGTTTTCTTTTCCACTAAATGACAAAAATTGATAACACAGAGCATTTACTGTGCCAGGTTCTGTTGTAGGAACTTGTGTCAAGAAAACTAGTGAGTTTTCTACAGATCTAGTACTTAGCAACTATTATTATCTGTAGATCATATAGCATCATGCAAAAGGCACACAACTCACTGAAAATTTTGCATCTATAAAGTGACAGCATTAGGATTTGAATTTAGACTCTTTACCACTATGGCATGTTATCTCACTTTGCAGAATTACTAGAAAACTGTAGGTATTTTTATACCTGGAGCCATACACACTGAAACATTTCTATCTTTAATTTACAAATAATTTTAATCCAATTTGGCACCTACATTTTTTATCTTCCTCTCAAACAAAACATGAATATCTGCAAATTAAAGGCCATAATTTGAGTTTTGGTTACATATACTATTCAGTTTTAAATGTAGTGAATGTTATGTTTCATATAGAATTATTTTCATGTTCAAATTGGTTTTCTTTTGGTAAAATTCAAATCAAATAATAAAATTTTAAATTCATGTTTTCAACAAGTAAAATTTTCAGATAAATTAAAATGAATGATCTAAATATTGTTCAAGTATTCCATAAGAATTATAATTTTCAGCACTCCCTTTGGCAGCCCATATACTAAAATTGGAATGATACAGAGAAGATCAGCATGGTCCTTGCACAAGGATGACATGCAAATTCGTGAAGCACTTCATATTTAAAAAAAAAAAAAAAAATATATATATATATATATATATATATATATATATATATATATATAAAATTTTCTACCTTTGAGAAAATGTTTAAAACCTAGATTGAAATAATTTTTGAGAAAGTATACTAAAAATTAGCAAATTACCTCAAGGACAAATAAAATCATTCAGTTATCTGCTGAAAAGAAAATCAGTCATAATTTTCTCACTTATAAATTGGGTTTTTTATATTAAAAAAATAATTTTGCCTTCCAAAAAACATTTTTCATTTTTTTCATTTAATTATGAACAATAAATTGGAACGACTGAATCTTACATTTCACTATGTATAATATATATTTCTATACCAATTTCAAGTACATACACATTTTAAGTAAATTTTACTTGTAATATAATACGACAGGTTTCTTTTTTGTTTATTTGTTTGTTTGTTTGTTTTAGCTTATTCCTCTACAAATATTCTAGCTTACCAAATAAAGTTTGTGATTCCTGAAAAAACCCTGTAGAACACAAAGGAATATAACCTTCCCCTTCATAATCTAAGGTCCTGAATGGCAGGGCTTGAGGCACATTTAATAATATCTAATAAATATGTTTATTGAGTAAATAACTAAAAGGCTGAGTGACTAAGAACACACAGTTAATTGAGCATATAAGTGTCACTTGTAATCTATGTGACTTTGACTATTTTAATTATTGCTACCTATTCTTAATAATATAAGGTGTATGACTACCAAATATCTTAGAAAGGAAAATTTTAATTGCTTGTTTATTTCTTTGGTCAATTGTTTATTTAAAGATATTAAACCAAATAAAGCCATTAATACTATTGTCTTGCTTAACAACCCTAAAAACTATTTCTATTGCACAGGTGAGAGCCTATTGTTTCTGGACTTTTCACAAATTACACACATATCAGACTTGCATTACAGTGGTCACAATTACAAAATCCTCTGTCTACATGTACACATACATTTCTTTCAATCAGAAATCACCTCCTTAAACCTCATATTTTGGGTTTTTTTTTAATTTTGTCTTTCCCTTACTTTTCTTCTTTTATTATTTTTTCTTTTTTCTTTAGACAACACCTAGTTGCACAAATAATAGTAATGCCAAATATATTAATTTGTATGTACCAGAAAACAAAAACTCTAGTGATTAAAAACAAAGAACATGGGGTGCAATGTCTAAGTCTTTCTCTTAATAGATTTGGTGTCATAGGCAAGTTACAGAACATTTTCTTTTTTTTTTTAATTTTATTTAAAGAGAAAAAAAGCAAAAACAGAAAAAAGGGTAGAAATAATACAGAATTTAAAAAAACAGTATGAAATCTCTAGTTGATAAATTACATATTGTCTGCTTAGAAATACTTGTTCATATTACAAAATTAAGGGTATACAAAGTAGACATTCAAACAGTGAGGCTGCAAACAGTTCTGTTCAATGATCCAAAAAAACAGTAATACGGATATCAATCCTACACACTTAATATGCATGCAGTTATATCCTTTAGAGCACTTTCTTTCCCTCCTTTTGCTTTTTAAGTCCATTATCTGTTTAGTTACATCATGTTTCTGCTTACTCAGTATCTTATTGATCTGTTTTGTTGTTGTTATTTCCTTTTTAATTACCTTATATAATTCTGTTGTTTTGTTTTTGAGTTTCTCCTCATCCATGTCACATGGATCCACTTTGGTGGAATTGGGAGTTTTTGGAGGTATTTTGTTAACTGGTTTTCTCATGTTCTATTGGTTTTTTTTTTATTTAATTTTTTATTAACTTGGAGGTAGTAATATACAACAAAACAGGGTAGAATAAAGCCAGTTGAGACAGTGTATTGAAATTGGTACAGAACATCACACAGGTCACTGGGACAATAGTAATAGGCACCATTATATATCTCGCTATCTTCACAATAGTTGTTCTTTCAATCAGGTATAGCAAAATCAAAAGAAATAAACAATATTATAGAACTTATCAAAACAAAATATTCAATAGAGCAACACCATTAATCAGGACAAAGCAAAACGGTGATAAAAATATCTGTCTCAAAGAGATAATCAAAGGAAATTCCCCCCACTCGCTGCATTACATATGGTCAAGCTCCCAAGAGATGCCAAGATCCCTGGATCCCACTTGCTAATGGGTTGGGGGGGAGGATAGTATGTTTGATTCTAAGCCCGTGCCCCGGTAGGCAGCAGGCTGTTTGCTGGTTTGCTCAGCACCCTAAGTTCCAACATGGCACAGATGTCAGGAAATGCTGTTGCTTCTTGCTTCTTGCCCTGGAGTGGCCAAGGCTTGCCAGACCACAGCCATTTATTAGGGCAGGTTGCTTGCTGGGTTGCTCAGCACCCTAAGTTCCAACATGGCGTGGATCTCAGGAAACACTGTTGCTTCTTGCTTTTTGCCCTGGGGTGGCCACAGCTTGCCAGACCACAACCACTTACCAGGGTAGGCTGCTTGCTGGGTTGCTCAGTGCCCTAAGTTCCAACATGGTGCAGATCTCAGGAAATACTGTTGCTTCGTGCTTCTTGCCCTAGGGTGGCTGTGGCTGGCTTGCCAGCCACAGCCACTAACCAGGGCAGCAGGTTGTTTGCTGGGTTGCTCAGAGCCCTAAGTTCCAACATGACACAGATCTCAGGAAACGCTATTGCTTCTTACTTCTTTTGTTGGGGTGGCCATGCTTGCCAGACCACAGCCAAGTTACAGAACATTTTCAACTCCCAGTTTCCTCACCTAAAAACTGAGGTGATTGTAATAACATTTTTCCAAAATACAGTATTCTAAGAATCAAATAGCATCCAATACAGGAAGATTACATGGTCATAATGTTTTCATTTGCAGAGAAAATAATACTAAATATTGATAAATATTGAACCACATTCCATTCTTGCTGATTGATTTTCAAACACTACGCAGAGTTCTTCAAAGTTTACAAATATCACTGAACAAGGCACCAAATTGATATTGGATGATACCATGAGGAAAATACTAATATCAAGAAGTTCTTGAAAGGGTAGTATTAGATGTTGATATAGAGGAATGAAACTCCTGACCTACTATGTTCATGAGTTCTAAAATCAAAGAATAAATTTTAGGAACAACAGAGGTTAAGAATAGAATATATTTATTGAGAGAAAGAAATCTTCTGTCTGAGAGAGAGACAGAAGGGGGCCTGAGCAGGTTGCCAAGGACTCTGTATTTTCCAGGGACTTTTATGGGGTGAAATCATGGCATGAGATGGGTTTAAGTTGGGGGAAACTGGGAACTCACAAGGTAAATGGGCATAAGGTGGGACAGAACTACGGTTATCCAATAAGATTAATAGTTCAGGTAAAATTGACTACACTAGAGACAAATGGAGAAGCGAGTCATGTAGAAAGTGGGCATTCTTAGAGAGCAGTAACTCTTCCCTAGGGTGATAGGATGGTGACTCCTGATTTCCTCAGGGTGATAGGGAACTAATTAGAACATCAGCCCTTAGAATGTGGATGTATTTGTTTGATCTTTTGTCTTGAGGCTTGGCACACAACAGGCGGTGTCTGTCTCCCCCACAGCTGCAAGGTATCTGGTATTTTGCACTGGCTCCATTGAATACCTAGCCCTGTCTCACTGCCTATATTTCTAACTCAGCTGCCTGCACCAATCCCTCCTGAAGAGGTAACCTGAACTGCCATGAGGGAGTAATGGGTGGTGACCAATCTAGCTTCTTCAGGCTGAAGAGGGTCATAGTTGTTGAACGGCAGTCAAAAGTACTTCTGCAGAGATTCTGTCAAAGGCTTTCAATAGACACCAGACATTTTCAACTAGAGTAGGTGCACAGTTTTAAGTCTGGAGCAGACAAAGGCAAAGAAACATTTAAGTATGTGTGGGCCAAAGAATAAAATAAATAAGACAATTATGAGTATAGTTAACGAAGATTTTCACCAAGAGGAGCTGGAATTCATTCCTATAAGTATAAAGTCCAGGAAAATTTAGAATCTTACATGTTATGGATTTGTTATCTAATATCTTGAATAGCTCCTGAGATATTAGCAGAAGAATCAGGAACGTATACACAGCATTCAGTGTTTACAATTGCACAAGTACCCCCCTTTGGTGTTGATAAAAAGTCCAATGCTATCCAAGCATTGAAGGACAGACTGTAATAAAAGATCACCTATCTCCTTATATTTTATAGGAGATCCACTGACTCTTAGGTAATTTTTTCTATATGGTGGTGTGAGCATGTAATACTAGGAAAGCATACTTAGAATCAGTATAAATACTGAGCTTTTGTCCCTTGCTGAGTTGTAGGGCTCTGGTCAGAGCTATGAGCTCTGCTAGCTGCGTACTAGTCCCAGGTGCGAGTGAGAAGCTTTTAAGAGTATGGTGTAAAGTGACCACTGTATACACTGATTTTTTTTCTATTTTCCATGAAGGAGCTGTCATCAAGGAAGAGAGTTAAATCTCGGTCAGTAAGCAGGTATCTAATAAGTCTTTTCTGGCTGCATATGTATGAAGAATTATCTGTTCACAGTTATATTTATCAATCTCAATTTCTTCCTCCTGTTCTGGCCAGAAGGTGGTGGGATTTAAGGAAGAACATGTCTTTATTTGAATGGCTGGTCCTTCTAGAAGTAGAGCCTGGCATTTAAGAAGTTGGGTGTCAGACAGCCATAGACTCCCCTTGGAAGAAAAGAGTCCTGCCCCATTGTGAGGTATATACACAATGAGATCTTTGCCTACAGTCAGCTTGATTGCCTTTGGCAATAAGAGAGCTACAGCTGTGGCAACTCTGAGGCCAGCAGGCCATCCCTTTGCTATGCTGATACCTGATAGGCTATTAAGCAGCTCCCTGATCTTGAGTAAGCACTCCCAAAGTCCAGCCTGGACTTTCATCTACATTTAAATTGAAATGGTATCCTGTGGCTAGGCTTAGGGCTGGGGCATGCAGAACTGCTTGTTTAAGCTTCTGGAATGCTGCTTGGAAATCAGGTTTCCCAGCATGAAATATGGGTATCTGTCTTTTGGGTCTCTTTTATAAGTTGATAGAGGAGTTGTGTAATCTCCCCATATCCTGGTATCCAAAGATAGCAAAAGCCTATAACTCCTAGGAATCCCCTTAGCTGTTTTAGAGTTTTGGGCTGTGGGAAGGAGAGAATGGGTTTAATTTCTTTGTTGTTGTTAACGTTCAGGTCCCCTTGGGTATGATGAGGCCTAACTATTTTACTTCAAGACTGTAAAGTTGTGCCTTAGACTTAGAAACCTTATAACCTCTGTCTGCTAGACATTTAGCAGAGCACATGTGCCTTGACTATAAAGCTCTTCCAAGGGGTATGTCATCTACATATTGCAAGATTGTGACCTAGGAAAACTCAGAACATACCAAGTCATGGGAAAGCACTTGTCCAAAAAGATGTGGACTACCTCTGAACCCTTGGGGGAGCACAGTCCCTGTCAGCTGAGATGGTTGGTCCTGTGGATTTTCAAAAGCAAAAAGAAACTGAAAATCTGTATGTAAAGGAAGCCAAAAGAAGGCATCTTTTAAATCTAACACTGAAAACCAACTGGCATTTTCTGGGATCTGCTAAAGGAGAGTGTATAGGTTAGGTACCACTGGGTGAATGGGCACTACTGCCTCATTTATCAATCTAAGTCCTGTACCAACCTCTAGTCCCTATTGGGTTTCTGAATTCCCAAGATTGGAGTATTGCATGGACTATTATAGGGCTCAAGTAAGCCTTGTACCCTTAGATTATCAATTATAGGTATTAACCCTTTCTTACATTCAGACCTTAAAGGATATTGTCCCTGACGAGGAAAAATAGTAGAATCTCTGAGATGTATCTATACTGGAGCAGCTTTTATTGCCCTATGTATTCGCCCTTTAGTTGCCCATACCTCAGGATTTATTTCTATCTCCACAAGGGGAAGGCAGCGTACCTGACCTGGGTGCATATCTATCATAGTATTTAAACATGATAAAATGTCTCTTCCTAAGACGGGAACTGGACTTTCCAGCATAATCAAAAATGAATGTGTAAAAAGAAAACCATTCCAGTTACAGCCTAAGGGTTGTGAAAAGCAGTGAATTACCTCCTGACCAGTGACTCCTTTCACTGAGGTGTGGAGACCAGAAGGAAGGCCAGGATTGAAAAGAAGGACCGAGAGGCTTCGCCAATATCCAGCAATGGGCTGGTTTCTTTTCCCTCTATAGTCATGATTACCAGGGGCTCCTCTGTGGAGATGACAGTCTGGCCAGAAGGAGAGGGTAGTGAGCGTCCCGGGGCCCGTTAGTCCTGCTGGACCAACAGATAGGATGGATCTGAACCCTGGGTCCTTGGCTTCAGTGGGCAGTCCAACATCCAGTGGTCACCTTTGCAGTCGGGGCATGGCCCAGGGGGATTCTGAGTGTATTCTCTCTTAAGGTGACTTAGCTGGTGGCAGTGACAATAGGACTGTGTCATCATCTAGCTCTTCTTGGAGCCCTGAGAATCAGACTTAAGGTCTGTTTCTCTTAAGGTTGCAGCAAAAGCAGCTGCTTGTTCTCGGTCCCTTTGTTTTCTCTCTTTGACTTCCCTCTCATCACAGTTATAAAATACAGAGGAGGCAACTTACTAAAGTATCAGGTGAACTATCTGGAGCAAAAGCCATCCTTTGTAGCTTTTTTCTAATGTTTGAAGTTGACTGAGTAATAAACATGTCTTTAAGCAAAATCTGTCCCTCTATCGAATCAGGATCTATGGACATACGTTTTATTACAATCTCTGATAAACAATCTAAGAAGTTGGAGGGGTTTTCACCTTTTTCCTGAGAATTAGCTGACAATTTAAAATAACTAGAAGGCTTGGTTTTTGTCCTTCTTAGACTTTCAAGAACAGACACTTGAAAATGTCTCCTGTTTCAATCTCCTATACCATTGGCAGGCCACTTGGGGTCTTGGGTAGAAACTGCTTGTGTCCCAGTGGGAACTGGTGGTACCCTGACTGTCTATCTTTTGGCCTTCTAAAACTAACAATATGATATTCATCTCCAAAAGCAATAGTAGCTTGTAATGCTGCCTCTCTCTCACTAGAAGTCAATGTTTGATTTAAGAGTAACATTACATCTTTCCAGCCCAGCGCATAGGTCTGAGTAAATCCTCTAAAGACACCAATGTACTTATCAGGGTTATCTGAAAATTTTCCTAGTTCTAGCTTAATTTGCTTTAAGTCACTGAGAGAAAGAGACTTATGAATGGGAATGGTCTCCTAAGGATTATAATTATACCTGGAGCATAGATAAGAATTATCTTTTAATGCATAGAAAATTTTAACATAAAGCAGTTCTAAACATTTTTCTTCTTTCTTACAGTATGATTGTAGTTGTAAAGGAATCTCATAATTAATACTTCCCTCTGTATTCCTTTTTGGCTCTAGGTGGTAAGTAGGCCATGCACATGTGAAGAGAAATACCAATTGTCTCTTTTTCAACATGGAAGGGCTGAACATCTTCCAGTGCTTAAGAATGCTTTACAAAGGAGTAAGGGGCTTTGGCATTGTGTTGCCCATGTCTGTAATGTAAAAGCATGGAATAAGTATGAAACACTGTTTGCAACTGGGCATTGAACTCAGGATCTTTCACTGAGCTACGAATGATATTAAGCTATCTACTTATGCAAAAAAAGAAAATAAAATAAAGTGTCCCTTTTTATTCCTATTTGCTAAATGTTCCCTAGGTGTCCCTGGGTTGACACTGCTCCAGAGCAGGTGAATGCTTTCTGGAGAGAATGGAAGATAGATTTGGTCAGCATATCCACCCTTGGCCTGGTGTGCAATCCTGTCTTCCCAGATAGCTCAGAAACTTTGTTTCCATAAGGAATGCTTAAGGAAGGAAGCATAACTTTGTAATAAACTACTACTTTGTTTATTGGAAGAGAGCATACTTTAAAGGTGAGTTGGAAATAGAATGTTTCTCAGGTTGTAAAGTAACTCTCCCTAGAGACAGGTAGAACAATTGCCTGGAGGAGCTTTGCCCCAGGCGCTGGGAAAAAGAGTCTCCAGACATTTGTCTCACACTTAATTATCAAGGTAACTTTTCTTGGTAGCAGACAAGGCTATGCTTTGTTAAAATTTCTCTATCTTTGAAGCTCACGGGTTAAATTGATAAATTATAATCTAGTAGTCACATTTTAAGTTAGACAAAGGCACATTAAGCTTCTAAGTACACAGAAAAGAAAAGCCTATTTACTCTTAATTAACATATGTAAGGCACAAATGTAAATCCTTCCCCACTAGCTGCTGTATGTAAATCTTTTCCTACTAGCTGCTGCAAAATGTAAACAACTGTTCCAAGGAACCTCAGTCTAATCTCTGAAGGAGAGGTAGGCTAAGTAATCTGAAAATCCACTGAAAAGTTTAGAAATAAGAATTATAGAAAAGTGGAGATTTTCAGTGGTCATGAGCAAATGTCCACTGAGGAACTTTTGGGTGTCCACCAGAGAGTTTCCCTGGCCAGGAATCCTCAGTTCTCAGTTTCTATTGGCTCAGATAACCAGAGATCAGTCTCCAGAAAGAAATCCAGCTGTCTGTCTGGTCAACATTCCATTGATTCCATTGGTCCCTGACTTCAATGAGGATTAACCAAACAGATGGTGGGGAAACCTGTCCTCTGCTTCTGAGGGTGACAGTTTGTATAAAAGCAATTAATTAGCTGGCAAATTAACCACTATTTGTCAGAATTCTATAATGAATAGTTAAAAACCTGAGCAAGATCATTACCTATTGCTTTATGAATTTACAATAAAGGTTTTAAAGTCCACAACTTGAGAAGTTGGAGAGCTTCCTTATTCTAAATGTGTTTAGGTTCCACATGTGTGCTGCTTTTGGGGAAAGCTTCTCCCACTGTTACACAGAAACTGGTTCTCCCCACTTGTCTCCAAAGGAGATTTGCCCAGAACACTGTAAGCTGAGCCGGGTCATGGCTCTAATGTGTGTTCTCCTGGATGGGTATAATTCTGATGTCTTATCTGACCCAGAGGTATGTGTCCCTCATCTAAGATGACTTCCCTGTCTTTGGCATTAACAAACACTCATTTTCTATGGGATTATCTAAGAAGGAAAAGATTCGAATAGTCTAGAGTTCTTTCTGACTTCACATGCCTCTATAAGGACGGTACAAAGTGGGAAATGAGTAGAGGTAAAGTCAAAGGAAGGAAACTGAAGCAGAATAGGCTTGACATTTCCTCTAAAGTGTAGAGGAGGATCAGAGCCAGTCTATCTCAGTGAAACCTGTTCTCCAAGTCTTGAAGACCGGCCACCAGCTTAGTGCTGCTTAAATGATAGAAGAGTCCTGGTTTTTACTGTAGGAATGTATATTTTCTAAGTATGAGCTGGATTTCCATTTAAGAGAACCATTTTACAGAATTTTACATTAAAGCCTGTCAGAGGTGTTCTAGTATTTTCTCTAGTGCTATTGTCTAAATACAGTTAAGCAAGGAGTACCAGTAACTTTAGCAACCAATTTAAATTCAACATGTACAAGAACAAAATAATAATAATATACCATTAAAGAAATATCATAACTTTATAAATTTCTCATCTTTTAAATTATATTTACATTATTTTAATAAAACTCTATGAGACAAAGCAATTAAAAACAATGGGCAAATGGCAAGCAGTTATCACAAGTAGTTACAAACAACTAGCAAAGACAAAGCAAAATTTGAAGCATAAAATTTGTTACCTAAATGAGTCCTAGTCCAGAGTCTATGAAACAAAAGCAAACTCTCACCTCCATTCAGTGATCTCGGTAGAAGACCTCCAAATGATACAGGGGAATGAAACTCCCAACAGACTATGTCCCCGAGTTCGTGTTCTCTAAAATCGAAGAATGGGTTTTAGGAACAACAGAGGTTAGGAACAGAATATATTTATTGAGAGAAAGCTTCTGCTGAGAGAGAGAGAGAGACAGACAGTAGGGGTTCCAGGGGGGTTGCCAAGGACTCTATCTTTTCCAGGGACTTTTATGGAGTAAAATCATGGCATGAGATGGGTTTAAGGTGGGGGAAACTGGGCACTCACAAGGCAAATGGGCATAAGGTGGGAAAGAACTACGGTTAGCCAATAAGATTAATAGCTCAGGGAAAATTGATTACATTAGGGACAAATGGGGAAGCGAGTCATGTAGAAAATGGGCATTCTTAGCGAGCAGTGACTCTTTCCTAAGGGGATGGAATGGTGACTCCTGACTTCCTCAGGGTGATAGGGAACTAATTAAAACATCAGTGTTTAGGATGTGGATGTATTTGTTGGATCCTTTGTCTTGAGGCCTGGCCCACAGCAGGCAGTGTCTGTCTCCCCTACAGTTGCAAGTTATCTGGGATTTTGCACTGGCTCCTTTGAGGACCTAGCCCTGTTTCAATGCCTGTAATATTTTGAACTAACTCAGATGCCTGCAACAATGTCACCCCAAGAAGATAAAAGTTTTGGCGCATCATTCTATTTTTAATATTTTTCATACTCTTGCTATGACCTTTCTCAAGACGATCAAAAGGTAGAACATTCCCCCATTTTAATCATAATTAATCTTCCAATATACTTTTCTTTATATTTTTAATAATGGGGTATTTATTATTTTTAAATAACGTCATTGCTATGTAATTGATACACAAAAGGTATTTATTGCAGAAAGCCGGTTCATAATGATGGGCAGAATAGGCAAGTCACAAATCTTGTAGCACAGGCTGTTAGGAAGTATAGAATGAAAATCCCATAGGATGAGATGAAACCACTTCACAGCAGCTTTTCAAGGAAATCTCATTTATGCTTTTAAGGTCCTTTAATCAACTGATTCTGGTTCTACAAATGATTTTAGGTGGTCTCAATTACAGTCAATTGTTTATAAAGTTAAATCACATTTTAAAAACACTTTCATACCTACAGCTAGATTCATCCTTGATTGAATAAATTTGTACTGTAACCTAGTTAGGTTGAGTCATCCAGACCCTGTCACAAAGCTGCAGTTTTTGTTATGGGAGTGGAGGTGGAAAGCTGTGGGTTTTAGCAGTTTTAAGTGTTTCTGAGAGTGGGTATTCACCTTGAGGTACAATAAGAACAGTAAAGATTGTAAACAGTTGCTTGGATCAGTTACTTTTATTAACCAAATAGGAATGTAGGATTTAATTGCTGAAAGGCTAAAAGGTCATTCGGGTTTTTTTCCTTATTTTTACAAGATGAGGTTTTGCATGATGCAATGCTATTATTCAGTGATCATTCCCCAGTAATTTATTCATTAACTGAGCAAGCAAAATAATTTAAAGGTCCTCATATTGTACCACATGCATCAAAGAACAATTCACCCCATAGCTACCAATTACGATAGTCGATCATCTAGTGGTAATTGGAAATATCATAAGAGGTTCATAAAATAATGGAATTGTAAAGAACTGTTCCATATAAAGATGATGTGGATTACTGCTACAGGAATAGAAAAATATGAAGCTGTGTCTCAGGGACACATAAAAAGGAAATGAGAACTATATAGAAAATCCTGCTTCTCAGAGTGAATTACATTAGAAGGAAACAATATCACCTTACAGTTCAAGATATGAGATTGTAATTACAAAGTTAAATGTCTTGGGATTTTATGTTTTGCTTTTTTTCAAATTAAATCTTCACTTATTAAACTTACTGGCTACAGCATTTCCATATGTACTATTAGCTGTGTACGTTTTTTGTTCTGAGGTTGTTAGACATGCAGGGTATTCTAGGAGTATTTCTGAAAGAATATTTCAATTTTGTATGTGTGCATATCTATGCAGGTTTCAGAAAACATTATTTACCACTTTCTTTAGATTTTCAAATACTACATTACAATAAAGTGATTATGATCCATTTGGGATTGCTTGTTCATAGCTAAGTACTTCTAATTGGAATCTAAATGTTGAGTTTAGTGTTCCTGTGACTAGGTCGTGTTTTCATCTTTCTAAAATTTGCTTTCTGATCTACAAAAATTATATTTTGGAAGAGCTATTGTAAATAATAAAAGAGATTGTGACTATGAGTATGATATGCTAATCCTATTGGTGTCACTTAAAAGGTAAAAGAGAATTGCGATGGTCCTCAACTCAGAAACTGTAAAACAACCTGCAAATATTGTATCAGATGATATTTTGGCTACACTTGCTTGAAGGCTGTCCTGTTTTAACAAATGTTACTTATGATTTAACTTAGGTATTTCTTTAGCTTCTAGTAGCTATTACTTCTGAAATACTATATGCTTCTTAAATATTTTTGAAATGATTCTACAATCTTAATTTTTTGGTTTCCAGATTTTTTCTTTTTTTCATATTATTAGTGTATAGTACATAATGGTTATATTCCTTGCATGGTGTTAAAATATATTCATATGCATCTAATTTCTTTTTTCATCTCTTATTTATCTCTTCCCTCTCTCCTCCTTTTCTTCCCCACTGAGGAAGAGCTCCCCACTTCCTATTATCTATCAAAAGATATTTTGACATTTTGTTCTTTATTTTTACTTTGGGTTTCTCATATAAGAGAAACCTTGTAATATTTAATCTTGGGTGTCTGATTATTTTCACTTAACATTACACTGTCTTGGTAAAGTCATTATCCTAAAATGATTCAACTTTATCTTTCTTTATGGCAGAGCAGTACTCTATCATGTGTAAATACCAAACTTTATTTGTCCATTCATTTGTTGATGAATGTATATATTGTTCCCAAGGTTAGTCATCATGAACTGTGCAGTTGTAAACATAGGTATGTTTGTATCACTGTAATATGATATCTTTAACTCTTTTAAGAAGATGCTTTATTACTAAGTCATTATGTAAATAGTTAGGGCAACTGAATAACTTAAGGTCACATTGTTCTCACTAGCCTCCATTCATGGATACCAGTGAGGTCTTATTCATTAGGTTGTTATCTCAAGCAATAAAACTCTGATCTCCCAACTTTCATTTTAAAATTCTTTCCCTGCTGTCATATTTCAGGAAGGCCTCAGTGAGAATCTCATATTCATCAATTTCATCTGAAAAACCACCTGCTCCTCTACTACCCGCTGGGCCCTTTCTTGAGCCACCATTGCCTTCTACCATGCTTCTACTTTTCATTCTCATTGCCCTGATACTGTGGTTAGAATCCTGCTCCTGCTGTCCAACAAGTCTCCCACTGCTGTGGCTGATCTCCAATGCTCTCCATAAAACAGGCTTTTGTCAAACCCTTAAGACCTGGATTTTCAGCATACTGGTGACTTCATTCTGCACAGTATTCTGTTAAGCGAAGGGCGAAACAGCACACATCCTTCTATTACAATGATGGCACAGAACCACTCCTTGAAACTAACACTGTCACAAACTTAATGAGGCAGCACCTTTCATTTTACCTACAGATATGTGTGTAGTAAGTGGTATTTGTGGAATGTCAAATAATTTTTTTGCACAACCTCTTATCATTACAAAATAAAATAACAAACCCAAGACTCCTTTTTCAACCTCGCTTAAAAACTCTCACCACTGGAGACTTTTTTTCTTAAGGAATTTCAGCTTTTCTTAAGCCTATTTGATATATCTTCCTCTCAGTGTTCCCAATATTGTCTGTCTTTAGCTTTTCCTTCTAAAGAAACATGCAATCTATCCCATTGTCCACATAATAATATCTCAAATACCCAAAGACAGGAATTCAGCATCCACTGATATCATGTACTGTCTCCCTCAACTGTCACTAAGTGCCTTGCCAATATCATCACATTCATGAAATGCACAGAAACTTGTCAATGCGTTTTGCAAATTGCATGATTTACCTGTGCATCTCTACTATTGTGAGTGTTTTAAGGTACACTCTATTTTTGTTCAGATGGTATGTCCAATATATCTGACTATTAATTACCAAAGAACTCCTCTACTGGATGAGTACGTGAATGGAAAAAGTCATTTTCTAAATACCCTCTTAATATAAATTACATTCAGTTGCATACTCTTCTACATAATATTACACTTCTATCCAACTTTTGTATCCAGAGAAATCTATAAAAATTCAAGCAATATAGCTAGTCAAGTAGTTTCTAGGGAATAAAAATTATGAAAATGATTTAGTATGTGAGCTGTAATATTCCTTTTTACTTGGATGGAATGTTAGATAATATTTATGCTAGCTATTAAGTGACATATTTTCTAGATATTTTCTTATATTATTGCATGTAATTTACAAAGTTAGACTTATCTTGGCATTACAATGTATAATAGATACTAAAATTAGGACTATGGAACAGGACAAGGACAGAAAAGATATACCCTCTCTCTAGTACCAGCCTCTCAGCAAGTGCAAGTGAGTGGAAAATTTTTCCTAGATTGAGAAAAACCATATGGATTTTTTTTTCATTTTTTGGAAAACATGTTGATTCTCTGCATGAGAGGATGATTTGGGTGAATACTTGATAAAGACACTCTAATGTTTTCAAGCCACCATAGAACTGGTAACAAACACCCTGGGAGATGCAATTCTAAGAAGTATGGACAAAACCTAATACAAATTTCCCTCTAATGTGTTCCAGGAAGCAAACAGAGTGAATGAAGTAACTCAAGAGAGACGCCAGTAATATTTAGTGCTAGTAGGCCAAAACTTCCCTCTCTAACAAAAAACACACCATGTGCTATGCTATGCATCCAATTAAGGAAAAATTGCGCTACTGGTCTTGGCAGTAACAAGACAATCAAGTCATCATGTAGTGGCCCCGTACAGCCACAATCTCAAAGCACGTATCAGAAAAAGATAATAGAGATAGTAACAATGGGAAGTTGTTAATGGTGGGTCACTTAAGGGCTCATGAATTAGGAGCAATAAGAGAACTTGGTGGGCCCTCAATGAGTCATGTGAGTAGAAATTCACAGGTTGTTTACTTCCTTTGTTGTATTCTGGAATTGCCTTTTTAGCAATAAATACAGAGAAAATTCAGTGAAATGGAAAGTTTAATAGAAAGTAATTTACTTTTAAAAAATACACTTCTGATAATATCATTCTGTGCAAATGTTAAGGAAAGAAAAATATAGCTCACTTAATGAATTATGTTGGAGTAATTTGTTAACAGTTTGCCAAAAAGAAATTCCATCTTTTGCTATATTTCAGGAAGAAAACACCATATGTATTCATTGACACTATAAACAGCGAGCAATTACCAAGTGATTGAGAAGTAGTAAACAAAGCTTACAAAATCCTGCCTTTGAAGAGTTTACTTTCCAGTGGAGAGAAGCCAATAAGAAAGTAAAAGAGCAAAATCCATAACGGGAAACCCATTAATAAATGCTTTGGAGAAAGTTAATGCTAGTAAGGCAAACCAGATACTATCTATGTACAAGAACTTCAAAAGAAAGAAATATTTGAGATCCCAAGGTGTTCTAAAAGTGAGCCTGTGTGTACCTGGGGTAGAGCAAGTCAGGCAGAAGACAAAGAGCAGAAGACACAACATGGTGGTTTTTCCGTGCATTATCAGCTATAAAACAAGTCATCTCACTCAGAACTTCTGGACGCAAGAACAGTAAAAATATAGACAGTTATGCATGAGTGCAGAGAGTGAAGAGCCCATAGTTCTTGTAGGCCCATAAGGACTAGGGTTCTTCTGAATGAGGTTCTATGCCTGAAGAACAGTGGAGAATGAGAAAGAGCAGGTAGACAACAATGTCTTGTAAACTGAATAGAGCAGGTATTGAAAAGACAGATCAACCTACAAATACAGTATTGAAAAACTGATAATAAAATAGAAGAGTATGTTTATCATCTGAGAAAAAAAATGGTTTCGCACCTTTGAAATAATAGAATAAATCATTTATATAATTTTAACAAGGATTGAAAATGTTTCTTGTAGAAAGGAGATTAAAATAAAGTGTGAAAAGTGTTTACATCAAAGTGATTGTTTTGTATAACGAAGAGCCACACAAAATAGTATAAAATGCACTAGTACAAAAAAAGAGTCATGATTTCTAGGTGTTTGAAATAAAATAACCAAGGGGAACATATCTGTTCTTGAGTAGGGCACTGTGAAATGATTACAAGATTTCAGCTCAGAAGGTATTTTTCTAAAGTCTGCTACATACCATGCATTATATTAGGTCACAAGGACAAAAACTAAACAAGAAGAAAAGAAAACTAACAACTATTAATGGTTGAAACATAGAAAACAAATACAATGAATAAGTAGTTTTAAAACTTATGCTAACTTGACAACGTGGCCCATGCCTGTAATCCTAGCATTCTAGGAGGCTGAAACAGGAAGACCACAATTTCAGGCCCAGCCTGGGCAACTTAGTGAGACTGTCTCCAAAACAAAAATGAAAAAGTGACTGGGGATATATCTCAGTGTGATGGCTCTGGGTTCAATCCCTAGTACTGAAAAAAATAGCTAACTTGATATATCTTTTTATCTACAAAATTGGAAATTTAAAAAATAATCATATGTGTTTTTGATATCAATGTTAAGTGCAAATAATAGTTGTGGAAATAAGTATATGAAATAAACATGAAAATATAAACATGATTTATAAAAGCAGATATGTTAAATTCAAATCTCTACTATTTATTAAGTATGTGACACTGGATAAAAATTTAAATTTTTGTTTATTATATATATAATGATATAAATGCTATTATTATTTTAACATATATATTTATATATAGTTTATATATAGTTATATATATTATTTATATATAACATTTATATATAGTTCAACATATATATGTTGAAATAATAATATTTATATATTATTATATATTATATATTATTATTATTGAACATTTATATATAGTTCAACATATATATGTTGAAATAATAATAGCATTTATATCATTGTTTTATTGTGTTACATGTATCTGTTTAAACTCTGCATTTAGTGGCCAGTCAATATTATCTGGTACTAATTCTATTAAAATATACAATTAAAACCACACAAATTTTTCATTACTGGGGCAAAGCTGAGTAAAAATGAAAAAACAATACTTTAAAATTATATTTATAAGAGAAACATTGAGTTTTCCATTTATTAATTTACTTATCCATACATTTTTCTCATATTTGAATATGTCTTATGTCAAATACTAGTAAGTTTTTCTATCAGAAGCTCTTCTATGTCAAAGAAACCTGAACTTTTAACTATCCCACCTTTGTAGACTAGGGCATGACTTTGTTGTCCTCTGAGTTGAAGCATCGTGAGAAAGAAATCTGAAAATCTGGGAGGAGTGGGAAAGGGACTGGCTGGTTAGGAGAGAGAGTCTGAGATGATAATAATAAACTAAAAGCAAGGAAGAGCATAACAAACAAGAATGTCACCCAAGATGATATAGAAGAAAATGAGAGCTTACACAATGTTACCTAATTATGTGATATTTTTACATCATGGCCCATACTAATGTCTTTACCACTGCCCCACACTCCATAATTATACTATTACATGAAAACAACATAGCTTTTTGTTAATGTTAAAGCAGGAGGTACAGATTTATGTTTGAATCAATATGGTACTGAAAAGCGAATCCAGTGATAAAGACAAAACACATAGCTTTTTTAGATTTGAGTGATAGTGGGAATTTTCTATATGGAAGTGAATATAAAAATGAAATATTTTTAACTTTGCTGTTTTTATTGTTTGTAATTAGTGCTAGGAGTTGAAACCCAAGCCTTATAAATGTTAAATAATAGCTTTACCACCAATGTATTTTACTCTGGGCCCCAGTGTTCTTAACTAAGAAGAAGAGAGGGTGAGGCTCAAGGAGATGTCAGAAGACACAGTGATGTGTGAAGTATTTTGGAAAACAGGTAGAAATTACTCTAAAAAATGTAGTTATGCCATGGAAAGAACGTAAGACTCAGAAACATGAAAATATGAAAGATTTTTTGAGCTATGGTTATCCAAATAGCTTATCAAACATGATTCCAGTTTTCATGGGAAAATTAGAATGTAAGTTTATTATAGGTAGTATTTTGTAAATAGGTTACATATAGAAAATGACCTGAAAAGCTATTATGCCTAACAAAATTGAACTATGCTACTTCTGAATTATTACAATTCTGAATTGAAAAGCTTCAAGGAGTTTCTTTTACACTATTTTCCATATATAACCTCAAAAATTAAGATGAAATGACTAACACTGAATTTGGTTTTATGAGCATATTTTCTTTCTCTTTGCTTTTTGTTCTTGTTGATATTGTTGTTGTACCGGGACTGAACTCATGACCTCATGCTTGCCAGGCAGGTGCTTATGCCACTGAACTAAATCCCTGGCCCCTACACGCATATTTTCATATGCTTTGTGCTACAAGGGTTGTGAAACCATAGTTTGCAGCAATGTATTTTGCATTTAGAATAAATAGAGATTTTACGGAGAATGGTATTTTCAGGAAATCTCTGGGTTTTACCTATGAAATAAGAGACAACATGAAACCTAACTTGGGAGCAAAGAAAAGGTTAAAAAGTAACTTGTTAAGCATTGTTAGACCCTAAATGTCTTAGCACACTCGGTACTCATCACAGTGTATATTCAATACTTCTACTCTACTTATGGAAACACAACACTTCAATTTCAAAAATCTTGAGACATTTTCTTAAGCAACTTAAAAACAGTTTTCTCAAAGGACAGGGCTGGGGATTTAGCAACTTTAAAACAGTTTTCCCAAAGGATGGGGCTGGGGATGTAGCTCAGAGGCATAAGCACCTGTCTGGCAAGCATGAGGTCATGAGTTTGATCCCTGGTACTGCAATAAATAAATAAATAAATAAATATATATATAAATGCAAATAAAAAAATAATAAAAATTAAAAAGCAAAATGCTTTGAGACCAAAGGATATAAATTCAGGCATTGACTTTTCCATCTTTTTGTGGTTTCATTTGCTCAGAAAGTAACTGCTGCATGCCATTGTCATGAACAATACAAAGCAATGGAAGCCTCACAGTGAATAAAACAAACAGAGCAAACTCTCCCTGAACTACCATCTCTGTTTATCACCTAAAATAATGCATTCAGATTGTATCCCCATCATCCCATTCATATATCAAAAGCAGGCAATATTAATCTTCAATTCGAAGTCAGGATCACGTTTACCCTGTCTTCCAGGAGATACTGAGAGGAGAATGACCAGAGCTCTAGGTGGACTTTGTGGGGTGCAGCAAATGTTCTCTGCCTTGTCCAGCATGCTGGGTACATAATTATGTTAATTTTGGAAAAAGTTCCTCAGAGGTGTTTATCTATAAGCTGTAGAATTTTTTGTTGAATACTTCATCAAAAACATTTTTGCAAAGTCAAAAATTGTTTGGTGGCAAGCTTCTTCCCCATATGTGCAACCAGGAAAATGTTAAAAATAAAAGTCAGAAACATTCTTCTAAAATATTTTGAAACATTTACATCTACAAAACATGAGAAGTCAACCTGGAATAGCAGTCTGCAAAGCAGACAGGTATGAACTTCCGGTGTTTTGCAACTGGATGCATTCGTTATGGTGGTCTAAATATGAGATTCAAGACAAGTTGAGAAAGATGGCAGTTTAGAAGGGTTTCCTGTTCTGGAAAGAGTACCAGTTTTGTGTGAAGCACTCTCATTTTAAAAAATAGGTCATAGAAAGAATAAAAATCTGAATATAATTTTATCCATAAAGTTGCAAAGCTGTTCAAATTTATGGCTGAGATGATTGTTTTACAATGTATAGAATATATTTTGCCTTGGATTGTTTTACAAAATATAGAATATATTTGGCCTTGCATTATTGTCCATCCAAATGAAAAAAATCAATTTTTCTCTAAAGGATTAATTTATCTGGAGTGAATATATTTCTAACAGACTATATTTTTCAGAGGTAGTCAGACCAATTTCTCTCCTTTCTCATGTGCATTTCTTGTAATGAGACTGTTCATGTACAAAGAATTGGAGGTCTAGTTTTCCTTACTAGAATCTAGGGAGACATTTGTAACTGTTTTGACCAATAGAATGTGGTAAAAAGAATATTTCTTGTTTTTTAAGGCTAAATCATAAAGAGGCAACATGGCATCAATGCTGTTCCTCTTCTTCTGAGGACAGTTGCCATAGGAATTTGGTCAATGAATTGTAAGGAAGCCCAGACCACATGAAGACACTTAAGCTTATTCCCACTAACAGATCTAGATAAATTCCTAGCCAAAAGTTGCTACTAATCTCCAACTGAGAGAAGTTTTACATATAAGCCTCTCACCTCATTACTGAATCTTCTAGCTGAGATCTTAGACATCATGAAGAAGATGGAAATCCATTCTCCCTGTTACTTAACTATTGCAATCATGAAAAATAATACACAATATCATTGTTTAAGCCACTAAATTCTAAATATGGTCACAGATTTCTTTAGAGTTGTCTAATTGTCTATTGTCTATAACTAATCAGACAATATATTTATTCACAATTAATACTAGCAAATATTCATGAATATAGGATCATAATATTTGGAATCTATGAATCATTTTATCGTGTTGATGTACAGCTTGCAATAGTCACACCCATTTTTTTTGTTTGAAGAAGTATCAAACAGCAAAGAAAAGCCCCAATTTTAAAGTCTGATTACCTAGCTTTGGTACATCCTGGCTGTATAACCTTAGAAGCATTGACATCTATATTTTAATTCACTTGTCTGTAATGGGATAGCAAGAGTGCCAGCATCAGAGAATTAAGGAAAAGATAAGGAGGATAGACATGTAAAATTCCTACTGAATTGGCAGAGTTTTTTAATAACTAGCTATATGTCAGCTGCACTATTTAGAAATTCTGGGAGTCAAACTTGAATTTTCTGTCAGAAAGTTTCTATTCTATTCTCTTTTACTTTCTTCTATTATATTCTGCACTATTCTGTCCTATTCTGTTTTGCTCTGTTTTGTTGTGTTGTGTTCACTTATTAATGCATAGAAATACAACAGATTACATACAATGCTTATGCACTGAACTACATCCATAGCTTTTATAGTTTTAATTTACCTTTTCTTTTGATATAGACTGTGCAATGTTGCCATGTTAGCTCAGATTTGCAATCCTACCTCAGTCTCCCAAGTGCTGAGATTACAGAATACTTGAATTCAAGCTCCCATTTTAAAATGCATACTCTTGAGTCTCCAAGGAGTCTTCTAAGTCAAAATATCTCAGAGAAGTCACACTAGTCTACAGTTTAAAGATGATTCTTGTGCACTATAACATCTAAAGTCAACTACAGCTAATCAATAGAAAATGCAAGATGTCCACAGAAAAAAGAAAAGATCAGTTTTTCTTTTTGAAAACTTTATAGTACAGCAAAACCACTATCTTCTTCCATATTCACCATAAATAAAATAACTCAGAACCTGGCAGATTTTTGTCATAAGGTTTCCCCATATATTAATATATTCATGACCTGTGGGACAGGCAAACTGCTTCATTATTATAGGAAAACCTTATTTGAGCATGTGAGGCCAAGAAGAACAGCTTATCCCCAGGTGATAAACTGTCCTGATGCTTTTTGGCAAAGACAAATTCTCACAAATATTTTGATTCTGTTTATTTGGTAGCCCACAAAGTTATAGACAGATTCTTGACTCTGTATTCTTTGAAAAGACCAGGGAATTGTCAGTATTAGGGATGCTACTGATAAGCCCCCAGAAGAAATATTTGTGGCACAAATCAAAACACCTGTGAATTCTAGAAAGCATGTACAGCTCTCACCTCTTCTCACTTCTCATTAAAAATTAGACATCTGCTCAATATGGCTTTGGGCACCTTTATCTTTCTTTTTCTGTGAAATCTGACTTTGACTGTATTATGCATTCTGTTTGTCACTGCTTTACAGCAATACTTGGGCCATTATTGGGTCAATAATGGAAGCAAATGGCAAAAGATAGAAAGGAGGCACTTACTGTTGAACTCCTACTGCAAGATCAGTCCTGGCTGTTCCTCGGGAGCTCTACCATAGGCTGGCAGGTATCTTTAAATGGCAGAGAAAAGTGTCATCAGCAGTTTCTAGGCTGAGCAAAAACAATGAGAAATGGAAGAAGGAAAAGAAAACACCAGCAGCTAGATTTCTCTTTGTAAATTAACTGACTTCTATGAGTCTCTGTAACAATGGAGAAAAATATAAAGGGCTATTTATGGTCTTAGGCATTTTTATGAGAACAGTGCCTTAAAATGCAACAAAAATTGGTGAAGTTCAAGGGAGTTTTTTATTGAAATATAGAAATAATTTCTTTTGTTTTCACTAAAACAGTTTGGAGACAGCGACTCCATGAAAGTTAGCAGAAAGTAGAAGAGCTTTTAAATATTCCCATACTCTATTTAAAAGTCTACTTTACATGGCATTTCTCTGAGCTAATATATATTAACATTAATCATAAGAAGCAATTAAAAAAATCAAATGTCTAAAACCCTCTGAGATATTGCAATATGTGTACTCTCATTGATATAAATGGTTCCTTTAGGCCCTATTATTTTGATAATCCCTTTCAAAGCTAACATAGAATTAAGTGCCTCATAGAAAAATGCTGGAGTTTTGGCTCCTGACTCAGTCATTTACTAATTGTATACCGTAGGGTAATTATTCAAATGCTTTTAATTTTCACTTCCTTATCTGCAAAGTAAGTACCATGATGGCAGTCTCCTTTCTAAGAGAATCAGAATTTACATAGAACTGCCTTGATCACACTCTTCTTTAAAGCCTGGCTCTAACTCCTATGCTGTTTTTGTCATGACATCTACCATGATCTACACCTACAATACACACTGAAAAGCTGGACAATCAGACAAAAAATACACTCGAATTGTACCCTTATATAAGAATGAGTGAATAAATGAATGAGTGAATGAGAAAATTCATGCAAGAAACTTATAAAGTGCATTCTCTTTTATGTTATCTCATTTTACAGAGAAGGAAGATAAAACCCCAAAAGTTTAATAATTTGTGAAGAACCCAAAACTAGAAGATGGAAAGGCCAAAATTTAAACCTCACTTGTATATCTTCACACTCTACAATGCAGACTTCAACATGATATATTTTCCCTTCAGAAATCTGGCAGAGTACTTCGTGCTTTGCTCGTGGCCACTGCTATAATTCTTCCTTACACTATGAGGCTCCAGTACTTGCCTTATCCATTAACTAAATTATAGATTCCTTGAGGAGAGGCTCACACATTACTGACCTTTGTATTTGAATTCATACTGCCTAGTTTAATAAATATTTTCAGAATAGATAAATTTAGCTTTCTAAAGAGATTCCAGCAGTCCCTCTGGGTTTAAATGTGGCAAAGAACTAAATGGCTTATAGCAGCTAGATTTTATCTCTTATTTCAAATTCAAAGTCCCTTCATTCTCTTGTATCAGTCATGGAATTTTATGTAGCTTATATGCAAATATAGACTTTTTAATTCATAATCTGTGTTCTATACTATATCATAATTTTCACAGAATTACTAGAAATTATAGAATATTTTTCATAAGTTCATTATATGCTGAACATTTTGTATGTACTTTACTCTTTAAAAATAGTCTTTACATAAGATCTTAAAACATTCAGAACAATGTAAGAAATTATTGTTACTACCTACTTTTCAAAATATATGGAACTATTTTGATCTTTCTGATAATTGCTTTGGATATTTCAAATGAATTTCATTTATTTTGTGTGGCATGGTATCTGAACTGAACCATTATGCCCTCTGCATATAGTATTTTACATTTGATTTTATAGAGCCCTAAGTGGTTTCCTAAGTTATTTTTAATTCATGGGAATTACCTGAAGTGGAGGTCCATTAACTTTCATTACACTGTCTCAGGAACTGAATGGAAAAACGCCAAAAACCTGGAGCCTGAGGGGTATGAAGGCCTGCTTTTACAGGCAGGACAAGTTTCCTCACACCAAGAGGGGAGCCCACTTACTCTTCTGCATTCAAATGAACAAGGTGGCCATTCTGATATCTGTTTGGTCTTTATAGAATCAGAATCCATGAAAGCTTAGTGGAAAACAAAAATGCTCTGGACTTTATGCTATTGTTTTTGGTAGGGCTTTAGCATTATTCTAATGCATCCTGATTATATTCATCCAAGTGTAGCAAAGAAATGAAAAGATGGTTACACTGGGAGCACTTATGGCATTTTACAGTGCCACAATGATTGAATATCTGCTTAGTTAAGAAGTTTTACCTGTGCAGTTGCTACTGCTAGGAATCCATCATTAATGAGTTCAGGACCATATATCATAGCTAGAAAGCATGTGACAGTTTGAGTACAATGTGAACCTTGGCATTTCAGGATAGTACTCTAATTTCCACCGGCATTTCCCAGGATATGCACACTCTTTATGTAGGCGGTAAAGCTGGTTAGCGAAATCAGAAGATCAATAAATTGTAGTGAAATTCAAAAATAAAATAGCAACAACAGCAAATCTCCAAATATCCACACCAATTCGAAATTGACTCTGAGTTCCATCATTCCCTATGTGTAAGTAATTTTAATATCCCTGATTCTCAGTTTTGCCATCTCAAACTATGCGATGCTGGGGCTGTGGATGTAGTTCAGTGGTACAGCACTTGCCTGGTATGCATGAGCCTGACCCTGGCACACATACACAGAGCACAAAAACAAGGTGTAAAAACATCTACGTTATGGGATTTTTAGAAGAATTAGATTGAGAATGTTTATGGCATGAAGCATACAATTGGCTTTCAAACTATGGCACTTGCTGCTGTCTCTGAAGTTGCTGTGCACTTAGGTAAGCAAAATATTACCCCTTGACACACCCTTAGAATTACAGTGCCAGAGGAAGCCTCCAACAATGACTCTCAAATGCTAAGGTTCAAAGAATTTGTATCAGTTCTTCATGTTACAAGGAGAAAGAGTGTTTATGAATTTAACTAAAAGAAAACATACAAACTCTTCACTGGATAGAGTTGTCAATAAAAACATCTCCCAAAGAAGAAAAACCCAAAGAAAGAGGAAAAACTGGAATCAGTTTGTCTTATGTTATAGATCTTATCAAGTTCGATAGATGTTAAATTACACACAACAAACTTCTGGAATCCTGCAAAGATACCATTTTAGCAAACATAGTGTTTTTCCCCATCAGATGACTACATTTCTATAGGCATGCTTCTGAAGCATTTTAAAAACACTGATTTCCCATGACAATAGCCAAAGATATATTATGCGAGTGTAACAATTCAAATGTTCTATATGAAGCAAAGATTATGTAGAGCCTACGACCTCTAAATTAATTGTGGCAGCTTCTTAATATGTTCATTCATTCATTCAAGAAATATTTATTGTCTTCGGCCAGGCAGACACTGAAAAACAATAATGAGCTAAAAGAAATAGAGCCTGCTTTTCAGGGGTTTGTGCGTTCATATTTCATTCTCTTCTTTTGCTGGCCCACTACTGATTTTGTAATGGTTTATTTCTAATTAGACATTTATAATCCCATATAAAATTCAAAAATATGGAATAATAGAAAAATAACATCTTCTGTTACCATCCTAAATAACAAGCATCAATTGTTTGGCCTTTTAAAATTATATATAATGTATTATATATTATAATAGATAACATATGGCATATTCATATAATTAATTTTGGAAATATTGTATTAAAAAGACATTATCATTTAGTATATAAGTTATAGTATAAGCTAAGCTCATTTCTTTTTGAATTTAATAAAAAGAGATCGATCAGTGGACACCAAGTTACAGTTAAAAAAGAAAAATAAAGTCTGGTTGTGCTATTGAAGAGTAGGATGACTATAGATAATGATAATATACTCTATATTTCAAGAAGGCTGAAAGGAAGCATTTCAGATACTTTTTTACCACAAAGAAATGGTAAATGTTTGAGAAATAGATATTATTATCCATATTACATTATACAGTGTATATATGTATGAAAACATCATATGATATCCATAAAATGTATACTTTTATGTGTCAGATGAAAAAATAAATTTATAATACAAGTTAAAATAAAATAAAGAGGGTTGAGAACAGATCTTAGGCTTAAAAATAGCCGAGTATCCTTTATATACTCATGAAAGAAATATTTCCACAAGGCTGCTAGCTTTAGCCTGATTATCCTTTCACCAGATACTGGTTATTATCCAAATGTTCAGTTAAGGACTGAGTTTATCACAAAGGGCTTCTCAAAGGAAATTTTGGGTGACATGAAAAGTCTTCCCCCCATATTGCTGAGAAATGTTTGAATGGATTATTTTTCAAAGAAGATTTTTTAAAAAGTCATTCTAGATTAGTGAGAAGCTGTTTCTGTCCTGTTTCATTCAAAAATTTGAAAGGCAAGTCAGAATCATTTTAGAAAAAAATGCCATTTTATATCAAACCATTTCAGGAAGATTTTACTTCTTTTCTTCCAATTCCCGTCTAGGCCTTTATAGCACCCAGTTATAGAAGATTCATTTTCAGTCCCTTCTAGCTATTTTTATGAAAAAAGAGAGTGGTTATGTAGAAAAAAATAAAAGCCACTCTTCCTTAGAAATAAGGCTATTTGAAAAAAAAAAAGACTTCAATCTCTTTTGGCTTTCAGATGCTCTTTAATCCCAAGAAATACTGAATCACTCATCAACAGGCAAAAATGATTGAGTTTTTTTTAATTTCTCCTGTTATTACTATTTTTTAGAAGGCAATAGTTATGTTAAAGTACTTTCTTTTAGAAGTGGGTTAAAATGGAAAGCTCCTTTAAAATTAAATTTTGGAAAACTTTGTCACAAGTTTTATTATTTATGTTCTTGTCATATTTGAAAGACACATGTCTGCCAAGGTTTAAATATTGCAGCAAGCTTTTAATCTATCTTTTAAAGATTATACCCAAGAAAGCATCAGAAATTATCACAATTAATGCTCCCTCTTTGATAAGTGAAGAAAGTGACTAAAGAGAAGTCCTACTCTTCCACTCTTCCTAAGACTCCAGTAAGTGCTTTACATATTTACTTCATTTAAATCTGATGACCAACTTGAAATCAGAGCCATTAGCTCTAGACAATGATGACTTTGCTCAAAGTCACAGGCAGTTTAATTGCAGGGTTGTTACTCTTGCCAAAGTCATTTATCTTAAAGCAAGACTTTTTCTGCTGAGCGAGGGTCCTCTATTCCATGGATCTATCAGAGGCTTACACGAATATAATGACAGTTGAAATGAAAAGAAATAGCTTAGGAAACTAAATCATACTGTAAAAACTAAGGGATTTAAGACTACTTATGATAAGCATGACTTTTGCCTTTGATATAGGTTACTCACTTCTACAATTAAATCTAAAATATCCCCCCACAGTCTTATGAATTCTGAGGTATGGCTGTTGGGAAAGTGATTGGATCAAGAAGGTTTTAACTTGGGTAAGTAGATGAATCCACTGGTGGATTTATGATTTATTGGCATTAATGAAGACTTTGTCAATATTCTCTGTTTGGAAGAAACATCTCATGGGGACTTGAACTTGTGGACTGTGCTTGTCCCTGGCCCACTCTCTTCATATTTCAGGTAACCCTCTCCCACTCTTCTTCCTGGTTGCCATGGAGTGAACAGCTTTTCTCTTCCATGTCATTCTGGCAGTGTTTTTCTGCCTTGGAGTCAGCTGATCATAACCTGAAACTTCTAAAATTGTGACCTGAAATAGTATTCCTTTAAATTGACTTCCTCACATATTTTGACTTTTTTCCTTTAAATTGACTTTCTCACATATTTTGCCACAATGACAAAAAGTTAATACAGCTACTAGATCTAGATTAAATATCATCTTTGATTTAGGGCCATCTCTTTTCCTACAGAGAGAAGATTGATGGCCAGATAGTTTATTGTGGTTGAATGTGACTTAATTAATGTGAGTCTATAATTAGAAAATTCTATGATTTTAATAGCATAGTTTAATTAAACTAACATAAGGTATTAAATATTGAGGTATTCACTATGAGCAAATGCATAGCATTATTACCAGGTTCAAAATTAGACTCTGCTTTTTTCCTTAAATACTCTTTTTCGGCAGTACCTGAGCTTTAAACATGCTAAGTAAGAAATCTACCAGTAAGTCAGTCATATCTCTGCCTTTCTGAAAGTTTTATTTTGATACAGCGTCTTGCTATATTTTCAGGCAAGTCTCTAATTTGTGTTGCTTCTGCCTCAGCCTTCCAAATAGCTGAGATTACACACATATGCCATCTTCTCTGGCTTTACCACTACTCTGCACCTTTGATAATGCAAAGATACCAGCTGAGAATGATAGTATGTGGCTGGAATCTCTGCACCCTGGGAGACTAAGGAAGCAAGATCACAAATTTAGGTCATTTCAGGCAATTTAACATTCTTGTACAAAATGAAAAAATTTAAAAGCAAGCTAGGTATATACTCAGTTCAAAGGCTCTGGGTTCAATTCTCAATGCCACAAGAAAACATACAGAGATATTATACTTATAACATAATTAGCATGTTCACAAAATATTTACTAAGTATCACTCATGGAAAAGGTCAACTGCTAGCTACTGAGAATATAAGAGAGTAAGCGTATAAGAGTTCTCCAGAAGCTTAGAATTTAGTGTGCCTTATAATGTTTACATACTACTATAAACCTTTGTTCCAAGAAATGCATATTATTCATTTTTGCTCTGATATTTGTCATTTGTATTATACTACTAAATGTATCATACTATATAACATAGAATATATAAATTACCTGATTTCTTGGTGGATAATAAAGCTTTCTCAAGATGGTGGAATGTAGCTTTACATATTTCAATTTAATATAGATCAATACGTGTCCATTTTCTACAGGGTAAATATAAACTTTTAAGGCAAAAAAGCCTTAAAAAAGCCATTTACAATGTGACTTCATTCCATTTATCTAACATAATCTCCCATTAGACCCTATTTTGTATCCAGTAATCAACTACTATTATTCTGCTCTTCTTCTCAAATAGGAAATGCTTTATGATAACCCAGAACCTAATTTTATTCTATCTCCTCTCTTTTCTCATTCAAAAGTGCATATACTCATTCACTAAAGGACAAGTAGAATGTTTCATGTCTCTTAACTCTCTGTACACAGCTACGCTATCCTGGTACGGACGCTGTAATATACAAATCGATTCAAATCTTGTTGAATACCTTATCCATCTGAATTTCCAGCTCTTTACCATATTATTTGACTTACACCAGTAGCTAAATAACTATTCAATGAATTTGTAGTAATTGACTCCTATTCAAAAAGCATTGATATGATTGGAAATAGTCCATATATAGTGTGGTAGTATGAAAATAAATAAATACAAGACATTATAGTAAACATTCATGGAAATTCAATGCAGAGTTTCAAGCAGAGTTTTGATGCTGACTTGGAAAGTGCACATGAAATATTTCTGTAAGTTTGTTCCGAATGATTGTACAGTTACACAGAATTGAAAGGAAGATACATGCAAGTAATAAAAACAGTATATCATGTAAACATATATAGCATACAAGTGATATCTGATATAAAAATCCAGTTAATTTTTCAGGATGTAAGCTTCAATAATGACATATTAAATAAGCACAACACAGTTTAGATTTGTATTAAGTTTTGTATCAATCTTGTGCCAATATTTCTTTGACAGCACTGATATAATGTGTTATAATAATCTATTTCATTCCATGGAATCTATGTTAAAAATTTAATCAATAGGAAATGTGAATACTTCCTTGAATTTGAGAGCAAGTTTTTTTGCTTTTGTGCCTATCTACTTAAATGTACACCCAGATATTCTGCATCTCCTATTGTGCAAAGACTTCACTATATATAGTTTGATAATCAGTGCAAACGTTGATACAATCATATCTTTTTATCTTTAATTTAACAAGATTAGTTGGCTTTTAAGTTAATAAGCACTGTAATTTTTTGACCTAACATTGTAGATATGAAGTTTGTAATTTATCGCTGGTGGAATTTCTTAGATAATAGAAATGGTTTTCACTTCGGAACAACTGGACCCTACAGCTGGGCACATGCTCAGGCCTCACAGGTAGTGTTAATAATAAGGAAACCATGCACGAAGTCTTGCTTCTCAAGAAATTAAATTCAACCACTACTTTTAAAAACTTCTGTGATTGTAGTTTTATTTTCTGGTGGAGAAAGGGAAGATAAAATATGAGAATTTTCAAAATATGCATGAAAATGTGAATATAAAATGTTTCAGTATAAAATCAGCAGGTAACACAATCCCATCCAACATGAAAAGGAAATCATTGTTACTGTAGCTGCATAAGTGCTGTACTTAGGTCTATAAAAATAATTAGTAAATCAAGAAAACTATAAAGAGGACTATAATCCATGAAGATACAGATAATTAAGTAAAAGTTTTAGGGCCTTAGATCTTCCTCATCATAGATTCAATTTTTCTTTTCCCTTTTTGTACATAAGTTTAAAATGTGCATTTGTTAGATTTGCATAGAACTTTTCCCCCAAGCTTTGCTAATTACATGAAAGTTTAAACAGATTTTACCTATGCTTTAATTATTCTCCCAACAAGATGAGGCTAAGAATATATGTATGAGACATCACTATTTTCAAGTTGCTCAAAATTCAAAATTGAGGAAGTATTTTCAAATTCCCCTACAGAATTTAATCTAAAACTTGAGTTAAAAATAAGTAATTGGATTTGGATTATAAATATACAAATTTCAAAGGACATGACCACAAGAGAAACTTAAAATATTTATACAACCTACCAAATCTCCTCATATTATATTCAGGAGCAAATATTCAAAAGCAAAGGAATACACACTGGAAGAAATGTATCCTTGTGTAAATTTTAAAGTTAGCATTCATTGGGGCAATCATGTTAAAAATCAGTCATTCTTCTAAAATATGCATAAGAAATACAGAGTATTGTCTGCTAGATAAGACCACCTGACATGCAGAAAATGCCCTGAAGAGAAATCCCTTTGGCTCATAGTTAAGCCATGAGTCCCTATAATCAGATATTTGAATCATATTCAAGCCCCACAGCTTTGGGCTAGTTATTTTCTGAGTTGCAGTTTTATTACCTTTAAATATGGAGAAATTATATCAACTACTTTATAGCATTTCTGTGAAAATTAAATGGATTATTGAATGTCAGCTACTTAAGAGTCTTCCTCCCTCACTAAGAACTCTCTGTTAGCTCCCCGTTAAGTTGCCAGTTTATAAACAAGTTGCTTTCCAGGAGAAAATTCCTAAACTGGATTTGTTCAACAAAGTGAATCTTACACACCTTTGACACAAATATACAATGTAAAGTATAAAAAATCCAAACACACAAACAAATATATTGTAAATAAGCTGTTTTTACTTTTACAATTATCTTAAAATAATGGTATAGTACTATACAACTACAAAGCTACTTCTATAATTTGTTCATAGTGTGAATGTTTGTAAGCCAAAGACTTACTGTATTTAATTTCATATGTTACTTTTCTCATTTTTTTTTCAGGTATTGGTTTAAAAGACTGGTGTACATATCCATAGGTACATTTCATGTCTCTGAGAAAAGAATATTCCAGAAAACACCACATTTGTAGTCAGGGTAGACATTTTCACTGTAGGTAAAATCTTACCATATTAGAAGACAAATATAAAATATCTCTCATGAGAATTAATTGGAATAGTTAGTTCTAAATGACTTCATCCATAAAAATCATAAAGAAATGAGAAAGAAATGAGGAGGTAAAAGCAAATAGAAGAAATTCTTTTTGAAAAAAAAAAAACTTGAGGTGTCAGCTGAGGACTTAACCAACACTGGTTGGTCAGAACCTGGAGGTGCTATTCTCGTAAGTCGTCACTCTCAAATTGCTTTCCATCCTTGCATTAAAGAACTCAACTGGAGACTGCAGATAGTGTTTCCAGATTGACTCCTAATTTTGTTAAATAATGTAAGAGCCAACATTTAGTAAGCATGAAGACTCAAGAACTTTTGATGTACTAACACTTTTAATTCTAATAAAAAAACCTAAAAAGTATAATTTTCAGCATTAGAGATGAAGAAATGAGGTACAGCAGTGTAACAAAACTTTCCCAATGTGCACCACTGATAGAAAGCAAAGCTTGGATTCACCCTTAGGCAGCCTGCCTGTGGAAATCTTGCCCTCTCTTGTGGTACAATTTCAGTCATGTTTCATTAACTTAGGTTCTCAACTCATAAAATGTTTTGTAGAGATGAAATTCAACAAGGTCATTAATGTACTTATCAGGGTCAAAAATATGTGCTATTTGACAATATTCCTTTTGGAGGGTATACCTGACTATAGATAGCTGATAGTTCTCCAAGACTTGTTGAATCATTGGTCCAAAATAAAAATCAGCCCAGGGACCCTCTGCTCCTGAACCTCTCTGGGGTTCTGGTACATTTCCACATGTGGGGTCTAGTGTGAGCTTCTTCTTAAAGACACCTCTTTTCAACTATATTTTCTCACTTTGGCTCTTTTCTCTTCATCTATTGAACTTACCATTTGGAAGAGATGAAGATATATGTAGATAATTCACTGCATCCAAGTATATTTCCAATACATCTGAGTCTTAGAATTCATGTTAAAGTCAAGCGTCTGACTCATTTACTCCTTCTTTGTTTGTTTTAAGAACTTTGCTCTGTATCAAAGGGTGATGTCATCACATTATTTAGGAGAAATTATTTGATTAAAAATATATATATATATACACAAAATGAAGGAAGGAAAGCTTTATTTAGTTCACAGTTTGTGGAGGTTTCAGTCCATATTCAGCTGGTGCCAAGGCAGAGTGGTGTGGCCACTCATGGCCATGGAAGACAGCAAAAGGAACAAGCCAAAAAAGGGAAAGCAAGCCTCTTTTCCCCCTTATATTGTATGCTGGCTACCCACTGTAGGGCGGGTGTAGTGCTCAGACTGCCGAACAGTTATAAAGGTTTTTAAATGTTTAAAAATTAAATGCATGTGTAAAACAAATAACTAAGCAAGAAACAGAACCTACCTAGCAGCTGTTAGTGGTAGCCAGAATGATCATGAAGAAACAATTGGTAAAGGGTCTCTGGTGCTTTCTAAAGCCCCATAAGCAATTGTGAGGCTGGCTGGTACAAAAGATCTGACACGTGCAGAAATGTACCTATTCTCATAAGCTTCTTACTTGTCAAGAGAACCCAGGCTAGAAAAATCCATCAAGCCACTGGCTACTGACCATAACCAAGTCATAAATTCCTTTGATATCTTATATTAAGCACAAGCAGAAAAGTTATGTCTTCTACATTTTTATGATTGTTAGATTTCCTAAGTGGAAGAGGGAGTAGTTAATATGTTTTAATTTGCATTAATTTTTGGACCAGCTATGTTCATCCACTTAATATGCATTTCACTGAACACTCTCATGATACCAGAGCTTATTCCTGGTACTAGAACCATGAATAGATAATACTTATATCCACTTCCAGAGAAAAGCCAGGCACAATAAAATAAGTTAAAAAAATGTAAATGCAGGAGATGTAGAATGTGTCATATTAATTACTTTGGAGAAAATTAAAGCCTAGAAGAGTAAAACATTCTGAATTAATGGTGAAAAGTTTTATGAGAGATTTATATTGATATTGAAATATGGATCATAAAATATAAATCATAAAGACATACAAAAAAGTGCATTCCAGAAAGAAGACTAGGTGAAATGTGGTGTGACAGACTCAGGTAGGTATCAAAGAGAAATTAGAAGTGTATAGACCACTCTATTGACAAGATTTTACTCAGAATGGGTATGGAAAGCTTTATGAGGTCATGCAGACGGGACTTACATTATTTAATTTATATTTCCACATCTTCGCAAAGCATTTGAGAATATGCAGCAGGAAGGTCATGCAGTAGAGGCGCAAATTAGGGAACTGTGACATGAATTTAAACAAGAGATAAATGGTGGAGAATATGTGATAAAAGACTCGTGTTCTGGAGCTGTGATTAGAGTAGGGCTAACAAAAGTTTCTTGTGAGTTAGTTTACTCCCTAGTGTAGAACAACAAAGGAGTAAACTTTGGGGCACTGCCTTTGGTCTAGGCATATGCAGGAATAGCATTGACACTTCCTGAGACAGGGTGATGACTGAAGCGATTTTGTGTTGTATGTGTGAGAGCAGGGGCAGAAGGTAAGAGTTGCAGTTGAGGCTGTGCTGATTCTATGATCCCTGTCAAGGTCTACTAGAGCTATCAACAAGAGATTACAGGAAAACAAATTTATACCTAAGGGAAGAAATGCAGATTAGAAATACAATTTTAGGGGCCATCAGTATGAAGATGATATGAAAAGTTTGAAATAAATGATGTTATTTAAAAATAATCAGAAGAGATGCAGAAGAGAAGGAATTCAAAGACTGATCTTGATGCAACCCAGGATCAGAGCCCAGAGGATTAGAAAGGAGAAGCAAAGCTGTCTGAGGAGTGAGTGAGAGACAGGGGAACTGAAAGAGCAAGAGTTTTAGATGCCAAATTAAGGAAACATTTTAAGGAGAAAAGAATGAGCATCTGCTGCTGAGATCAAGTAGAACAAAGCCTGAGATTCACCTTGGAATGGGTGGCTTGGTGGTCACTTGTGATTTATCTAAAGCTATTTCTGTGGAGTAGTGGAAGGAAAACATGACTAGAATGGATTAAAAGTAGGAGGGAAACAGAGTATTGCACTGATATAAAGGATAAATGAGTCATTTGTAGGAAAATGGATGCACCTTGAGACCATATGTTAAATGAAGTATCTCGGACATACCAATTTAACTATTGGAACGTTTCTCTTAAATAAAAAACTGAAAGAAGTATGAAATAAAGATAAACCTTAGGAAAAAAGAAAGAAAAAATTATTGTCACCCAGCACTGAAAATGTACCGAAAATTGTACGTTGATTTATTATAATCATCTTACATGTTTTATAAATTCTTTGGTCTATTAGTCTGGTTTTTAATCTGTATATATGATAATTTACTTTATAAAGCTTTATAAGACAAATAAATGAATCTGATGCTGTAAAAAATAACAAAGAGGTAAATGTAGGTGGGGTAGAAGGGAACTGAAATGTGTATGTACATGTACTAATTTCCTCCAATAAATGTAATAATTATATACAGCAAACCTGTATTAATAAAAGTCAAAAGAGAAAAAAATGCAAATTAACATTTCAGAACATCTGAAACATTTTTCTCTAAAGAGGACTAAGGAAATGAGGATTCATAGGTTGAGAAAATCTTTACAAAAACATTGAAAAATGTGTTGTTACTTGATTTAATAAGTAAAATTTCCTTCAAATCTGGTATTTCACTGTTTTACAATTCATCACAAAGAATACCTGAAGGATCAAAGTAACTTCTATTGTACAGTTGTGTTTATTGTTTAACTATAAGACTTCATAAATTCAAAAAAATGAGTTAAAATAATTGACATGTGACAGTGAACTGCACATATGTATGTTAATCCATTAACTAATATGGTTCATACACCATTAATATATTTTTTTTCTTCTTTTGAAAGCTGAGGTAGGTTTGTATTGTTTATTTAATTAAACATGATAAATGTTTGGCCTTACATTCTTCCTAGATAATACGTAAGTGACTGTAAAGTGAATAGATTAGGAAACTTAAACTGTGAACTTTTAGTGTCCACATGTAAAATATAAGCATTAATCTATTTAGCATAATTAGGCTAGTATACAGAATAATGCCCACTCACCAGAAAAAAGGATAAATGTTACCCAGTTCCTGATCCCCAAACCTATGATTATGTCACATCACATAGAGAAAAGGGTTATGGTAGAGTGATTCAGGTAAGGGATTTGCAATGAAGAAATTACAGAGGATGATTTGGTGAGCCCAATGAAATCACAATAGTTTTTAGAGGGGCAGGGGGAAGAGTCAAGGGAATTAGAGTTTGAAATGGACAGTGGAAAAATAAATGAATAAATAAAATAAAAAATAAATGGACAATTAAAAAAAAGAAATATACAAGGGAAACAGCAGTTGAAATGATACAATTGCTTGTTTTCAGTGATGGAAGAAGCCCCATGCCAAAGAATGCATGTAGCTTATTGGTGCTGGAAAACAATGTGAACAGCATTATTGCCTGGGGACTTCTGAAAGGGCACACTCCTGTCAGTGTCTTGATTTTTAACTTCAGGAGAACCATTTCAGATTACTGACCTAGCTAATTATAAGATACATTTGTGATAAGTCACTAAACTTGTGGAAACTTGTTGTACTAGCTACAAGAAACTGGCAAAGAATGTATTAGGGCTTTTCTGTGTTTGTCTAGATCCCTCAGTAAATGTGTTCTCTTGAAGACAGGCTCTGGTTTTGAACATCTCTTTATTTCTTACAGATTTCAAGAGAGACTTATCTATGTTATTTGCTCAATAAATAGTGTTTAAATTTTGGTGTGGACAGAAAATTAACATTTAAGTATTAAACCATTTCCAGACCAGTAATTACAAAAATGAATATGCAGAAGGAAATTCCAAAGGGAAAATGATGAAACGTGGCTTTTATCATCAGCATTCTTTCCAGAATACATGAATATATCGACATAATTGAAGGAAACCATAGATAGTTGTAAGTTAGATGGTATTTCCTGCTGAAGAAAATGCCAGTTGTGTGCCTCTGAGCTATATCCCCAAACGATGTTGTGCTTGGACACTAGAAGAAATACATTGGATTTCCACAAGTCTGTAATATAACTTCATTCTAAGATTTCCATATTTTTAATCATGAGAAAAGTAATAAGGTAATTATAATTTCTTTAACACTTCAGTAATAATTGCAATTTGTAAAGTACAGTGTTCTTTTTTTAATTTTTGGTTTAGTGTCAAAGAAAGAAGATTAATAACAATTTATTAAAAATCAGTGCTGAAAACAATTCTTCCATTATGTAGCAGAAATACTTGTGACTATTTGCATAAGCCATGTTGTATTCCTTTCCCATCCCTCACTGCAATCTTGTGACACAGCACATGACCCTACAGTTTTGGAATACTATCACGTCTTTGAGATCTTAACTACTGACTTAACTCTACAACACACTAACTGCGGGGAGTGGTGGTACATGCCTGTACTATCAGCACTCAGGAGGTAGAGTCAGCTGGATCACTGTGACTGCAAGGACTTCCTGGGTTCCATAGTGGGTTCAAGGCTAGGCTGAACTGCATAGTGAGATACTGTCTCAAAATAAACAAACAAACAAGCAAATAAATAAACTCACTAACTTTCTCAGAGCACATAACAGAATAATATTACCTCAAATTTTAATTTATATAAGTGGCCCAAAATGTTACCCAAATGATTATTTTATATGTAACAAAGAATATAAACCTAAGGATCTGCTTACCCCTTTTATCAATTCTTTAAACTTACAATTAAATGTTAAATTATTCTTAACTCAGTGAAATATTTTTTAGATTAAGCTGGGACACACCAGTATTGTAATATCTAGTTTACATATTTGTTTAGTTCATATGCCCTATACTTTGCCATAGGCACATACAATATGTAGCTTAGTGTATGGTTGGTGGTAAACATATAATAAATTATGAGGAAAAGTAAAATAATCATAAAAATTCAAACATGAATGATTTATTTTAAAAACAGCATTCACTGAGGTTTAACAGTCAGAACAAATTCAAACCAATCCACTACCTTTGCTATCGATACAAGAAGCAAACAAAGTATACACAAAAATACTAGCTCCTCAGCATTGAATACTAGTCATTTTCAGTGAAAATTCCAATTTCACTAGATTCATTATCTTTAACAATGCACTAAATTTAACTATATATTTCAAAAATATTGTTAACAACCATGAAAGCTGAGAAGATAGCCAACCAGAAAGCCGTTTCTCTAACCAGACTTTCTTTGCAGTGGTAACTCTCCAAGATCATCTTCTAAACAATGAAAATGTAAAGATATGTCTGTATCACATAAAGAATGTGAGATTAAATAAATTAATATCTAGAAAGAAGAGTTGGAACGAGGGAGTTGACAGATCTGAGTTTAAAAATTATTTTACTATTTTGGGCCTTTGCTTGTCTGAACGACGGGGTGGGCATGTTTAGAGTTGAAAGATTTTTAAGTATTTTTGTTAGCTTTATTTGTCTATTTTAAATATACACATTGATCATGTTCACCTTAGGAATTTATACCTGTACATCATATATCTGGGATCTTCTTTTTCTTTTTAAAAATAAGATAGTTAAAATATATGATACAAGTAAACATACAGAGCATAATACCTGTTATTATGGATTGGACATGAGAGTTGCAAATGTTTACAAACATTAAGGAAATATACAGTAAATAGTTCCAGGACTTTGTAATTAGAAAAAACTCTGTAGATTGCAATTACAGCTGCATAACTGGCTGTATCAGTTCATTCTGTATGACTCAGTTCCTCATCTTTACAATGAAGATGAGATGATAATACTAATCCTTTATGTATTTCCAAGTTGCTGAAAGAATAAAATGAAGTAATATAAATGAAAGCTCTTGAAAAACTACAAAGGCATGTTATTAATAACTATACTAACACTCATAATAATTTTAAAAGCACAGATAAATCTGGCATTAATTCAACACTGAGCCCTCTCTCTGAAAACATTACAATGATCTATTTTCAGGATAGAAAGTGCCCAGTTATTTGGCAAGTATATGGAAATAGACTTCTGAAAGGATGCCAGAGCTGAATATCCTCAATTCTGTGTTGTTTCCAGCTATAGGATGTGACACCATTTTATCTTACAAATATGACTATTAATTTCTTTAAATATTTATCAATTTCTCCATGCTTTGAACATTTGCCAACTTACCTTCAAGAGCAGAATTTAAATTAGTTATATTCAAAGTGGAGTTTCCATTATGTAGTGCTTCCAGTGTTCACAATATACAGTATGGTGATGGTGACTTCACAGCATGTATTAGAATAGAAAGTTGCACAGAAAGATCAATTTGCTTTTTAAGTGGCAAAATATATAGGCAAATACTAAAATTTTTCACATAATTTTGGTATATGTATAATTTTTTGAATTGTAATTTTTAGTGTTTTCCTACTTTAGTTGGACTATATGCAGAGTAATTAATTTGAAATTTGTAAAAAGTATCTTCATCAAGTGTCAGATGATAAATAATAGAAACATTAACCAAAATGTCAATAACTTATATTATTGAGTAACTGTTGTAAAAAAAATCCTAACTCTTTCTGTCAAGTATGTTTTTGTAGTTGGACTCTAATTATAGTGTACATGACTTCGGTGATTTTCTTTTATATCATTAAAAATTGTTTCATTGTTTTGCTCACCAAAATAGGTTAAAGGCCTGTACAGTATTTCCACCCTTCAGCTGTACCCATAGAGCACTAAAGCCTGGCTCTTGGGCCTCAACTAATTGTGCTCCTTCCCTGAGCAATATAAAGAATCACTGATTGGTGAGCATGGCTCAGTCTTCTGCCAAACCCTCAGAAGTCACACCCAGGCTCAGGTTTCCCATGGATTAGAATTTCCAGTGTTAATAAAAATCACTACATTCTGACAAGGATGTGGGGAATGGACACCACCGTTTTATTGGAAGCGATGCCCACCTTGGTATACCTTACTGAAATATCATCTACGAAAACAATGAGTTAACCTAATTCTATAAAAGTGGTATTCTAAGAGCTGAGTAATTAGGAGAGGAGAATCAATCAGGTTAAATTCTGAATTTGTGATTCAGCACAGTCTAACCAATATCAGATGCCAAGATGGTGCCATCCAACAAGTGATAATTGGCCAGTAGAGTATCACCAGAATAAGTTATATACTAAATATGAGATAGAAGACTAATCATTAAATAAGTAATTTCAAAAATAGTGTGGCAAATCCTAAGATATTGGTTGTGAGTATAAGCAGTGTTTTCGAACTAAAGGGATGGGGCCCAAGTTCAGATAAATATAACTAGAATTCCTTCACAGTAGTGTCAGCCAGGCTGACTTGAAGCATGACAAAGAATTATTAGATGTTAGTTCACTGAAAACTTGCAAGATTTCAGATTTATTTAATTATGTATATCCCAGTTCTTTCTGAAAAGAGAATAATGTAAGTCAGGGGCAGCCTACTTGGAAAATATTGACAAAAATAAATGGAATTTTTTATGAGAGTCTTACTGTAAATATTTAGCTTTACTTGTTTGATTTTCAGTTCTGTGTTTCAAATATAACATTAATTAACTCATATAGGCATTTAGAAATTTAGAACTTCACAAGAGGTTGTGTGAACAAGGTCTATATTTAATGTTTTTATCTTTTCTAGTCGCTTTTATTTCAAAATTATTTACTCAGTTCATTTTTCCCCTGAATTACTTAAATCCTTTATTCTTGCAATATGTTTTTAAAAAGATTTTCAAACCTAATAGGGATGGAAATTTTTTCTTTCTATTTTAAACCTCAGGTGTATCAGTATTTTCAATGGTTGAAGAGCATGTGTTGATCTTTTGTTCTGTAGTACTTTTAGAATTAAAGATTGAACTTTTAACATCTGGATGACAATGGCTGTTAATCACCAAAATATCTTCATAGGAGTGCCCTAAATATCAAGATCAACATCAATTAAAATGATATCTGTTTATAGTAGTCATGAGGTCTTTTTCAGTCTACTATACAATTTACCAATAACATAATTGTAGAACATCTCTATCAATAAGCTAAAGATTATACGAAGTTCATGTCTTATTTTAGTAAAAACTTTAACTATCTTCTTTTGATTGTAACAGTAATACTACTTTTCTAAAAAGAGAAACATTTATTATAAAATGCTCAGCCTCTTATTTGTTCAGGGACGTTAAATCTCCAATTAATGCAAAATTAGTAACTTCAAATTTTGCTGATCCAGATTCCTCTTAACCTTTCAGTTAGAATGTCTAATTTGTAAGATCAATAGCTGCAGTTACATAATGTGTAGCCTTTCATGAGAGAAAAGATGCTGCAATTATGACTAAGCTGGATATATAATTATTTCTTTATATCAGAAACTAAAGTTAGAAAGCTAAAACAGGAGCACTGCTGTAGAAATTGTTTTGCCCCTTAAATAATTTCAAGAGAGTTCACATGAGAAGGCTTTCTTACTGAATAAGTATCTGTTGCTTTAACAGAAACTAACAAGAAAAGTTTGAAAGAAAATAAACGAAAGTGAAATTGACTTTGTATCTCCTTTACTACTTTAACTTTCTTACCTGTGTTTTTATATCCTGGTACTAGATATTATACTTCAAAACTATTGCTTCTAGTTGACAACTAGCACTCTATTTAGTTTGATTTATAGTAATTTTTCAAAAGGTGCTTGCACATGAACAGATATTGAAAATCCAATAAATATGCAATGGAGAAAATACAGATTATCATTGAAGGCGGCAGATGAATGACTGAGTAGACGGCATCATTTGGATGTTTTTCAATGCATACCAACTTTGAAGACATCAGATTTGATGGATCACAAGTGTGCAAGTGTGCAGCTTGTTTTTTCTCTCCCTCCCTCTCTCTCTTTCTCTCTCCCTATCTCTTTTATTATTTCTCTCCTCCTAACTTCTGTGCACCCTTAGCCAACAAATTCAGCCCCACTGCATTTCTTCAGTACATGAGTGTAGTTTAAACTTCAGAGCTACATTACTGTCTACTGTACAGTTCAACGTTACTGTTTACTGTACAGATTGACAAAATTGTGTGACTTTGAGCATTTTTCATTTCCTTTCTAAACTTCAACTTGTTCATATTTGAGTAAAGATAATAATTGCAATTACCTCATAGAAAGAACTGTTTTAAAAGTTCACTGAATGGTAAATGTGGCTCAGACTTCTGGTAAACCCTAAGAAGTCTTGTTCTGCCTCAGGTTTTCCATGGATTAGAATTTCTAGTGTTAATGAAAAAACAACAAAATCTGGCAAGGATGGTGGGGGAAGGAATCCTATATTTCTGTGGTGGAGATGTAAGGTAGTATACCACTCTGGCACAATGCAATTAGTGAGAGATTCCTCATAAAACTAAAAATGGAAATTCCTTTTGATTCAGCTATACATTTGTTCAGTATATTCTTGAAAGAATGAAAGACAGCATCCTATATACAAGCATGTTTAAATTTGGAAACAACTAGATATCCACTAATAGATAAAGAAAACCTGATATGCAGACAAAACAGAAAAATATTCATTCATAAAGAAGAATGAAATCATGTCATTTGAAAGAAAATGGATGTTAAATGAAATAAGTCTGATGCAGAAACTAAATATTACACTATTGTTTTTATATGAAAATCAAAGATATAAATTTACTGAAGAGTAAAATAAGAGATATTAGGGAACAAAAAAGCAGGCTTTTTGGAGAAGGGGATCAGAAAGAATCAATTTCCCAAACCAAAAGTAAGTATTATGCGTTGAAAATGTTCACTGAGAAAAATAAATGAAAATAATAAAAAGTAAATTAAGAAAATGTTAAATATCTAAGGCTGAAAGATTATAGTGTTAAATTAACCTCTTGTACTTCTAGATTTGTGTTTTTGAGTCCACATGACTGAGTAGGCTCCCGGAGGCATCCTAAGGACAGTAGACAAGTTCCCAAGGTAGAGAAATCCTAAAAGTCATGAGATATAACCAACAAATAATAGCATCAGATTATGACTGCACTGCTCTAAGAGCAATAACTGGAGTAAATATGTGTGCTACTATTTAATTATATTTAGATGTTCCCCGTAAGCCTCACATGCACATAAATGGACCTTCTGGGAGGTGACTGTGTCATAGGAGTACAGTTGCCATCAGTGTATTAGTCCACTGGTGAGTTTATAGCTAAATGTGATGTTGGGAGGTGAAGCCTGATTGGAGGAGGTATATAACTGTTGGAGTATGACCCGGAAGCACTTTTCTTATGAGGGAGAAATCAAGGAAGTAATTTGAAATCATTTTTTTCTTTTATTTATTTTAAAGAGAATAAAACAAAAGAGGGCAGAACAAAGCCGATCAGAACAGAACAACATAAGCAACACAACACTTTACAATAAGACAACTGGACATTAACAGTAGCTATCAAACTATATCTTTCTCTGCTATAGTTGAGCATAGTTTTAGTAATTTGAAATCTTATGTTAGGTGACTGTGCAGACTCAAATAAATGGTGGTGTCAAACTAGAAATCTTCTCTGTGCAATTTACGTATTTACAGTTTGCAGCTCCCTCTGAATCTGATTTATCCTGGATTTCTTCCTACGACTTGAGAAATTGCATGCATACATGTACAGGTCATTATAATATATAGTTGTTGTTGTTGTTGTTGTTGCTGCTGTTTTTTTAAGAACTCATTCACCAATCAAAAGCATTTCAGGTCCTTTTTGTTTTGAACAAATAATTTGATGAGACAAGCCAATAATAGTCCCAAAAATTCATTTGAAAAGTGCAGGGTGAATAGATATGAAAGAAACCAGCTCTGTATAGAGAATTTGGGCTGAACAAGACAAAATCAGGGTAAAAGCAAAGATAAAAATATATGATATGATGTGTCTGAAAAATGCAGCATGGGCTATCGTGGAAACTCATGATAGCAGTTTTCTATGGTGACTGGTTTTTTATATCATCCATATCTCCTGTGAGCATCACATATGTGGTTCGTGCATTGTCCCAGGGTCTTATAACTGACAGGTTCCACTCATTTCCCCCAACCGTCTTCGCCACGAACTATGTCCTATATTACTAGCTCTTTAAACCATTAACTGTGTCTGAGCAGCTCATCCCTTTACAGTCAATGTTCCACTGTTATTTCCTGTCCGCCAAACAACCTCAGAGATCTGTAGTGTGTAAAAGCTGGGTAACATGCAAGGACAGAAACATAGAGTATGTTTACTTCAGTTCTGGTTTCTCCATCATACAGCTGTTACATATGTAGTGGCATCATCACAGGATTTAAAGTGAATGTCATTTCTCCCTATAAGTAGGAAGTACAGGCTGGGTTGTCCTCGTTATTTGTCTCTTTAACCAGAAGTTTTGAATTTGCCTTATGGCCTTAAAGTCTAGCCATGAGTGTTACTTCTGGAATGGCCTCTCCTCTAAAAAAATTATTAATGTTCTGTGTTTAAAATAAAAATGTCATTTTAATATTCTGCTACCTGTTCCCCCTATGCTCTATTGTCATTTTCCTAGTATTGCTGTATTTATTTTAAATTGTAGAGATTATGCCTTTGCACTTTCAGACATTCACTTCTCCTTTGTTCAAAGAATACCCACTGAGTATCTTTGCAAATCATTGACTTGATTTATAATAGATTCACAGAGCAGTTAGACTTGAAAAATAACAAGATTCATAAAACATTACCATTATGGGTTGCTATGCCATTTTGCTGTTTCCCTTTGAAATATTTTAGCACTACTATGTCAATATATCTATGGAGTGAACGTCCTTTAAGGACTGTGAAAAAAAATGCTCACTAGAATTCTAAGTTCCCCAATGGCATCATTTTATCTTAGTATTTACTAATTGCTATATTTTAGAAGCTTTAAATATAGTCTTAATGTAATTTGGAAATAGTGACTTTTATCAGGGATTTAGGCATAACTTTACTCACTCATCAAAAAGAATTTTAAAATACTAATTTTGCATTGTGCTATTTTAAGGTCTGTACAAAGAGAATTATTTAAATATGATCCCACTCCCTTAGGACAACACAATCTAAGAAAACACTGCCAAAAAAAACCCTAAAATGACATAGATAATACTAACCAAAGGAAAATGTCAGTCACAGGAAATCCAAAATTGTAAGTCTAGTTTTTATATTTTTATGTTTTACAATTGATGTTAACCTTCTGATGACAGAATGTCAAATTTGCATAGTTGCAGTAAATTCCAAACATGAATATTTTATGATAGATATTCAACAAACATATAGTAATATAAAGAGGATTATATAACTATGCACAGATTTGAAGCTTCTTAGAAAGAAGGAAGAAGGAGAAAAGAAGATGGGGAAGAGAAGGAAAAGTAAAGCAGAGGTGAAGGAGAAGAAAGAAGAATCTTAGTATACATTAAAGCAGTGCATGATGGCACATGCCACTACTGTCAGCAGGCTGAGGCAAGAGAGTTGCCATGATGTCCCCTTTCCCTATCCAATAAGAACTTGTCTCAAAACATTGAAAAAAATGTTTAAATCAGGATCAAACATAGTCTGGCTACATTTATATGGTGCAAAGAGCATTATTAGGTGATTATATAATTTGCCTGGACATCATTAATTCTGCCTATAATAACATTTATCTAATTTAGGGGATTTTTCAGATCAATATTCTTTTAATAAAAACATTATTAATGCTCCCAAAATAATTCTATAAAAATTAACTTGCCAAAATGCACACAACATAGCATAACCTACCAGCATCAAAACCTTAAAGCTCAGTATAAATATCGAAATGTGATATAATTGAATTCTATAAGTAATTACAATAAATTAAGAAGTGTTTAAATATTAAAAAGACATAAATAATCAGGCACTTACTCCTAATGATTATGAGCATTATAAATAAAGATTAATCAAATGTGTGGTATGGGAAACTCACCTACTATTGCCAAAAAAAATGATAACAATTAACAGCAGCGTTTGGTTAGCTGGCAGGCAAGTTTAAAAATGGTGAATTAGTCTTGGTAAAGTTCCAAACCCAAAAAACACAGTCATCCTTAATTTATGTAGTGAATATTTCTGGGAACATCGTTGTATAGTAAAGGTATTCTAAAAATCTTTTCATTTAAGCAAAAAATAGTGTTATTACTAGGATCCAATAATTAAATAGAATAGTTGCTTATATGTACACCTATTAAATCTTTGACTAAATGTGAAAAATGTTACATTTTTCACTAATGAAAAATATTTGACTAATCTCAGACTAAATACTTTGCCTTGAAGAATTTAGGAGATTTTGAATTATTTTTATTTTTTTTGAATTGCCTTTAGATCAGCAAGTCTTGTAGCCTCTCTGCTGGTTGGTATTCAGAGCCATCGCATGGCTGTGTGGTTTCCCACACAGGTCTCCAGAGGCAGCAGAGAAGCTCTGGGTAGGGTGAGGAGATTTCTGTCTCTGAATGGATGCAACAAATCCTCAGCATGGCTAAAGAAAGAAACTACATAACATGGGGAAAGGACACAGAAATTGTCTAATATAACTCTACATCAGTTTTTTGTGGCTGCTGTAATGAGTCACCACATATTTTGTTATGGTTTATATTTAAAATGCTCCACAAAATCTCATGTGTTCAAAGGTGGGGCTTATGGTAGGTGATTGGATGATGGGAATGCTATATTCTTCAATACATTAATCAACTGATGAGTTCATAGCTGAATATAGTATTAGAAGGTGGGGCCTACAAAGAACAATGGGTCTCTGGGAGCACAACCGGGAAGGGTATATTGTTATCCTTTATTTCTTCACCCTCTCTCTCTGCTTCCTGTTTCCCATTATTTCCCATTCAGCATCTGTCTTCTACTATGTCCTTCCACCATGCCATTTCTGCCTGGAAGCCATGCCACCATGGACTGAACTCTAAAACCATAAGCCCCAATAAACCTATCCTGCTTTAATTTGTGTGTGTCAGTTATTTGGACCCAGCAATATGAAAATGAATAATACAAATTTAATAGCTTCCAACAACAGAAGCTCAATCTCTCACAATCCCAAAGGAATATCATCTGTAGTAGAGGGATTATCAGCCCTTTGAATTCTAAAGAAGCAACTCCAGTCCTTGCCTCATCCAGGTTCTGAAGGCTCCTAGAATTCCTTGGCTGTGGCAAAACAATTCCACCTCTGCTTCTGACTATGCAGCCTCTTCCTTTTTTGTGTTTTTGTCTGCTTCTGTATATCTTTGATAAGGACACTTGTCATTGAATTTAGGGCGCATCTAGATAATCTATGATATTTCATGCCAAGAACTTTAATTATATCTACAGAGATCTTCTCCAAATAAAGTAATATTACAAGTTCTGATATTTAGATCATGAATATAAGTCTTGGTGGCTACCATTCAACCCAAATAACCCCCCTCTTTCCGGGTTCATGTTCTATTATGTCTCATTGTGACAGCTAATTACATCATTAGATGATGTAATGAGAGAAATGTAAAGAAATACATCATATAAATGGTTTTACTCTTTACATTTTCTTTCACCAACAAAAGGTGCAAAATTGCTCAAGACATCCTAGCTCATATCATCTACTTTTCTATTTATTGACTCAGACTAAATACTTTGCCTTCATTTTTTAGTTATGAATATTTTATGATGTTGATAATTGGTATGATCAAGAAAAAAAGTATATTAAGAAAGAACTTATATCAATTGACATTGCTTATCATTTTACGATAAAATTACTTAGTGTATAATGAACTTTAGTTGATTTTTTTTTCATTTTTAAATAAAGGACTTTTTTTCTTCAAGGCTATGTACTATAATTAAATGAAATTAAAGAGAAATCCCCTTAAAAATGTAGAGCATAATGTAAAACTAAATTGTATTAGGGTATTAGATTTTAAACTATATCTATATATTTGCCAAAGAAAATAAATTATAAGCAAAGTTACTTTGTAAATGTTAATATTTCATCTAACATTTTTCACATTTAATATATTTGTTGGTTGTATATAGATAATAATATGTGAATACACACTGCTAGATACATAGAAGATTTTATTCAAAACAGACAAAACTATAAATATTTTGTATTTCTTACAAATAGCTCTTTAAAAAGACAAATGGAACTTTCTAAAAGATTCCACAATAATTGCTTTCTTTTGCAAAGGAATCCTCTGTACTCAAAATAGGCAACCGCAAAATTTTTCAGAATCATCAGGAGCTTTTGCCTCTTTTTATCAGAAGTTAGGTTTATAACAGACAGCATCCAAAAAAGCTTTAGTACTGCAGTAATGCCAGTGCTTTGTACTAAAAAACAACACACTTTAAAATGAATGACTATGAAACCAACATTAGCGCACACATACACACACATACACACACACACACACGCACACACATGCACACACCTTCTGTTAATCCTATCTGTTGGCTTAAATGACTTACAATTCTACTAATTAAAATCATAGAAACAACTTCAAAGTCAGAGTGACCAGAGTAATTTTCCTCCATGGTTTGCATGAACAAAATCAAATAAAGTCATCAGAAATAAGGTAGATTTTTGAAACCAGCATGCCATTGTCTGAATTTCTCACAACCTGTGCCAAAGACGCCTTTGTCACCCAGATGAGATTTCTTTTAAAATATGTGTGAATATCTCTAATAATTGACCATTGATTGTGTCTATATGGGTATATTTTGACTGTATTCTCTTCAGAGATTTAAAAAAAACTGAAAAGCTCTTTGAAATTTCTCCTTTTATCACAGATAGGTGATTGTCTAAATAGCTCAATCATGATCTAATTTTATTTGAATCTCACAGCCAAAAAGAAGTATAGGCTAAAAGCCTTAATTGTTATTATAATGAAAACCAAATCTAAGATTACAAGGCAGGTAGACACAATTGTTTTTAGCTCAATTTTAATCCTTTTCAACTTGTCACAGAACTGCAAGACTGAACATTTGTCTTTAAATGTAAGGTTTAAAATGTGTAAAATATGAAATATGAACGTGAAATCAATGAATGAGACTCCTACTCAAAACATGTTTTTTGTTTGAGAAACACATGCACATGTGTATGTGTGTACTTTTGTGTATGTGTGCATATCTATTCAGATCCATCATACTTTAAATTGACGTGTGTAAAATATTATATAAGGTTATATGCTACCTAAGGATTGTAATATGGTCTATGAAGTGCATTTTTGGGTGACTTTATTGTTTCAAAAATCACAGAATTCTGATGTTGTTTGTGTAGCATATAGACAGCACAATAGGCTATACAATATATATGATACATATATATATTTCTTTATTTTGTTATTTATAAAATATATATTGTTATCATAATCATGTACTATGTATCATACAGAACTATATGAGTTATACTCTTATATGACTAACAGCATCTCAAAAAGCACATGTAGTGTTGCATTATGACATGAGAGTTCTGATCCTACTAAGCAATAAGAATTTTTGAGCTCCATTGCAGTCTTTTGTGACTATCATCATATATAAAGTCTATCGTTGATCAACATATCATAGCAAGCATGACTGTAGGTCATAGTCAAACCTGGTCACAGACGGTGATGGAGATCATTAAAAGTAGAGTGAATGAGAATAGCTATTAGAGTTTCAAATTACTAAGATAGGTTTGTATGTTATCTTTAAAAAGCTCATCATGTGTCAAGAGGACTGTATGATCTACATCTACAAAGTATAGTTTAGTATAAAACATTCATTTTTTATCTAGTTTTGGGTATTTGATAAGATCTGAGGCTTTTCCATGGTCTCACTGTTTAGTTTTATAATACAGTAGGGCTCATTCATGATTATGAAGAGATTATCAGGCTAAAATCAAATGACTATAGTCCTAGACCTGGTTTTTTCATTTACTATTTTTCTAATCATGAGTATGCATTTGGTATCATTGTGCCTCAGTTTTCCCACATGTCTTATAAGAGAATTACAATAAATTACCTCTAAGATGATCTTCTTGGTAATATAAAACACATGAGAGAAATATGAAAACACTTACTAGGCAATGTATAGTTAGAAGTATTGAGATAATATTTTTATTCAGATATATAGATTTTTTCATGATTTTTAGGCTTTTAATTATGTAAATTTATGTTTATTTCAATTCAGTAATTTAGCAAGATGTGAAATATACGGGTATAATACCAATACATTGGGATGTATATATTTATTATGCATTGCAACCTTATACTAATAAAACTTACAATTAAAAATTATTTAGTAATTATATAATCATGTGTATTTTAAATTTTGCCAAACAGAAAATTAAAAAGAAGTGTGACTATGAAACATGAATCTTTAAGGGATATTCTAGATGTTAGTTTCTATATAGCTATTTACCAGGCAAGATGATTTACCTCCAATTTAAGGGTAAACATAGTTATTTCCCCACTGCTTCCTCAAGGAAGAAGAGTTCTAAATTCAGTCCTATTCTGCTTTACTTAGAAAAGAGAAGAGATGTGAGAGAATGAGTTTTCCTTGATTCTCATTGACTAATGGTGGTTTAATCAGATGATAAAAAGAAAAGACATGCATAAAAAGTTAATGTAATGAGAGATCATTCTCTGGTTACAGAGCTGAGAACTGTTGTCTTCTGCTTGAAATTAGAGGCATTTTATTTCATGTTCTGGAGTAAATCTGACCCAATCATTGAGTATTCTCATAGATTCTTGCTGTTACCAGTGACTCTTATTTGAAAACACTACCCATTGCTGTGATTTTGAGCATTCATAGCCAATCATAATCCTGGAAGCCAGTGATCAATCACAAATTTAACAGTGATTTGTCCTTATGAATCTCCTTTTCATGGGCTGTATTTACTTCCTGAAAATCAGCTGGTAACTTGGCAGTTACTTCCCACTGAGAAGTTTGCTTTATACTTTCTTAACTCTGCAATGAAATCCTTACAGGGCAAATTGTAGGTTTCCTTCAAGTAAATAGATCTAAAGTAAAACAACACTTTTGGCAATGTAACACAGGCATGAGTTAACAATTTCCTATACCCAATCTGGAAATAGAGAATAAAATTACATTTGGCTTGAATCCATCATTGAGTGTGTCTTAAGTGATATTTTTATTCAATGGCTGCCTTTAATGAGATTTTGATATTCCAGGAAGTTTAATTGAGTCAATTTCAATCTAATGAATACTTCAATGTCTTCAGATTACTCTCACTGTTTTAAAACTGAGGGAGAAGGCTTCTCCCATGTTTCCATTAGAATTTTCACTACAGAAAAAGACCTGTGGCAAGATTGTTCACAAGAATGGAGGACATGGTTTAAAGGTGAAAAGTAAAACACAGTAACCTGAAGATTTGCAAAATATGTGTTCTGATGAATGCGTACTTGTACTATCACTTCTTTTTTTAGAAAGGGTCCCTTTGTCTTACTCTCAAGCAAAGATTTTTGTAAAATGCTTTCTCAACTCTTCTCACTTCCTACCTTTTATTCTATCTAAACACTACACATTTTATTTATTTTTTACTATGCCCTGGAAGGGAGTTATTTGATACATTAGCTGACTGTTGTTATGATTGTGGAGATTGGAGGTTGTAGGCTTTTTTTTTCTGAATAAAAACTTTCTATAATTTTAAGAGCCATGAGAGACAAGTTATTTGCCTTGATTTTTTTGTGTCATCAGTTTTCACCTTCCAAGAAAGACTCTTTCTTGGAAAACAGTCATTTGTCATAATTGAATTGTATTACTGGCCACCAGCTTTATGCAGTTCTATTCATTTTACTGTATTATAGTTATCACATATTTGTCAACCATTTACTCATGCGTTAAAACAGATTTTGCTTTCTTTCATGTATCAAAATATAAACAATATATTTAAAGTGACTTGGAAGTTAAAATATGACAAACTCATTTTCATCTGCTCTAACTATAGAATTATGGACCATGTGTCAGGCTAGGACTCCCAGACAGCAGCTGCATCTTCAAAAATGAAAAATGAAACTTCTCTCTCCTCTCCACCCTGCTACATGTTACAAATAACTTCTGACTAGTTCCTAAAATAAAGTTAAGATTTTTTTCCCTCTTGCCTGACATGATTAGTTTGGAAATTCTATTCCAATTTACCCAACACATATCTTCTCCCATCTTCAATCACTCAAGACCATTTCCTTTTAACTTTTCCAATTCTTTTTTGATGATTTAAATAGTTTCTTCATGAAAATGTGTGATATTGGGCTGTGCAATATAAAAAACTATAACTTGGCAGCTATAATGATGACTGATTGAATAGGAAAAAAATGCTCAACAATTTGCCACATTTTCTAGTAAATTATAGCTATTATATATAGGGGGATGTTTGAAAAAATTGGTTTTGTTGAAATAATAAAATACCTCAACTTATGAATCAGTGCCCACTGAATAAGAAAGAAATATAAATCCAGAAAAAAATCAAATCAAATGTGTACTTGTCTAGTATCATATTAATAAGTAAAACATAATTTTTGCTTATTGCCAGATTTCTTTACTGTAATAATACTTCCTGTTGCATTTCAAAATAAGCAAAAAGGATTTAAGGATTTAATGTGTAAGTATTATATTGAACAAAATTTTTATTTTTTAAAATAGCATGTTCTGTTTTAAAGACTTTTTCACTTATGATTTTCCTTATGAAGATATACACTGAAATATATAAATTCACAAAATATTTTTCAGAATTATTTCTCTTTGTTAGAACATACATGAAGTGAGATTTCAACACAAGTTATAACAAAGAAGTTATTAAGCATCACTGATAAGAAACAAGTTATAAAATAACAAAACAATCTTTTAATGATAATATAAAGACTTTCTCAAATAGATATTTTCTGCCACACCCGCTCGAGTGTGAACATTATGTATTGACTAAAATTCCTGTGTATGTTTGGCCTCTGTTCCTTAGTTCCATGACTACAGTGACCTCCATTTTCATTATATTTCTGTCATATTATACCTTTTCTCTCAGTCTGAGTTGTATCTACTTAACCTTTGTATGTGCAGGGTTTAGCACAGTGCTGCCTATTTGGCATATAAGTATTTTTGAAGAAATAGAACTCTTCCCTTAGCATAATTTTTCATACTTTCATACCTAGTAACTATTTCTTTGTTATTCTGAGGATGCCAAAGCCTTTCTTTATCTCCTGTGCTTCCAATTATCCAGTCTCTGTAAGATTCTTTGCCTTCCCACTCCAGACTAGATCCAGTACCAGTCATTTCAAATACATGTCCGTTCTCACCTTAGAATCTTGCTCCTTTTTGTTCTTTTAAAATACTTGTCTTTAACTAATGAGTTCTCCAATATCTTCTCAAATTCTTCTGGAAGAAATCACAGAAATATATCAAATATAACTATTACAAAGCCATGCTATCAACTGGATCACCACTGATGCTAGGAAATCCTTTACATCTTCCAAACAGTGGTGAATCTGTTTCTATCACTGTCAAATTTTCACCCACCTATTGAGCATGATTCTCAAGAGTATGGGCTTCAGAGGCACAGCCAAGTTTGAGTCAGAGAACCAGCTTTCACTGAAAGCCTAGAGCATGATACATTCTTTAAAGATTATATTTTCTACATGTAAAATAAGAATTTTTACACTACACACACAACAGAGGTATTCACAGGATTAAATAAAGTAGTACATGCAAACCATTAAACACTGTTTCGGGCAAATAGTAACTCTTAAACAAATGCTAGCTATTACTTCTTCATCGATTACTGCAATTAGAATCAACCAACTGGTTTTTCCTTAACACATAAATTATTTCTGGAGCTCCATTTCTCTTTTTGTACACTGGATAGCTGATACTTTGTTTCTTGCAAACATTTTCATTTTAATCTATACTTTTGGACACCCTTACTCTAAATTTCCTAGTACCTCTTAGTGTCATATCTATTTTCAATACATCCTTCCATAATACATAGTTCCTTCCCTTTTCAGTGACAAACATGTTCAATTTCTTCATTTCCTCTGTGTGATGCTACTATTTCAGGCTTACATACCATCTGTCTTCTTGCCTCACTGCCAACCTCATAGAAATAGATCAGATCTTGATGCTTCCATTTTCTCAGAATTCCTTACTCTTCAAATTTAATCCTTACAGTTAGTACTCAGTGTGGGCTTATTCTATTAAATAGGTCTGTTGGTATCATGTTGAAAATATTCTCCAACATTATGTTGAAATTATTTGCTCCAAACCCCCACTGACCTCACATTTGCCAATGAGGCATTTCCTCTTGTATTGCCTCTCCATTTGGTGATAATGCCCTCATTACTTTTCTCTTTTCTTCCTAAACACTCCTTAACTGTTTCTAGAACTGGTTGATCTTCTTCTTCTAGCTTTTCAGTAGTTATCTTTCTCTCATCAAAGATATGTTCTGGGTTTAGATTTCTCTGCTCTCCACTAAATGATACTCATTGTAAAGGTTTTGGTTCCTGCTTCTTTACTGCCAAAAAAAGACCATTAATTTATTTCCTCAAAATTAAATATTGTACCATTTTGACTCATCTTTCATCTTTTCATTAAATAACAAACTATAAAAATGCTTATATTTATTGATTTTTCCATAGCCTCTTACTTTTGTTAAAATTTCACTGTTCTGCCTGTGGAAATCTGAGGTTTTTTGTAGGGTTTAAGGTAAGATGTTGTCTCTATAATGTGTGAGTTAAGATCAAACAGTAAGTCCTCCTGTGGAAGTTGCAGCACTTTTTCCAGAGATCTAGCTAAAATGATTAACAATGGTGGTTACACTGAGAAGCAGACTGTCAGTGTAGATATAACATCCTTACACGGAAAGAAGATGCCACAGGGGACCTTCAAAATGTTGCTCACTCTCAGTGCACCTGGACACCTAAAAGCCCTCTTGGAGATGTATGAAGAGATCAATGTTGGTGTTATATCTGCTAACACAAAATCCATCCTGTAACCCAGGAATCAAGAAATGATTTTTACTTTCAATCTTATGATCTAAGAAATGCGTTTTCCAGTGTTCTCTGATTAGATGTGATGGTGAAGCCTGTTAGATGTGAGAAAAGTTAAATTGAAAATCTTGTGGAAGGAATTCACTATTTTTCACGTCATGAATTTCATGATTAATGAGAGGAAGTCAAAATAGCAACATTAACACAAATTTGGAAGAAGCGCATTCCAACCCTCATGAATGATTTTGAGACTGTCAACACTTCAGTGAAGTAATTGAAGATAAGGTGGAAATGGCAAGAGTGCTAGAATTAGAAGTGGACTCTGCAGATGCTACTGAACTATTGCAATCTTATATACAAAGGAGTTGTATAAGGAGGAGTTGATGAGGAGTTGCTTCTTATGAATTAGCAAACAATGGAGTTTCATGAGATGGAATCTTCTGGTGAAGATGCTGTAAACAATGATGAAATTGCAACAAAAGATTCAGAATAGACTATCAGTTTAGTTGATAAAGCATTAGAATTTGAGACAGTTGATTCTAGATTCAAATGAACTAATATGGGTAAAAATTCTATCAAGCAGCATCACATTTTACTGAAAATCTTTTATGAAGAAAGAACTAATCAATGTCACATACATTATTGTCTCATAAGAACCTGCCATAGCCACCTCACCCTTCAGTATCTACTACCTGACCAGTAAAAAGCCATCAACATTAAGTCAAAGCCCCATAATCAAAAAGATTATCATACACTAAAGCTTTGCATGTCATCAGCATTTTTAGCAATGAAGTATTTAAAGTATATAGTACGTGTTAATACATAATCCTAAATGACACTTAATACACCACAGTGTAATACAAACAAATTTTACACACACTGAGAAACAGGAAAATGCATTCATGTGACTCAGTTACAGTATTTGGTTTATTGCAGTGATGTGGAAAGAAGTCCACAATATCTCTGAGGTATAAATATACATTTGCAGTACATGTCTAAAAAATTCTCTTTTCCTTTTGTATATTTTATGATACCCATAAAATGCTTGTTAAATGAATGAATTGCATAAATGTTTAGCATTTTCTGTGGCTGTCACCATTTTTTTTTTTTTGGTAGCGCACTGAGCTAAGTCCCTGGGTGCTGTCACCGAATTCTGCCTAGTCTTTCATGTGAAAACATATGTGAAGATATAAAGTCCCCAAATTACTCAGCATAGACACCACACATAAAATGTCCTGTTTAAACACCATTTAGAATTGTCTAATCTCTTAATGAAATTGAAAAACTTCTAATCTCTTCACAAATAAAGTACTGTTATCATATATGTTTGGAATCATTCAAAACTCAAATCCTGGATTTGCCATTTACTACTGGTATAAACTAGCTTATCCTAACTGAATGTCTTATCCAAAGGAGATGGACTATATCATATAACTCAGAAAGCTTTTTAAGATAAACTTTAGCAATATTTTAAAGCAATTTACACAATATTTGGTGAATGAGATATAATAACGTAATTATAATTCAGCTCTAGAAAGACATTCTGAAAAAAATCTTTTTTGAAAACTCTGAAAATAAGACTGAATTTTTCAATTTGCCCTTCTTTCTGAAGCACACTGGACATAGGTCACATTAACTCCATTTTTTAAAAGTGATATATTAATCTGTAACTTAAAGTAAGACTACTGAGTTTTAACTCATTAAATATTTTTAAATTATTCATTTGAAGTTTTTATTTGTTTTCTTTATAGTTTTTGAATCTTTAAAAAAGAGAAAAAAAGATATATTTTTGTCTAGCACATGGAAATGCCAACCCACACAGAATTGCCATTAATCTCACCCAGTTTAAAATGTCCTTACCCACCAAGGTTTTCCTTAACAGATCATTTTGAAATGCAATTTGAAAAGGCCAAGCAACTATTTTTTAACTTCTCTGTGATTTTTCCTACTATTCTGGCATAGTGAGAAAACATTACACAGCTAAAAACATTTTTCTGATGGTGTGAGGTCCTTCATTTCTAAGCTAGAAGTTTAAATGGAAAAGTTTTAGTTTGAAGTAAAGACTCTGCTTTCCAATGAAAGCCACATAGAGGAAGTAATGCAGTGTGGCCCAATATTAAGAGTACCGACAAAGAAAAAATTGGACATTCCATAAGATATTATCTTCTAAGAAAATACTTGTACAAAAATATTAAATATTTTAAAATTTTCAGTCTAACCTTGAAAATGAGATAACTTCTCTAAAACCATTTATTTCAATAAGCTAAAGACAATGTCAGTATACATAAACATGCAAGAGTGATTTCTTTGGCAATTTTTCTTATTAAAAAACTAAAGTTAATAATTAAATGCTTAGAGGAAATAAGAAAATATTGTTTTCAGACATAATAGATTCCCATACTGAGAATCAACACTCAATTGAAACCTATTGATTGCTACATAGTTTATAAAAAGTTCAGAAAGCTGCACTATAAACACAATTATTTTATTATGTTACAAACTGTAAACATAAACATAACATTGTTAAACATAACATTGAAATTATATTGACTCTAGAAATAACAATTTTCTTCCTATTTTCTTCCTTGTTTCAGATAGGTTGCTTAGATTATGTTAATCTATTCTTAGCTCCAAACAAATTGATTAAATTAAATATTTTACATGGCATGATGTTGTTTACATTTTAAAAAGTTGATAAAATATAACTATGTCTATTATTTTATGTATAGACTTCAGTGTAATATTTCCTGATGTATTTATTATTCACTACCAGCATGGACTAAAATGAATGAAAAATGACTTTAAAAAATGCATATTATATTTCATGAACTTTGAACTAATGTTAATATTCATGTTCACTTAAGAGCTTTTCTAGAAATTTTTTCAAAGGGTTAATAGAGGTTATTATAATTTGGCACTCACAAACTAAAATTAGGCAGTGGAATTTTCTTTGCATTATAATGCAGTGCTCCATTTCTGGGTAATACTTGATCATTTAACATATTTACTGTTCATATATGTAAATACAAATTATTGAAATTATATTAAGCTTTAGAAAAAACATTTAAGTTTTAAAAAGAATGTTTTATAATGAGAACATTATGATTGCTCTATGTTAAGAAATATACATATTTTTAAAATATTTTTTAATAACATATCATTTCAGGACATATGTGTATACATATGTCCACAGATACAGAATTTTGCAATTTTACAATGAATTATGAAAGTGGAATATATGATATTTTTTCCTCTTCTTACACAAAGTTCAAAACTGTACATGACTAATTAAATTAATTTGTTAGCCTAATAGTAGTAAAACTCCAGAATGTAAACTGAGAACATGTCAGCATTCTTCAAGAGGTGACTTGACATACGTTAGAGGTCAAAAAGGGTCTAACAGAGGACAACTGAGACTTCAACAAAATAGGGAAAAGAGTGTTCCAAGATTATGCTAATGTATGAGATTAATATAAGATTCTCAGAAAATGTGGGATGACACTTGATTTTAAATTTGTTTTAATAGAAATAAAAAGGATTTCCTTGATGTTTAAAAAGGTAGAATAACATTTATATCTAGGGTTAAACGCTAGCTTGAATAAACAACAAATTGATGAAGCAAACAGGGTGGAGCATGTCTGTAATTTCAACACTTGGGAGGCCAATGCTGAAGGATCACCAGAAGTTCAAGACCATCCTAGGCTACATAGTGAGTTCAAGGCTGGTCTAAACTACATATTGAGAACCAGTCCCAAAAACAATTTTTGATAAATTACAGGTTCAGTGTTCTGTAAAATCTAATAGAAACAAGACTATAAATTTCCAACAAATAAGCAAGCAGGAATTCAATTTAGGGCTATCATAAAACATAAAGAAATAAATGTCATTAACTGAGGTCAGAGATAAAGGTTATACAACATGTGCTAGGTATAAAGACTCTCTGAAAATGATTTAAAATGAAGATTTAAAAATATGAGCCCATTCATCATAGTCACTCTACCTTTTGCTTATCTTGAAGTAAGCATGATGCTTCCTCTATTGCTTGGTTGTGTGTTTATTCTCCTGTGAAAGGCAAACAGCTCCATATCGTGGTTCTGTCTTCTATAACCTAAGAGTTCTGAACCAAAGAAATCTCTCAGGCATTTCGGCACCATGCTTAGTATCTTCAGCTACATTTAAAGTAAACTTTTCCAAGTGTGCTGATGATGTACTGAAAAAGAGAAGCTAGCCTTTTAATGCACATGATCTGCGGTAAAGACACTTCAAGTTACAAGGTTATGAAACAAGCAGTTCAAGTTGTTGAAAAAGTTATGATTTATATTATTGCTACATTCACTGGAAGGTGAAACTATGTGTGTCAGTAACACATACAGAAATAATATAACAAGCCTGATATGAAAAGGAAAATATAATGATTAGTAAAGCAACTTTAAACCACATATTCAATAAAAATTGTTTCTTGTTTTTTGTTAAAACAATGGAACTGCGATCCACCAGGACTCCACGACATCCTCTGAGGAAGCGTCACCGTTCAGCTTCATTAGAGTGTCAAGGGTGAAGTGAGACCTCGTTCCAAATTATATCTACTTAACACTTTATTCCTCTGGTGATATTCTGCAGAACTTTCACAAATATCAGTGATCGATATTTCAACAAATATAGCAGTCATGTGTGTTTTGCAGCTCACAGGACTTCTCTGAGGGACAAGTGATAAAGGCCAACTAAGAGCTGTTTCTGTAACTGCTGTGTGCTAATTGAGTGACAGGTAGACCTAAAGCACACAGCCAAATTTGTACCAAGGCTAATTATGAATCAGTTTTCAGGGACTGTGGTTGGCTTTGTTTTCTGAAGATCTACAGTATGATCTTTGACCGCCATCCCGAGGTTGCCTCTTGGGCTCTGCTGTCACTATTCAAAGGTTTGACTAAAGGACACATTGCTGCTTCTCAGGATGCAGTTAGCTCTCAGGTAATGGCTTCTTGTTTGCTCAGGTTGACATTAAAATTTTTCCTTCATTATTCCATCTCTACTGCTACCTATACCCACAAAAGTCAGCACAGTGTTAGTACTTTAGTGCTCTATGTGGCACCATTAGGTTTTATCTTAGTAGATGTGGGATCCAATGCATCAGGTTTTGAAAGTCAGCTTCTCTTGAGTGTGATAATTAAATGGTCTAATCCAACATGTATGAATGTCTATGTGCTTTCTGGGATCTACATGGAAAGTTTATAACAGTTTCCTCAGGCATTGAAAGGTCCATAGAGGATTGTGAGTTCAAGTTAACTGAAATATCTGTATGTACTTCAGAAATGGAGCTTGTGACAGTTAGCACAGTATGAAATGGAAAAAAAACCCTCCATATCATCTCGTTAATTAAAATTTTATCTGCATTTTTCTGATGAATATTTCTTTCTTACATGTTGGCTATAGCTATGCGGCTCTGCACAGGCTCACTAACCTCCAGGATTTTTTTTTTTTTTTTTTTTTTTTTTGGTACTGGGGATCGAACTCATGACTTTGTGCTTACCAGGCAAGCACTTAAGCCACTGAGCTAAATCCCCAGCCCACCTCCAGGATCTTAAGGTAGTGCTCTCATGTGAAAGTCTTGGTGCCCAGCTGTATCTTTTCTGTGACATGGATTTGGGTAGTGACATAAATCCTACTGCACCTCAAGTGGATATTCAAGAGGAGTTTCATTTCCTGAGTTTGTTAGAAGTGATTACACACGTTACCCTAATAATATTCCATAACTGTCAAAAAGAAAAATTTATCAAAAAATCTCTCAGTCAATCTGAAAAGCACTGTATTAAGACCATTACAATGACATTAAGCTTATAACTTACTTTTAATGAAAAATATGTTGTATGAATAAAAACTGAAAAATATTGAATGTTGAAATATTATATAGTGAACTAATTTACTTCAAAATACTTAAAATATGGTAATGTTTATCTAAGATTGTACATAAATATTTTCTCTTGGCATTTAATCAAAGAAAAGGTAAATATTGAAAACAGAACTGAACACTAAAATCTTAGAATAAGTTTTGACTATTTATCATTCCCTCCTTGTTCACATATTCCAAAATGACTATAAAACATCTTCTAATAAACATTAAAATATACAAAAGTAGCTTCTGACAGTGTTCTTTATTTTACTTAATCATGTTGTTTTTGAAATACAGAGCTTCGAAAAACTGATATCTGATATATGACAATGGTGTCTACAAAAATCTGAGCATCATTAATCAGAACTCACACTCTATGGACCTTTCAATGCCTGAGGAAACTGTTATAAACTTTCCATGTAGATCCCAGAAAGCACATAGACATTCATACATGTTGGATTAGACCATTTCTGATTAATGTATAGACCACACATTCTATACATCCAGGTGATAAAATAAGGGTGAAAAGTTTAAAACCAGAGTCTGAAAGTTCTTGAGGAATGAGCAGGTAATAGATGGAAAAGAGGACTCTGGTTATGTTGATGTCATGCTTAATGATTTATTACAAGTAAACAGGAGAGTTGAAACTGCTTGGCTTCTGGCTCACTCTTAGACTGCTCAAAATTATCAATGAATAGAAATAACCACGATTCATACTCTTTATTACTAGGCAAATATTGTAATTATATGCATATTTAATAACTTTGCATGCTATTTTATTGTTTATAAAAACTTTCTCATTTGCTACTCCAAAAAACTAAATGAAGGACCCACTCACCACTGACTTTGTTTCAAGTACTGTATCAGTAGTTTTCCTTGCCTTTTGCTAATTGACAAAATAAAATGCTATCCCACGGAATACATCTAAAATGTTGGTGGAACTAGATAAATTATCCAGACACACCTACACCTGTGGCTAACCCATTTAACAACGCTGCTACTTATAATGCAATTTGAATATAATTATATGACTTGATAATTTTTATAGCTTAAATGAAACCCTGAGAATAGTGATTACATCTTACAAACAATGTTAATGTACAGAATTAAGAAAGAATAATGATCATTAAAAGAAGCCCAAATTTTTAAAAGCTTAATATACTCTTTCAGGTAATATTTAACTTGGAAATTAAATCTGAAAATTACTTTTTCCTTTGGTCAGTCTTAAACTCCCCTCTGTCCTAAAACCAAAAAAAGTACAAACCAAACAATAATGCTAGAACCATTTGATTGATCTCTCTAAAGTTCTGAATGCAATGTTTATTAATTTAATTCCTGTTCCTAAAGAGATCCAGAAATGCTAAGTAAAAGCAGTTTGTGGACTATATCACTATGTGTTAGCCCAGAATCCACCATTTCTATCACTGTTCATTGCCCAGGTGCCTTGAGACTTGATAGACAGAGGAGGAAGCTTGGGAAGTCAGCCAATGCTTGGCACCTGTGCTTTCTGGCATTGCCAGTTCCCTTTAACACTTTCTGCACTCTCAGACTTATCAGATCAGGTGGCTCCTGATCTATGAAGAGAGTTAGGAAAGATATTCATGACATGAATATTTATGAAGAATCTCAATCTTCATTTTAAGTACAAGAAAAAAATAAATTTTAAACAGAGAACTTTAGGAATTGCCGATCTAAGGCACCATCTTTTAAATATTTACAACGTCTTATGTTACTTCTAAAATCCTCTAATCTAATGTATGCTAAATAAATTAAGAGAGCAAAACTAAATCTACCAGGGAATTCTGATAAATTTTCTTTTAGCATGAGCAAATCAGTATTTACCTAAACAGCTTCTTCATTTGTGACTATAAGTTTTTCAAATAAAGTTAAATGACTTTGTTACTTAACTGAAGCCTAGTTTGTGGTTACCCATAAATGATGATGGTAAAATCTTTCCTTGTGTTCTTCCAAAATTGAAAAAAAAAACAGCCCATTCTTCTCAGATTACTGGAAGTTTGCTTTAAGAATTGATGATATGTTTCAAATTATTTCTATATAGGCAACTTGAGGCTTATGGTTTGATAGACAAAATAATAGAAATAATACTACAAAATTTATTACAGGGACTATGGACTTCCACTGCTTGTTCATTGCCACTTCTTATTAATTTTTTAAATGAACTCACTTAATTCATCTGGTATCTTAGTGTAAGTGTTTTTAAATTAATAGTTTTTATTTTTAAGAAGAATTTTAGTTTTACAGAAAAATCATCAGAAAATGATGTTCTTATTCACTTCCATACTTCATGTATATGCAGTTTCTATTATTGACATTTTGAATTAATGAAGTACATTCAATACTATTGTTGAGCCAATATATATGCATTATTATTATTAACTAAAATTCATAGTTTGCATTAGAGTTAAATTTGTGTTGTACATTCTATGTATTTTAATAAAATTGTACTGATATGTATTCACCATTACAGTGTCACATGGAATAGTTTCACTGCTATAATAGAAAATATATTTTAATTGCTTTTTCAGATTGCTCATTATCATCTCAGTATCCTTCCTCTCATTCTGGAGGAGATCATCTGTTTAAAAATTCTGGTGTATACAGAATCACTCCATTTTCCTCATTTATAGGGAATTTAATTACTTTGTTTCATAAACTAATTTCTTTCAGTGGGTTTTACTCAGGACAATGAGGTCAGAAATCATTCTACTTAATAAAATTGTTCGTCACAAGGAAATTCACATTCTAACACAGATAATCCACAAATAAGAGAATTTAGAGTTTAAACCTCTACAATCACTGTCAGTATAATTTCTTCTGTTTGCTTAAATCAGCATGGAAAATTCTACTGACCAGGTAAAAACTACTTGCAAAGTTGAGGAAGGTAAGACCAGATCTCTCATCTTATTTCTTAATGTTAGACTTGCAGAAATCTGCTTCTCTTTCTAGCCAGTGCCTCATGCAATATTATAACACAATGTAACAGTTGTACATCAGTGATAAAGTATTATCAGTAATACTATGTGACCTTCTGTAGATATTTCATATTTCTGAATCTCAAATTCCTCATTTAAGATATGACATGTCTCTTAATTTATCCAATTATCAAATTACCTAGTATATATCAAAATTATTAACAGAGTGCCTGACTACAGATGCTCAATCAATATTTGTCACTGTTATCATTATTTATATTATAATCAAAATGGTTATTGTATAATGTAGACACATAAAGAAACTGACCATAGATATAAACATCTGTCTGCATGTTAGGAAAAAATGATCATCAGATATATCAGAACGTCCATCTCTGATACAACGTTAACTGTAACTCATGTAAGTAACAAAGTTCAACTCAACAAGTATTCATTTGAACCTCTCCTGATTTACTTCTGTGTTAGTCTGACATGCATCTATTTACTCATTTAGTCATGGATATAGTTGAGATTATGATTGGTTTTTGAAAAATCACATGATCACCAGGCATGGTAGTATACTCCCATAATCTAGAACTCTGGGAAGCTGAACCAAAGGATCACAAACGTGAGTCCAACCCATATTATTTTGATTCTGTTTTAAAATAAAATAAAAAGATCTAAGGATGTAGCTCAGTTTGAAAGTTCTGTGTTAAACCAAGGGAAGCAGAGAGGGAGGGAAGGAAAGTGGGGAGAGAGACACAGAGAGACAGAACAGAGACAGATACTGAGAGAGACAGACAGAGACACAGAGAGAGAGACAGAAACAGAGACAGAGACAGGCACAGAGAGAGACCACATGATGGATAGAATACATTTTAAGAAGCTACAATTGAGCACTGATAATAAAAACATTGCTATTAAAAGCCAATGTTCCAAGTCTCTTTTTTCAATTTATAAAAATAGAGGACTACAGACAAAGGATCGATAAATATAACAAATGGATTTTTAGTAAAATCTACACATATAATCAATGTATATGACAATGAGTGACCAAATAAATATTAGAGATGGAATACTACATTTTAATACTCAAGATAATTTTCTTTGTTACATCACGAGATTGGAGATGTTATTTTAATAAATAAAACAATTTATTCAGAAATGATTCTTAGTGTTTAATCAGCTGTCCAGATTTAAATGTTGAACAAATATAATGTCCTTTAACAGAAGCAGTAACACTAGTTCTCTGAGTACAACTCTATAATATAGAAAACCGAGAAGTACCAGTGGTAGTTTGACTAAACTAAATGTAGGAAAAAGATTGGAACCCAATATGTCTGGTTATAAAGACTTGGTATTCAATTATTATGTTATAAGGGGGAGAAAAATACATCAGATTTAGAGGAATTTAGTTTAAAACTATGATTTATCATATACTATACATATTCGAGGAAAAAATTGCAACATCCATAAGCTGCTTACCTTTTCTTCAAATTGAGAAGCTTTGAGGACCAAGTGGGAGGACACTGAAGGCTAAAAGAAGAAATGCAAGGCATTAATTAAAATTTTAGAATAAGTGTGCTTTATTTTAGTCAAGGTACCCTGTATGTGCTACAGGACTCATTTCTTTTTAAGCCAGCCTGACATGTGTTTATTCTGTTAGAATATAGCAGGCTGGAAAAGTGAACTGGGTGTGTGTGTGTGTGTGTGTGTGTGTGTGTGTGTGTGTGTAGGAATTAATCATGTAGAACAAGACAGATAAAAAGTCTCAAAAGTTTCCAATTTGACATTCATCATTAAAATATCTTCCTGTGGTACAGAATGAAAGTTCCATAAATAACAGATATGATTATGTTATAATCTTTATATTTTTATTTCATTTTCAATATAAAAGATTGCATTTTAATACCCTACCATTTTACATGCTTAAACTTAACATATCAAAGTAGATTTCCACCTTACAAAATAAATCGTGAAGCCCAAAACAACATGAAAGCAATTAGATCACTTTAGGTCTTTCCTTGAGGTTGCTCTTTACTCCTGACGTCCCCAAATATGAATTTAGAATTTGAGAAGAAAATCTAAATATGAATTTAGATTTTGAGAAGGGAAGCCTGCAAGAGATATAAAATGATACAGAGCACTATGGATTCTCTCACTTTCATCACCACAGAATACAGTGATTTTCAATTCTACTTCATACCAAAGAAAAGCATCAGAATGCTCATCTTCATTATTAAAATGCAATAATCAGATACAGCATTTTTATTCCCATTCCATGATACCTAGCTCATTGATGCCAAGTTCAGATTTCATTACAAAATAATTATCATTCATCATCATTTAACTTGTAATGTCTAACTTCTGAGAAAATGAGATTAAACTAGAAGCACTGAGACCTTTCCAAGGAAGACAGATAAATAGCTTCCAGTGACACATACTATTTTTAAAAGGTAAAAAGCAAGCTGCACGTTTAAGTTTTTAAAACAAGTGTTCTCTAAGGAATAGCATTAACACTTAACTTCAAGTAGACATATTCTTATTAAAACTAAATGAAATATAAGATAGGAACTTTGTTAAAAACCTTCAATTTTCTTTCTTTTTAGATTTTCTCCTGTATTTTCTTTTACAAATGTTATAGTTTTTGTTTGGCCTTTTTCCATTTAGGTCTGTGATCTGTTTAGAGTTAAAATTTTTGAAAGGAGTAATATAATTCACTTTCCTGCATTTTAAAACCATTTATTTGTTCAATGTCAGTATACATAATGATCACATTAATCATCGAAATTTGTACATGATCTATCTTGATTCCTTTTCCCCGTTTCCTTTTCCTACTCCCAACACTTTTTCCCCTCTTTATTTACAAAACTTTATTTCATTTTATCCTTCTTTTCTTATTATTTTGTTGCCCATTCCTTGCTTTCAGATCCCTACTTCCTCTTTCCCTTTGAAAAATCTCTTTCTATTTTACAATATCTATTATATACATGCATTGTTATATACACTTTCATTTTCTCACATAAGAGAGACATGTGATGTTTACACATGTGTGCCCCATTTATTTAATTTAAAAGTCAGATCTCAAGGTCCATCCATTTAGCCATAAATGTCTCAAGTTTTTCTTTATGGCTGAGTAGTACTTCATCGTGAATTAAAAAAAAAAAAACCCCACAACATTTTTGTCTATTCATCAGTTGACGGGCATTGGGATTTCTTCCAAGATTTAGCTATTACAAACTATGCTGCTATAAACATGGCTGTATATATGTATCATTGTGGTGTGATGTTTTTAATTTTTAAGGAAGATACCAAGAAGAGGAATAACTGCGTCAAATGGGACCTACAGTGATAGATTCTTGAGAAATCTCCACACTGATTTCCCATATCCCATATCCCATATCCCTTCAAGTGTTTGTTATTGATTGATTTCTTCATAATTGCTTTCTTCACTTTCTGAAGTGAGTTGATATCCTAGTGTTCTTTTAATTAATATCCCTCAAATGGTCAGTGATGTTGAACATTTTTTTCATACATATATTTGCTTTTGCGCCCAAAATCCATTCATGATAAAATCTCTACAGAAAATATGAATGGATGGTCTTTATCTCAATCTGATTAAAAGCCATGTAAGATATATTAACAACCAACATCAAGCTAAATGGCCATAAACTGAAAACTTTCATTCCAAAATGAAGAACAAGACAAGCATGTCCACTATTTAATACAAATTTGGAAACATTTGCCAAAGCAATTAGACAAGAGAAAGAAATAAATGAATTAAAGACAGGAATGGAAAAGAAAATTATTATTATTTGCAGATGACACAATACTCTACATGCAAGGTCCTGAAAACTTCACCAAAACACTTCTAGAGTTAATAACCAGATTCAGTCATATAGCTGGATACAAAGTCAACACTCAAAAATCCATAGCATTTATATCCACAAATAACAAACTCACTGAGAGAGAAATAAGTGAAGCTGCATCTTTCATGATAGCATTAGAAAAAGTGAAATAGTTAGGAATCAATCTAACCAAAGAAGTAAAAGATCTTTATGCTGAAAATTACAGCACTCTGATGAAGCAGATCAAAAAGAGTATCAGAAAATACAAAGATATCTCTTGCTATTGTGTAGGAAGAACTACATAATGAAAATGCCCATACTCCAAAATTTTTTACAGATTTAATACAATCCCAATCAAAATATGATTAGCATACCTCACATAGTTAGAGAAAATATCCTTAAAATTCATTTGGAACTGGAAGTGACCTCAAATAGCAAAAACATTTCTAGGCAACAAAGGAAAGGCAGGAGGGTATCATAAACCCTGACTCAAAATTATGCTATAGAGCTACTTTGATAAGAACAGTATGGTACTGGTAAAATAAGAGACACAGAGGCACAGATAGAGATAGAGAGAGACAGAGACCTGAAGATCAGTGGAACAGTTTAAAAGATGCAGAAACAACTTCAAACACACTCAGCAACTTGATCTTTGAAAAGGTGCCAAACATCCTCACTAGAAAAAAGTTAGCTTCTTTAATAAATGGTGTTGGACAAAATGACTGTCAGCATCTCAAAGACTAAAACTAGACCCATGTCTGTTACCATGCACTAAATTGCAATCAAGTAGGACAAACATATAAATATTAAAATGGAAACACTAAAACTGCTGGAAGAGAGAAGAGGGAGAGCTCTTGAAGATATAGGTGTAGGCAAAGACTTAAATGAACAAAAACCCAATTGCATAGGAACTATTGGAAAGAATCAGTATCTAGGATCTCATCTTATTAAAAACTTTTCATAGCATATGAAATTATCATCAGTGTAGAAAGACAATCTAGAGAGTGGAAAAAATTTTTGTCAGTTGTTTTTCAGACAAAGGACTAATATTTATAATGTATAAAAAATTGAAAAAATCAGAACTCCCAAATTTAAGGGTCCAATCCAACAATAAGCATCTGAGATGGACACACATGTCTCAGGTGAAGGAGAAACCTCTAATTTACAACCACTCAAAACATTGCATTTACCATGATAATATCCCATATATAATTTAATATCATCTGACTTCCCCCATAAGCTCCATCCTTGTCAAGTTCACCAAATAGGACTTGATTCTCCTGTTTACTTTCTGAATATTTCATCACTCCTCTTTTAGTAGTGGATCTTCTAATCCTTCAAAGGAAGGCAAATTGAGTTGCTTTTAAACTGTAAGATGGAATACTATTTCTGTGGAACATGTGACTGTATTGGTACTTGACACTATTTTCTTGCGCAGGAGACAAAAACTTGCCCCTCTTCCTCTTCTGACATTTCTATTGTTTCTGTTCACACTAATTCATCCCATTTTCTCTGCTTATGTCTAACTTAATGTCCACTGTTTTGTTTTTAATTCTTTAAAGTCTTGCTCCAAGGAAGGCTATCTGAATATCCTGCTGCATCAACTTTCCAACTCTCTAGCTCATATTTCTCATCCACTTGGATGTAATGTCACCATTATTGTTGCTATTTGCATGTTCAAAGCCATTGGCATTATACTGCCCCTCAGTTTGCCTGACTCTATGCTGATTTCCCTGTCTCTATCAGAGGATCATTCAAAAGTACTTTCACTCAACCCTTAGCTTTCTTCTAACTAAGTATCTTTTTAGTATGCCATTTTTCTTTACTTTGTAGACTTTTAAAAATGTATTTCCTAGACTCTTGTCATGATGATCTAACTCTTTAATCATTCATGTGAGTTCTCTGAGTAAAACAAGCAAAGAAATAAATGCGGTCATGTCATTACCTTGACAACGATCTTTTTTTGTTTGTTTGTTTTGTTTTTCATTTAAAGAGAAAAAAAAACAACCAAATAAAACAGAAAGAGGGTAGCAACAATACAGAATTCCAAAGAGGAAAGAAAAAGAAAGAACAACAACCACAACAAAACAAAACAAAACCACTAACAAATCACCACTTGATAAGTTACATACTGTCATCATTGGAAATAGTTGTTCAAGTTACAAAATTAAAGCAAAGTAGACATTCAAACAGTGAGACTGTTAACAGTTCTGCTCAAAATTCTAACAAAAACACTAATATGGTCATCTATCTTACACACTTAACCATATATGCAATCATATCTTTTAGAGCACTTTCTTTTCCTCTCTTTTTTTACAGTAGCAATTACACATTTTGGGTTTTACGTCTACATTTCTTATTACTTTTTACACTAGAGACACAATGCAATATTTATAAATATGATTCTTATTTATTTCACTTATGAGGATAGTCTCAGGTTGCCTCCATTTATCTATGAAGGCCTCAAGATCATCCTTTTTATAGCTGAGTAATATTACATTGTGTAAAAATACCACATCTTTTTGATCCATGCTGCAGTTGATGGCCATCTTCGTTGTTTCCAAGATTTAGCTATTACAAATTGTGCTGCTGTGAATATAGGTGTACATATATCGCTGTGATATGACCTTTTCAGTTTTTCTGGGAAAATACCCAGGAGGGGAATAGCTGGGTTAAATGGAGCTTCCACTCCTAGGCTTCTGAGAATTCTCCATATTGATTGCCATAGTGGTTACAACAGTCTGCACTCCCACCAACAGTGGAACAGTGTTCCTTTTTCCCCGCAGCCTCGCCAACATTTGTTATCAGTTGATTTCTTGATGGCAGCTATTCTTTCCGGTGTGAGATGATATCTCAATGTTGTTTTAATTTGTATTTCTCGAATGACCAGTGATGGTGAACATTTCTTCATGTATTTGTTTGCCACTTGTGTATCTTCATATGAGAATTGTGTGTTCATCTCAGATGCCCATTTTTGGAGAGGGTCTTTGAATTTGGGCGGCTTGATGTTTTTCAATTCTTTGTATGTTCTTGATATAAGTCCTTTGCCTGAGGGGTTTTTGGTTAAAATTCTTTCCCATTCTGTGGGTTTTCTTTTCACTCTGATGGTGATTTCTTTTGAAGTGCAGAAACTTTTCAATAGGGCTGGGGATTTAGCTCAACAGCATAAGTGCCTGCCTTGCAAGCAGGCAGTCGTGAGTTTGATCCCTGGTACCAATTAAAAAAAAAAAAGAAACTTTTCAATAATATGAGATCCCAGGTATTGATTCTCTGAAGTATTTCCCATGCAGTTTGCATTTTGTTCATGAATTCTCTGCCTATCCCTATGTCTGCAAGACTTCTACCTACCTTATCTTCCAGTAGATTTAGTGTTTCTGTTTTAATGTTTAGGTCTTTAATCTATTTAGACTTCAGTTTTGTGCACGATGATAGGCATGGGTCTAATTTCAGTCTTCTGCCTGTGAAGAGCCAGTTTTTCCAACACCATTTATTAAAGAGGCTATCCTTCCAGTGAACATGTTTAGCCCCTTTTCAAATATCAGGTGGCTGAGTGTCTTTGTACTTATACTCGCATCTTCTAATTTGTTCCACTGATCCTCAGGTCTATTTCTTTGCCAGTACCATGCTGATTTTATCACTGTGGCTTTGTAGTACAGTTTCAAATCAGGAATTGAGATGCCTCCTGCCTTGCCTTTATTGCCCATAATTGCCTTTGCTATCCTAGGTTTCTTCTGCTTCCAAATGAATTTTAGGAGTGTTTTCTCTATATCTGTGAGGTATGTCAATGTTACTTTGATTGGGATTGTGTTAAATCTGTGTAACAGTTTGGGGAGTATGCCCATTTTCATAATATTTGTTCTTCCTAGCCAAGAACATGGAACGTCTTTCCATTTTCTAATACCCTCTTCAATCTGCTTTTTTAGCATAGTATAATTTTCAGCATATAGGTCTTTTACATTCTTAGTTAGGTTGATTCTTAAGTATTTCATCTTTTTAGATGTTATTGTGAAGGGTGATATTTCCATAATTTCTCACTTGGTGAGGTTCCTGTTTGTGTACACGAATGCTATTGATTTTTTTCATGTTGACTTTGTAGCCAGCTACACTGCTGAATTTGTTTATTACCTCTAGTAGTCTTTTAATTTTTTTTGGAGTCTTATATATAAAGTATCATGTCATCTGCAAATAGTGATAATTTAACTTCTTCCTTTCCTATCTTTATTCCTTTTATTTCTTTCTCTTATCTGATTGCCCTGGCTAGTGTTTCCAGAACTATATTGAATAAGAGTGGTGTTAGTGGACATCCTTGTCTTGTTCCTGATTTTAAAGTGAAAGCTTTCAGTTTTTGTCCATTTAGTATAATATTGGTTGTTGGTTTGTCATAGATGGCCTTTAAAAGATTGAGTTAGACACCTTGTATTCCGAGTTTCTGAAGGTTTTTGTCATGAATATGTGTTGTACCTTATCAAAAGCCTTTTCTGCATCTATTGAGATGACCATGTGGTTTTTGTTTTTGGCTCTGTTTATGTGGTGTATTACATTTATTGATTTGCATATGGTAAACCATCCCTGCATTTCTGGAATGAGCCCTAGTTGGTCATGATGTATAATCTTCTTGATGATTTGCTGCATTCTATTTGCTAGTATTTTACTGAGAATCTTTGTATCTATGTTCATTAGTGAGATTGGCCTATCATTCTCCTTTTCGCTTGGGTCTTTCTCTGGTTTTGGTATCAGACTAATACTTGCCTCCAGGAATGAATTAGGGAGTATTGCCTCTTTTCAATTTCATTGAAGAGTTTAAGGACTATTGCCATCAAGTCTTCTCTAAATTTCTTATAGAATTCAGCTGTGAATCCATCAGGACCTGGACTTTTCTTTGTTGGTAAGTTTTTTATTATGTTTTCAGTTGCAATAGCTGATATTGGGTTATTCAAAATTGCTATATCTTCTTGGTTTAGCTTTGGTAGTTCATATGTTTCTAGAAATCTGTCTATTTCCTCTGTGTTTTCCTCTCTATGGGAGTAGAGATTTTCCAAGTAGGTGTTCATGATCTTTTGAATTTCCATGGATCTGTAGTAATTTCCCCCTTTTCCATCCTTATTGCATGAATTTGGGTTTTTCATTCTTTTTCTTTATAAGTTTAGCTAGATGTTTGTCAATTTTGCTTATTCTTTCAGAAAACCAGCTTTTTGATTCATTAATTCTTTTATTATTTTTTTTAGTTTCAATTGCATTGATTTCTGCTCTAATCTTTACAATTTCCTCTCTTCTATGAGTTTTAGATTTAACTTGCTCTTCTTTTTCTAGAAGCTTGAGATGCACCATTAGATTGTTTATTTGTGCTCATTCTGTTTTCTTGATATGACAATTTATTGCTATATATTTCCCTCTTAAGACCGCTTTTATGGCATCCCACAGGTTAGAGTATGTTGTTTCCACATTTTCATTGAATTATAGGTATTGCTTTATTACTTCTTTAATTTCATCTGTTGCCCACTGATTGTTCAAAAGGTTGTTATGTAATTTCCATGCATTTATGCCAGTTTTTCAGGTTCTTTTGCCATTAATTTCCAATTTCAGTGTGCTATGGTTAGATAGTATGCATGGGACAATCTCAATACCTTTGCATTTACTTAAGAATGTTTTATGGGATAATATATGGTCTATTTTGGAGAATTTCCCATGGGCAGCTGAGAAGAATGTCTATTCTGATGTGGTTGGGTGTAACACTCTGTAAACATCTACTAAGTCCAATTGCTCGCAGCTATGATTCATTTCTATTATTTCTTTCCTGATTTTTTGTCTAGTTGATCTATCTCTTTGTGACAGTGGGCTGTTAAGGTCACTTGTAATAATTGTGTTCTTGTGTATTTGGTTTTTCATGTCCTTTAGTATCTGTCTTATATAGTTGGGTGCTCCTGTGTTTGGTGCATATATATTTATAATTATTAGCTCTTCATCTTGAATTTTTCCACTTACGAGTATGTAGTACCTTTTTTGTCTCTTTTAATAATCTTATGTTTGAGTTCACATTGTCAGCAAATAGAATAGCTACCCCTGCTTTTTTCTGGGTTCCTGTTGCATGGAATACTGTTTTCCCTCCTTTGACTTTTAATCTATTTATTTCCTTTTGGATCAGATGTGTTTCTTGTATATAGCATATTGTGGGATCCTGTTTCTTGATCCATTCCGTCAACCTGTTTCTTTTGATATGTGAATTGAGCCCATTTACATTTATAGACATCACTGATATGTACTGGCTTGACTTTGCCATGTTGTGTTACTGTTGTTAGTTTCCTGCTTTTCTCCCTTGTTTACTTTCTTGTCCAGCCTGGTAATTTCTTTCTGTTGTTGTTCTGGAGATTGTGGTCATTTTTATCTCTTCCTAGGATGTCCTTCATCTCTCTTTCTAACGTTGGTTTGCTGGATATGAATTTCTTTAGTTGTTCTTTGTCATGGAAATATCTTATTTCTCCGTTAAATTTGAAAGACAGTTTTGCTGGGTATGTCAGTCTGGGTTGAAAGTTGTTTTCTTTTAGGGCTTGAAATACTTCACTCCAAGCTCGTCTTAACCTGAAGGTTTGTGCTGAGAAGTCTGCTGTGATTCTAATAGGCTTTCCTTGATAGGTGAGTTGTGTCTTTTCTCTAACAGCTTTTAGTATTCTGTTTTTATGCTTTATGCCTGAGATCTTTATTATATGTCTGGGTGAAGATTTATGTTGGTTATGACTGTGTGACATTCTATATGCCTCACTTATTTGTATACCTGATTTTCCCCTATGTTTGGGGAATTTTCTGCTATTTATTTCTGTGAACAACTTAGCTATATCCTTTGCATTGCCTCCTACCTCCTCACTAATGCCTATTACTCTAACATTGTTTCTCTTGGCATCATCTTGTAGCTGTTGGATTGTCATTTCATGCTGCTTTGTTGTTTTTATAAGTTCTACCCTTTCAAGATCACTACCTGTGATCCTGTCCTCAAGGTCCAAAATTCTATCCTCACCTTCATTTAAGTGGCCTTGCAGGCTTTCAGTGCAATTTTTTGTTTCTTGCTTAACTCTTTCACTTTGTTTCATAGATTCTGTTTGTTTTCTGCATTGTTCATTCAAAGTTTCTATCAATTTCCCATGATCCTGTAGTTTCTTATCTATTTCTTCTCTAGCTATGTTAAGAAGCTCATTTACTAAGGTTGTTACTTTTGTCTTTACATAAGACATTATTTGTAATTTGAGTCCTCTGTAGCCTCATGGATTTGTTTCTTTACTTCATTTGCTATCTTTTCAGAGATTTCTGGTGTATGAATTTTAGAGTCCTCTATTTCATTATCACCTGCACTTTCCCCTGATGGACTAGATGTTCAGGATTGCATTTTGCTTTTTCATTTAGTCATTTTCACCGTTTGGGTGAATTTCTGGTCTTTCTATTCCAACAGTCACAACTTTCTGCAGTGTGCATTTCAGGATTCTACTGTGTGGTTGATATTTGTCAAATTGCTGGGTACCACCATGAAGAGGAGATCTAGTCTCCTGAATTCCTCCTACCATGCCTGTTGGGTGAGTCCTATATTCTTTCTGGGCTAACTCACCCAGAAGTATTGAAGTATTTGGGCAACCACACAGTAGAACCATGAAATGCACACTGCAGAAAGTTGTGACTGTTGGAATAGAAAGACCAGAAATTCACCCAAACGGTGAAAATGACTAAATGAAAAGGCAAAATGCAACTAAGGGCAACTCTTAGTTCCTGCTCTTGTTATATCTTCAGATTGTTGCGGGTCACCAGGTCTCCCTGGCTGTAGTGTTTGTGTCAGCTGAGGCCCTACTGTTGACAACGATCTTTGTGACTCACATCATCAGTCCTTCTCTCAATCACATGGGGTTTCCTCATGAGTTTTTTCTCCCATGTCTGCCTCTCATCCTTTAAAACAGCTTCATTTTCAATTATCATATATTTAGTGACTTTGACACAATGTGTTACTTCATTTTTGATCTCATAATATTTAGCCTTCATTAACAATATTTATCACATTAGGTTTTGCACACATATCCTTACTGCTGATGTCCTAGTCAAGACCTAACATAAAACAATGTTAAGGTTCTATTTTTTTAATTTTGGGGTTTGTTTGGCTTGGTTTGGACCTAGGGATTGAGCTCTGGACTTCATGAATGTTGAGTATGCTCTCTACCTTACAGCTATACAATAACTTTAATGCAAATTCTGTTCTTAATCTATATTCAATGTATATTAATGTAAAATAATCTATACTTTTAATACATTATGTTTCAATGCATTCAATGTTTTACAAACAATTTACCAATTTCAATACAATTTGATTATGACAGTAAAAAATGCATTTGACTTGTTTTGGCAGGAAAAATGAAAGTTTGTGTTGTGTTCCTGTAAAAAGTTTGTTATTGAAATAAAATACACCAAACTTCTAAATTGTTTTGGAATCATGTGTACTTTAGGGTCTGTCTATATTGACAGCCTGTCATGCTAGTAATTTATACTGCTGATGGTGCTAGTTTTTGCAGAAAATGTCAACCTAAACCAGGCAACTTGTTCTTACTCAACTTGCTATGAAAATACCAGAAAAACAACTTAATTCTGTTCACAATAGGGAGAATGAATTATGATCTGGGTTTTCTTACTGAAAAAAGTATCTGAACTTTGATTCTTAGAATTTTAAAAAGTAGTATGTATTTTTTCTATTTGATGTTTACACTTGTATGACAATAAATTAGAGAATATGGTTCTAAAAAACAGTAATTCATGTATCAACATAAAAACATGCTTGACTGATTTCCATTGGGCATTGTTGTAGTCAAGGCTTGCAAGGGAAATAATTTAATAGAGGACACATAATTTATATAATTATTTTATAATTGTCACACAAAGAGTCAAACATATAAAGTGCAGGAAATCTGTTCACACACTGAAGACCTCAAAGAATCCAGTTGAGGCCCTGGATCCCATGGAACTATCTTGAATGCATCCAGTTGAAGAGCTAGAGCCCATGATAATGTACCCCATGAGTCTATCTGGAGGCCTAGAGCTCAAGACAATGACTCATACAAGTCTGTTTCATGGATCAGCACTGGGAAGTCCCAAAACTCAGTGGCAGAAGCTAGAAAGTATGCCAGTGGGATGAAGCATCTTTGCCAGCAGGCTGAGGATTCTGCACTGGAGACAGGAAGTGACACTCAAAGTGAGGACCGGAGCTCTTCTGAAAAGTATCACAGACATCCTCAGTGACAATTAGGTCCTGAGGTCTTCTAACCATGAGGACAGCTGAGCTCATATCAGGAAGCCTGCATGGCAAGTTTCTCCAAGAGACTGAACAGCACACCATCTTCCCCTCCAGATACAGAAAGTGATGCTCAAAGTAAGGACCAGAGCTCCCCCAAAGTGAACCATGGCCATTCTGAGTGACAATGAGGTTCCGAGCTGCTCTGTCAATGAGAACTGCCAAGTTTATCACCTAGGAGAACTAATGGCAACAGGTGAACCAATAGCACCCAGGAGAATCAACAACACCACTTCTTCCTCTCCAGTTCTCTTTTCTATGTTGGCAATGATCCTCAGGTGGCCATCTGCACCCAGTGCAACACTGATTTAGTTCAGTTGGTTGTTACAAGTAGACCACCAGTTGTCAATCCACCACAAGCATTAATTACTATACTTTTGTTAGATGAAAATGATGAAAATTCTCTACCCTCAAAGAACATGATAGGGCTTATAAATATGAAATAATGCAACTACACTGTAATCAGGTGTGGATAAGAGATGTAAAATCAAGCTTTACTATTTTTCCACAGGGTCATAGGAAAAGGAACTAGTAAAGGAGCCTGATAAACATACTATTTTGAACTCAATATCATTTTTGAGAGAAAGAAAGCACCCACAATATATATATTTTAAACTAAAATGTTTTTGATTAATTCTTACCTTTTCTCTCTAAACTTTTACAGAAATGTACTGTAAAAAAGATAGAGCCACAGCCTCAGCCCCAACACACACACACACACACACACACACACACACACACATACAAACACACTTTCTCTCAAGTTTGATTAAGGCTAAATGTTGTAAAAGTTTTCAGAAAAGAAGGAAACCTTGAGTTGAATTTTGAAGTGTTAGTAGTCCACTAGCATTCTCTTTGAAATCTTTTTAAATTTTGTTTTAGAGAGACTAAAAACAAGCAGAATACAACAGAATGAAGCCAATCAAAACAAGATGGTGAAAATGACACAGGGTTTCAAAACAAGGCATCAGGAAATCAGCAGTGGTCATGATAGTGTCTCTTTTTGTCTTCAAAAACAGCTGCCCACACCTTCAGACATAGTAAAATCAAACAAAACAGAAAGAGAATAGAACCAATAAAAACAAAACAGTGAATGAAATACAGCACTTCAAAATAAGATAATAGTAAATCCAAAATGGCTACCATAACATAATGAGATAAAATACAACTTAGTGCTTGTGGTATTTAGAGTTTCACTGACTCTTAACTAGCATTCTATAAGAAGAAAATCATATATAAGTCTGTAGAGGTATTAATAATTTACTAATTGGATCAAACCTTAAATTGAGGTATGTGAGAAAATACAACAAGCAATTGGAAAGGTAAGTAGAGCTATATATATATTTCATAAAACATTGGGAATTTCATACTGATATAATGAGTCAGTTGGGCATCTAATTTATGGGGAGACAATTTCACATTCCCTACTGTTAATCATATCAATAAGGGAAGTATGATATAAGCAGTTACTAACATGGACTGTTCCTGGAATCTTGTGTCTGGATCATTGTGAGCAAAAAGTTACTGATGAATAATAGACTTTTAAGTCAATAAACAATGCCTCTGTAACTTTTGATGTATCGGTGATATTTAAATTTCCAAGTGCATGACTTATATACACTCTGTAAAGGAAAGATGAATCAATTGATTGTCATTACCAAGTATATTTTCACAACTATCTACTGGAGTGCTTTTTAAAACAATATTTGTTCATATTATAGGAATGCTAATACTGGAATCAACTAATATTTTTGAATATTCATATATTTCAGACACTATTAACTGGTCAATTATTCCATAATAACTCTAATGACAATTTTATGACACATATACTATTATTCACTCTTACTATGAATGAGAGGTCTCTGGATATTTATAGGTTAAGAAATTCGCTTAGAGTCTTGCAATTTTCAGGTAACAGAACCAAGATTTTTACCCAGATTTGACTGACTCTCAAGTACAAACTCTTCATTCCTGAGAGGTACTGACCTTGAGAATTCATGATTATGAAACCCACACTGCTTCAATGAACAGAGAAATGCCAAACTTGAAAATACCTGGACCAGAGGATGATATTCTAGTCTACAATCACTGTATATAAAGTGGCTCTGCCATGGAAGGTTTAGTAATGTCATTCAGGGGCATTCGTCATATGAAGAACAATTGTGGTCCTAAGAACACCATAGTCTTGCAATGTTGAAATTGCAATTTTAAGTTAATGACAAGAGTATAATGGCACAAATGCATTAATCCTAGAAAAACAAAATGTAAAATAATCTCTAGATTTGATAAATCAGAGGTTCAATTTCTCTTATAGTGTCGTGTGACAGTGGTCATGTAACTTTTCTTGGTTTCCAGATGCTCCCCATTGAAAATGGCATAAAAACAAAAATTGACCATAACGACTGGCTTAAAGTACATAAAAGGTGTGGTGGTTCAAATTTGTAATTCTCAGAAAGCTGAAGCAGGTTGACCTTGACGCTCCATGCTTATTATCTATTTTTTAATTGTAAATATTTGCATAAACAGTTAATAATCATTATATGTTGCATTTTCAACTATTAATTTGAAAATTGTTATACTAACTGCATACATAAAATAATAATATGTATAGGTGGATATTTATTTCTCTAATTCACTGTCTATAAAGTACTATTGAATTTTTTTAATTTTCCATTTTCTTTTATAGCTAGTTTTAAAATTACCATTAACTAGATTTTAAACTTCAGATTTCAGGCCTAATAGACTCTAACATTTAACAAACTACTTATAGTTTTATGGAAACAAGTATTTAAATTAAGGTACTAATCAATATAAGAAAAAAATTGTGAAATTATGCTTTTTTAAAACTTTATTGTCTATTGACTCAACGTGTATAGTGTTTAAACAATAATGTTGAAAGTACTTTGTTTTGTAAAATAGAAATAGAATAGATGGTTATAGTTTAAATAATTTGCTTATAGTTTTTTTGGTAGCAGATCCAAGATTTTTACCCAGATTTGACTGACTCTCAAGTAGAAATTCTTCATTTCTGTATTATATTGGCCTTATGGATTCATAATAATAAATCCATACTGCTTCAATGAACACAGGAATTCAAAATTTAAAAACACATGGAATGGGATATGATATTCTAGCTTAAATTCACTTTATATAGAGTGACTCTGCCAAGGAAGGTACAATAACTATCTTTTAGAGGCATTTTCCATATTAAGAACAATCATGATGTCAGACAGTCTTATTCAATTATAAAGCATCAGAAAAAATATATTTTAATCCAAAATTATTTCATTGACTAAGCTAAAAGTCAGTGATCTAATTTCAGCAGATTAGTGTATTTTAAGAAAAAGTAGTTTATCATATTTATTTATATTTACTAAACATAGTGCTTTCTAAAATAATTTTGACTGAACAAATATTTTTCTGGAAATCAGACATTTTATTTCATCTGGCTATAGTTTAAATACGCAAAAGAATGGTCATTAGTACAGATTCTTTCAGCTGATGAAATATGATTGCTGTTTCTCTTTTGTGTCTTTCAGGAAAGCCAGATAACTTTACTTCATATAGTAGCAAATCATTAAACTAAAGTTCTTTTTGAGAAAGGCTCCAACCAAATAAAAACTAAATACAAATTTCATATGAATTCTTAATAAGAGTCTTAAAAAACTTTTTAATTTTCTTCAAATCTAGTAGTGTTAAAAGCTACATACTTGAGATTACATAATTTTGTCCTAGTAGACCTTGAACTTGCCAACTATGAGGTGATGTGGGCACAGCCAATCCTAGACTTCAAGTACCTCATTCAGAGTCTCTCAGGATATGCCTGGGCTGTGGTCCTATGTGGCTGTGGAATGTGCTAGGATAAATACTAATGATTTTAGACTAAAAGGTCATTGTATGGTGCTTTGGCATAGAACACTCCTGAATAACCTGTCAATGAAAAAGTTAATGGGACTTCACCATCTATACTAATATCCCCCTGTTTGGAGAGTCTCCCAAACAGTAGCATTTTAAAGCATTATAACTGAAGCAAGGACCTAGAGCATTTTCAGCTGCAGACTGAGTTCTACTCTGGGTTTTTGCTGATAAGATTGCTTTAGATACAAGGATTGAAAATTTTGCTGATAAGATTGCTTTAGATACAAGGATTGAAAAGGCATAGACTTATTAGAAGGTAGGATATCTTGGAAAGTAATCCCAAAGCATAAAAAAAAATGCCATTATGTACTTTCATGACGGCCTTCATAAGTTAGCTTTGCCTGAAAGACTGACCCAAGCTATTTTAACCATGGACACTGCTATGTAATCAGCCTGGTGGAAGAGATTCTACTGTGCTCAGTATTGAAGCTGAGAAGATAAAATAAGTTAGAAACCACATAGAAAATCCAGTCATTTGAGGAAAAATGGTGTGAATTTCATGAAAAGGAAGAATGGAAATACCAATAAACTTTGATGGTCTGAATCAGACAATTGAAGCTAAAATGTTAAGATAAAGTGACTACTCACACTTGGAATCTCAGAGCACTAAGAAACTGAAGCAGGAAGACAACTGGGATCTTGAGACCAGAATGTGCAGTATAGTGTGTTCAAGCCATTCTCCACCATGTAGTAAGACCCTGTATTAAAGAAAAAAAGAAAACTGAAAATCATATGACTTAAAATATATTGGAATGGGCTTGAAGTTCTTGAGCTGGAAATAGGAGTGGATAAACTATAAGAAATTGTTTATATGGGTAAATTTGTTATGAGATGGAATGAGAATCCAAAACTAAAAGATAATGGTCTCATATGTCAAGTCATTAATATTTCACATTAGGTGAATCATATTAGTACAGATATTAAGGTTGACCACAAATGTTTGAGAGAAAGCACAAGGATCAAATTGCTTCCATTTCAAAGGACTCAGCCTCACCAATCTTTCCACCTCACCTGTCTCTCAATCTGTTCTGGTGGGGAGACATTTGACTTTTTTTTAAAGTATAAAATATAAATTCTTGAAAACAAATCACATTTCTCAGAACCATGTATAAGAGATGAGAAAAGTTATGGGATAATAGTTTTGACATACTACTCAAACTTTTAGAATCTATATACAATACTTACAAAAATAATAATTGTGTTATCATGACACAACTTTTTAAAAATCATAGATTCTTAACAAATGAGAAAATACTTCAGTACATAGCGATTGTACTTTAAAGATGAGTTAAAGATTACTCAGTGGAAGAGGACTGAAGGAAGGTTTTAGGTGGCTAAGTTACAGATTCAAAAGCAAAGGCACAAAAATTACAATCTGTACATTCAAAGTAAACAAAATCCTTGTTCACATCAAATGAGGAAATAATGAATTATTGTTGAAAGTACCATACAACTCTGTAATTTGTTTCATTGAGCTATGTTAATACACTTTACTCAGTCAGTTTTGGTTAAAAATGCTAATAATTTGAAAAATATGCAGAAACCAACATGAATTCTCATCCTGATATTTTCCCCCAATTAAATACTTTTATATGAGCTAATTCAATATGCTTGAGGTTGTAAGGAAAAACAGAGGGATAAATTTGAAACTGAACTTCAAAGCCCTGAAACAGAGAAATGTAATAGCCCTGGTGCACTCACAACTTTCCTCCCCACTGTGTCTCAACTTCTTCTGAAGCAGCAAGTTGCTCGAAAATCAATACAGTAAGACTGTGAAATTCTCTAGACGCCAATAGCTATTTGGGAAAACCTGAAAAAGTGAATTAACCAGATTGGATATAGAAATACTGTGCACCTTAAATTATTTATATATCAATGAGAAAAGTTTAATATAGCTTATATAATATAGTTAATATATGAACTAATATAGTTTGTGATATATGGTATATGATATATAGTATATGATATTCTATATTCTATATTCTATATTCTATATTCTATATTCTTTATTCTATATTCTATATTCTATATTCTATATTCTATATTCTATATTCTATATTCTATATTCTATATTATACATCACATATTATATATTATATATATGTGGTTCATATATTAATGTCTATGAAATATATATTAGCATATGTGTAAAATCGCTATATATTATGCAATTGGATTTTATATTAAAAGATAGCATTTGTTAAAGTTAATGTTTCTTTTGTGCCAGTTACCATTTTAATTTCTTATGGAAAGGATAATTATTTTAAATGTGATAATTTTCATTAATCTTACAAAAGGAAAATACATATTTCAGTTTTTGTGAGTTTCTTTCTTTTGTTTTCTTTCTTCTTTCTTTCTTTCTTTCTTTCTCTCTCTTTCTTCTTTCTTTCTTTCTTTCTTTCTTTCTTTCTTTCTTTCTTTCTTTCATATAAGCTTATCAGTAGTTTGTTCTGCTCTGAGAATAGTGATACTGACCAAGGTGCTTCCCGATGAGAATAATCAGGAAGGTAGAAGTTTTTAAAGCATCTCATAAGACAAACGGTCAAAATTCAGGTCATGTTCTTCTGAGAAACAGACAAATTTATAGAGATTTTATATGTGAAAGAATACATGCGACAGAGAGAAGTAGATTTCATATTTTATCCATCAGAAGGCAGATTCGGGAGCGTGAATGGAGCATGTGTGTATCAAAGATTTTCTCACGAGTGCAGTTATCCAGCACGGCACCAGTGAGTTGCATACAGCTGACTCTGCTGATACTGAAAGCATTCCTTTTGGAAAAAATAATGCAGTAGAGGTGTCACAAGAAAATCCATTTATTGAATGATATCTGGATGACATAACCATTAAGCTATATTTTTAATGATATAAAGTTCTATTTCCAATCACTTGTGAAAATCATATATACTGTGATGCTTTTGCAGGCTCATTTAAATATGTGTTTCTGAAATTTCAGTGCGCATCAAAATCAGAATCTTTTTAAACTTAAAGTGCTACTCCAGTCCAGTAGCATTTCTGGTGAAATAGAGTCGGAAATCTCATTGTTGAAAGCAACTGGTGATTGTGTGCATCTGGACCACTGCCCAAAGCAAGGGGCTTGTAAAGTCCACCCTTTTACTGGCTGGTAGGTTCTTGAAATTATGCTTTTTAGTGCCTAAGATTGAGCACTCAGAATTCTACTTTATCACACGAAGTTTGTTTTTGAAAGGATAGTTGAGCAATAACAATAACAACAACTGTAACAATAGCACTTACTTATTACATAAGCACTGTGCCCAGTCCCTTATATATTATCCCATTTTATTTGTCCAAGCCTATGAAATCAACTTCTAAATACTTCTTTTGTTACTTTATCAAAGGCTGCAGTGCTGAGTACTTTGTTCTTTAAAATCATAGACCATTACAAACTTTTAACTTTTGAAATCAGATCAGTAAAAACAGAATAGACCACTCTTGCCTGGAGAATTTGAGTCACTTTGACACTGAAAAGCAGCCTCAATTTTCCACCCAGGTGCCGTGCTTCAGATAAGGGTTTTCAGACACAATTTCAACACTTATCTTCACTTTGTAGTTTCCTAGGAAACAGAACTCAGAGTCCACTTCTCAAGTCAGGTCTGATGTTAAACTCTTCAACAGAACATTGCTCATTTTTGCGCTACCAAGATTTTTTTTTTTTGTAATATTGTCTAAACATCATCTTTCCTATAGTCCTATTTTTAACCCCATTTGTCCCTTTTTCTGATAAGATGATCCATGACTCCTCTGCTGAGCCGTATCATGTGGTGCAACAGGTCAATACACTTAACTTTGTAGAACTATAAGTATGTCTCCAGGGTTCACTATCAAATAGACTTCACCAATAGGAAGGATAACCTTTAAAGATCAGTAAAATGAGATTTTTAAAAAATCTCACAGGAAGTGATTAAACTGAAATTTCAACCCATGTCTCTAGGATGTTAAAACCTAGGCTCTTAGAACTACTCAGAGTCAGAGAATATCGGAGCTTCAAAGGAATCTAAGCTTTAATAAGAAAATTAAATGAAGAATTAAGACAAAAATCCAGGTCATTTGATCTCTCAAAACACTGCCACCTGGCCATAGTTCTGTCTTTGCTCAGCTGCCTCTCAGTAGTGTTTCAGGAATTCACATTTGCCTACACCATCTGCGGACTTTGTTTTCCAGGGATTTTCTGGATTTTCTAGTTTTCTAGAGCCTTCCTGAGACTTAATAATGGGAACTGCTAAGCAGCACGCAGTTCTACAGATAATTCCTGATCAACCTCTTGCTGGCAGATGGGGAGATAAATCAAAATATGGGAAGACGGTCAGATGAAGCTAATGTCTTACAAATTTCCAAAGCTACTGAGAATGCAATGAATTACCCTTTTACCTATGGTTATTACAACCTTATGCTAAAATGAGTGAATTTTTCTCTCATATCCCAAAATCACAATAAGAGAGATGAAATCAAAACATATGGTGAATGTTAAATTTACAGATTATATTAGAAGACATATTGCCATTAAGGTTTCTCTAAATACTCTCTTTTCCTTCAAACACATTTATCCCATTATTCTTGCATTTTCTAAAGTGGTTCTGGAAGTATATTTGCTGCCTGTCTTTACAAGTTGTGATTAAAAGAATATAGTAAATGCTGCTGCTGAGTGACACTCAATAGAAAGGTAGACTTGCAAAGACATTACAGTGTGTCTTCATCTTCATTATTTTCTGTATCTGGAACCATACAACTTCTGGCTTTTCCCCAAATTAAAAATGACAATGAAACATAAACATTTTTTAATGGGTTCAGGAAATCTAGGAAGCCAGGAAACTGCAACTAGAAATATGCACAAAAAGGTCTTGCAGAACTTCTTCAGAAAATATCAAGAATGATGGGGTGTGTTTTAAGTAAGGAGGAGTATTCTGAGGACAACTAATGGCAATGTGTCTTTTACTGTAAAAAAACTATTTAAAATTTCACCACATTTTAGATCACACAGCTTATCAGCAGAGTGGGTGCATATGTTGTTTAACCTTTCAGTTGACATTGAATTATGATTAATTAAGTGGTAAACTTTGTCATTATGAAGCCAAGCAAGCCATCAAAAGCCATCACATCTCAGAAATATTCACCAATTATATGACCACTTATTTAATGGCTAATCTTTTAATATTGCTAACCTATTTCTTTGTAACATGGAATTCATTTGAAGCCACTGATTTTTGCACAATGTAACCATCAAATACTATTGAATACAAGTTAATCAATGTCATACAAAAGACACAGTTTTCTGACATTAGTGGAAGTGCTGTAAGACACAAGTCTGACCAAATGTAAGATATTACTAAAGAGTAACTGTAAACTTAATTCCTTTAAAAAACGAAGAGAGAATTTATAGGACAGGTTTTTCAAAAGACATTTGGATAGCAAAGAAATAAAAGAGGCCCTGTGAAAAATTATGGAAGCTGTTGAAAAGTTTTACATGACAAATTTATTTATGATTATGGTTTATTTATTTTTATTTTTATGATTATGATTTTAATTCAAATCATGAGAGTATTTTTCTTAAAAATCCTATAAGGCACATGTAAACTAATGCTTCATTTTTTTTTATTTTTAATGAATTAGTACAAAGTTGAAAATATAAATAAATCCTCAGAATTGTAATTTTATTTTATACTCATCTTTTTAAGCTAAAATTTCAAATATAACTTTTATTTACTCCTAAGAAGTTTTAGTACCCACTTAAAGTGATTTAATTTTAAATATCTGTTTTCTGTTAATAATTACACTGGGTGGCGAAACTCCTTGCTTGGTAAGGAGCATGTGTGCTTTTGGGCATTTCTCACCTTTTCTTTCTTGTACCATTGACTCTCCAGGCTCCTACACTGTGATCATGTTGTCCTCACACATCACACTTCACTTGCATTCACCATCTGAGTTGGTCTCAAGCCTTTTTATAGTCCAAGTGTAATCTCTTAACAACCTATTTCTGTATCACTTGTTAACAATGCAGCATCTCAGACCTGCTCCAACCTTCCAAATTAGAATTTACATTTTCACAATTTATTCAAGTTGTTCATACCCACCTTAATACTTAGAGAATGCTGTTCTAGACAATACCTGTGTTTTCTGCAATGTATTTTGAGAAATCTAGAGGTCACTCTTTTCTTCTCTGCCTCTCTTGTTTCTATATCTAATCATTCACAAAGTGCTATGCAATGCACCTGTGCCATTCTTATACCAAACATTTGAGATAATTAGCTTACAAAGGTAAAATATTTATTTGGCTCCAGCCTTGGAGACGTCAGTCCATGACCACCTGGCCCTATTGTTCTGGGTCTGTGACAGGGTAGTACATCAGAGTGGAACTGTGTGGTACAACAAAACTGTTCACCTCATGACAAGTAAAATGTCCTTGAATGGCCTGAGCCCAGTGTCCTAAAGACCTCCATCCAGGGTCTACCTCTTCAAGTTTCCACCATGACCCAATAATATAAAGCTGTGGACAAATCTTTAACACTTAGACCTTTGGCTGACACCCAGACTAAAGCAGAGCCTAGTCTGTATCTCGTATTACTTCTGTCTTTCTCTTTATTATACGGGCATTGGGATGTCTCAACTGATCTTCCAGCTCTCACTCTCAGTGCTTATCATCCTCTAATATTTAACTCTTTGCTTCTAAATGACCATTTTTTAACTAACAAATTTGATATTACTTGTTTTAGTTTCGTGTTACTATAATGAAATTCTCAAGATGATTAACTTACAAAAGTTTATCTAGTTCACAGTCCTGGAGTTTTCAGTCTATGATGTAGCGGCCACATAGTTTTCTGCATCTTGTGAGGTATGAAATACAAGTATTTGGAAGTACTTCAGGAAGCACATTATCCACATCATGAGTCAGAAAGTAGAAAGATATGGAATAGGCATGGGTCCCACGATCTCTTTCAGGTGCATGTTTCCAATGATCTAAGGGCCTCCCACTAGGCCCCACCTTTAAAAATTCCATAATACCTCTAAATGCCACCACAGGAATCTGAAGCAGACAGTATGCATTTTTAAACTATTTAATTTCAGATTGCTTCATTTCAATAACAGAGACAACCTCTATTGGCCTTTTCCTTTACTTATTCATCCTTTAGTTCAGGTTTCTACACACCATTCAGTTCCTTTCAGAGGAGATTTCACAAAAAGCATTGTTTCTAAATCAAATTGCTTATGTCCTTTACAATATGATCTTATAAGGTTAGCATATTTTACTGGCATTGAAACCAAATGATTAGCTTCAACAGCTTCATCTATGTGATTATTGTTTTAATACTTTGGTCTTAACTGTTTTTGTGAAGTTATAAAACTGTATTACCTTCATAAGACGTCAATGACAATGTCAGTTCAAGTCCAGATTTTTAGACTTTTATGTTGTCTCCGTAGAATTTGCAAATGACAAACCAACCTTGAGTACACATAGTGATGAAGGGACAATAACAAAGAATAGTATAACTAATGCTATGCACGAAAACCAACTCTACAGATTTCCTGCTATTTATGTGAATTTGTTAAAAAGCTTACTACAAATCCAATCTTCTTTCATACTTTGATGTTTGGGGTTGTTTACTACCACCAGATTTTTGGTTCCTGCTAAACATACATTTCTAATTCCATGAGGGAGATAAGCTTTATGAAATAACCTATAACAACTTTTCAGAAAATTGCACATTTGAAGATCCAATTTTGTTCTTTCATGTTACCCATGAAACAGTCTCCTTTCTGATCACTAAGCAATTTCCAAACCTCTTTGAGATTTCTCTTCCTAAACAGTTTTTTTTTAACAGAAAAGCTTTTGGCAATAATTTAACACTTCAGTCTGCCCTGGTGAGTTTGGTGAATTAGGAAAGTCTGAAAATGGATTCCAATGAAAATAAAGCAGGGACTAGGTCTTTTCCTGAGATGTATTATCACCATAGAGAGATCTGCTTTGTCACAAAGTTAAAATCAATGCATGAAGACATATTATTTTTAATTTTTGTGCTCAGCTTTAAGCAATTATCTGCTGAGAGTATGCAAATGACTAAACTCAAATGTTTCACCCAAACAATTCCAGTTGTTTAAAAACGACAAAATTCTAGTCAGTATGGGTTGTGACATAGCTCTTGTGTGAATGTGTGTGAATGAGTTAGTGTAATAATTAAGCATATACCATCCAGAATGTGACTACAGGGGTTTATATAACAACCTTGCTATTTATGAAGTATGTGAACTCAGAGGCCGTATGTGACTTCTCAGTGCTCAATCATGATCTACAAGCTGGTTAGAATAAATACCCCCCCCCTTGGGTTTGTGTCAAGATTAAATGAGTTCATTTTTGTAAGGTTCTTAGAAAAGTACTTGGAAGCCAGACTTAAATAGGAGCCCTAAAATGAGGGCCTGTAGGACAGAAATGCTTTATATATTATCTAGAGCAATACTAGCAGTCAATCCTTGTAAACAAGTCACATTAGAAAGACTAATATTTTGCATTTTAAAAACACTTAAAATTTTGCGTCAGTAATTTACTCCAAACTCGTTTGTCTCTACTTTTTTAGTACCAATTTTTGGCTCTATTCATCCTTCCACAAAGATAGAAATTATATATATGTATATATATATATATATATATATATATATATATATCCACATATATTTTACAAATACATATTTTAAATCTTTTTTAAACATACAGTTTTTTTTGGAATGATGATAGCAAAAATTCCTTGAGAGCTTATCAGGTTCTAGGCCCTGTGATGTGGCTTATATGTAGCAGTTTTTTTTACCCTCACAAATACCAAAAAAGTTAGGTTTTCTTATTATCTTATACATGAGCAAACCGAGGCTCTGACTCTTGTGGGGTAGTGTCTGAGGTGTGTGTGTCCTGCAAGGATGGGCAATAAGCTCTCAAGTGTAACACTACAATATGCAAGGAAATATCAGGAAATTCACTTTAATGTTTTCATTTTCCAGTTCAAAGACCTAAGACCCAGAGCAAAGCAATGACTAAGCTGGGGTCTCTACACACACCACCCTACATCTCCTATCCTTCTAACTTAATCCTGGATTTACATTTTCCCATTTCTTTAATTTTGAAGTCCAGGAAAGTCAAGGAGAAAAATGTTCACCCTAAATCTACTTATTCCTCCCTTACATTTCTGTTTTTCTCTTTGAAGTAGCAACAACAGCTGCCAACCAAGAATCCCCAGGGTTTATGGCACTCCAGACAGCTCCGCAGATGAAGGCAGAGATGAGAAAACAGAAATTCCTCCTTTAAAGAACTTTCCTAATGTTTTCCACTCTAAACTCGCTCTTTTAATATTGGACATTTTCACAACAGTGCTAAAACCTAAAGGCAACAAAGGGTAAAGTGTTAGATTCTCAGAGCATAGTGGATTCTGATTACTGAGGGCCACACCGAAGGAGAGCTGGATCCCTGATCACTGAGCTCTCTGTCTTCTTTAGTCCATTTTTGACCTGTTTTTTTTTTTTTTGTCTCTTATCCTTGAACTTTACTATATGCCTTTTGGTATTAAATGCAATAAATGCAATATTTAGTATACATACAGGGAAATGATATTTTAAACTCATCTTTTTCTAGGCTAAGTCTTTTCCATATTCTTTAATGTATCATAGACAAACCTTATAAGTCAAAAGCAAGAGGAAGAGATGAGTTTCACACTTACGGTTCCTCTAACCCTTAAAGTTCAAGGAAAGACAGAACAAGAGTTGGGACTGACACTTCTTGGTTTAGACCTAAAGCACTAACAATCTAACTCTGAGAATTGGAAGGAAAAAAATGTTGTTACAATAGGCTTAAAGGTTTACTGCTTTCTACTGTCCATTACCCACATATGCATCCATCATGCACGCACAAAGGCACATGCAAAAAGCCATGCTTGATTATGCTACACTGGTTTATTTTTATAGAAATAGACATTATAATAAATTTGTCTTAAAAACATTCTCCCTTTTAGCCTGAGAGTAGATGAGGCAATAAGTGATAATATATTCATTTATCAATACATATAATGGATATTAATTGAGAACCTCCATGTTATAGGCTCTGTCCCAGATACTAGGAATACTCCAGTGAGTAGAAGAGGCAATACTCCTGCCCATAAGGAGCTTGTTTTATAGTGGAAAAAATAGATAATAAATAGAATGAATAAATAACATAAGTAACATGCTAATTAGGTGTAAGGAAGAAAAGTAAAAGCAAAACAGGAAGTCAATGTGAAGTAACCAGATGAAATAATAGATGTTTTAGGTGGTGTGGTCACAAAACCTCATAAAAAGGTGATCCTTGGATAAAAGCCAAAAGGAAGTGAGATAATATTTAGGAAACTAGAATTTTATAAGAGAAAAGACCAAGTGCAAAGAGGCCAGGTAAAAGATTACCTTGACTTGCTGACAACAGCAAAAGAACAAATAAAGGTAAGAGTTGAAGAAATGAGGTGAAAGAGGTAAAAGGGGGTCACATTATGTAGAATTTTTGAGATCAAGCTGTATATATTTCTTTTACCATGAAGATGCGAATCTGTTAAGGACTTTAAGCAGATAAATAATGTAATCTGACTTACATTTTTAACAGAGCCATTCTGGTTATAAGATTACAAATGGACTGAATAGTGTAAAATCAAGGTGGAATTTGTAAAGATCCAAATGAGAAGACATGGTAGCACAGGAAGTGACATAAAATAGTTGATTTCTAGATATATTTTGAAGGAAGAAACTAGAAGAATTGCTAAAAGAATGGATAAGAGAACTAAGGAGGGAAGGCTAAGGATGAAATCTTCATTTTTGGCCTAGATAACTTGCCTGTGGAATTGCCAGTTAACTAAAATTGAAAATATCACAGGAATGGCAGCATGGTTATGGCTTCTTTATTTATTTGTTTTTTAATTTTTTTTTCTCTTTCCAGGGTTTGGGGGAGACATTTCAGGAGCTCATTTTTTAACATGTTCAATTTAAGGTGTCTATTAAACATCGAAGTGGAGATGTCAAGTAGATAATTGGATATGCAAGTCTGAATTGAGAGGAGAGGCCTGTGAGGAAGAAATGAATTTGGGAATCATTAGCATATAGATGAGGAAGAATCAGCAAAGGACACATAAAAAGAGGCCAGGAACTTGGAAGAAAACTAGGTGAGAGTCATTCTGAGAGCCAAGGAAAGAGTATTTCAAGGAAGAGAGTACAATTCATGAATGCTGCTCATATGTCAAAGAAGTTAAGGACTGAAAATTGACTTCCAGATTTAGCAGTGTGGAGTCATTGCTAGGCTTCATAAAATCACCACTAGAGGACTAAAGAAGTGTAGGACAGAAAGATTGATTAGGAAGAGAGAAATTAAAGATAGTGCACATAGATAACTTTCAGGTGTGCTGTGAAATTAAGTTGAGAAATACGTAACTGGAGAAAAAATAGTGTTTGTTTGTTTGCTTGCTTGTTTTACTTTATTTTAGATAGAAAAATACAAAAAACTCAATGATACAGAATTTCAAATCAAAATAATAGGAAATTAACAATGGTTAATATATTACATGATCATCTTCAGAAAGTTTTGTTAGAATTGCAAATGTACCTCAGTGGCAAAGCATTTACCTTCCATGCATGAATTCTTAGATTTGATCTTGAGCAATTAAAAAAACATCTGTACCTAAACAGGAGGTATAAAGCACTATTTGTATGCTCCTGAGGAGACATTCAAGAGGGAAGTTTTACTGCTATTGGAAAAAAGAAAGTAATCAAGAAAAGTTGTCTTTGTGTAGGTGATATGGATGTGGTTCAGAGCAGTATATTTTGATACTATTTTTCTCCAGTTACATATTTAAGGCCAGGAATGAACCACCAGTCCCTGCTGGGAACTTTTAGAAATGTAGATTATTTTGCCGTTTGCCAAAGCAAGCCAGATTTTCCGGGTGGGATCTAAGAATCTGAATCTTCACAATTTCCAGATAGTTCTTACACATCTACATCATAGAATGAAAGATGCTCACCCAGTGCACAAGGGAGAGATCAACAGTACCTAGACACACAAGACAATCTGTCTTTGGTAACAGGAGGGAAGGCAGAATGTGCAGGCAGAGGTGGGCTAGGTCAGTCACCGTGGCAGTGCAACCATAGGAAAGTCCGGCCGCATCAGCTTCTCAGTGCAGGAGGGTTCAAATCATCGTCCTGTTCCTTGGTGTAACTCGGCACTGCAGTGATGTGCTGTCATGCAGCAAAGTTATATTATTCTTTTCGCTCCCTGGAGGCTGAGTTGTAAGTTAGCATATACTTTAAACTTTACTCGGGTATCCTTTGCTAAGTCACAAAATTTCCCATGAATTAAAGGTTTGTTCACCCAGCTCTTCTGCTGTCTTTGGTCATGTCAATTCTTACCAAAGATATGGCTTTCATTTATTGAACCTCTAACATGCTATAAGTATTTTCAAATACATACTTTCATGCAGTTTTTAAAAAAAATTCCATCTAAGCACTTTTATCCCCATTTTATAGATGAAAAATAAAACTTGGAGATTAAGTTAGAATACCATTTTGCTGATATGTGAAACAACCCAGAGAATTACCATCTCAATTGTCTTTAAGCATCACAGAAGGAGCAGAGTTACTGTTTATCTGGAGATTCCACTACCAAATGCCCTTCAAGGGTGTCTAGCACCCAAAAAAGTCATTTCAACACAAAGACCTGCTTTTATTTAAGGCGATTTTCTCTACTCTCCTGCATAATTTTCTAACAAAGTCCATTGGTTTCTTAGAGGTGGATGTTTAGCTACTTTTTCAACCACTCAGTGAAACTCATCTTTCAGTGTTTTACTCAATTGTTAACCTCCTCTTCTTCTTTTTACTTTTCTCCCTTTCCTTTCTCCTTTTATTCTCTCTCCAATAATTTCTTTGTTGCTTTATTTATTTCTTTACAACTACATCTAGTAAGCCATTCTCCCCCTGCCTCAAACTAGCCATAAGTTAAAATTGGTTGTAAATTACCAATTTAAGTACATATGGACTATTCCTTTTTAATATTTATATTGCTTATCACATACTCTCACTCTCAACTTCTCTCTAAAAGCAAACTCTAGGATAACAATTATCTCAGTAGGCAATTTTGTGTGGTCATTAGGTTTTGTCACATATTTAACATTTCATATCTGCCTCTACTGTGTTCTCCAGATATCCAGGACACCTACTACACAATCAAGCCCCAAACCATGAATTACCATACGTATTTAGGGTAAAAGCAATATAGCAATTTTGTATTACAAGTTAAGGGGAAAAATTCTGATGAAAGAACATGCCAATTACATAAGCCTACCTATGTCTTCGTCACTTAATATTTATTTGCTTATTAACTCTTATAAAGGTTTACCATAAAATAATTTCCAGGCAGTCAAAAGACAGGGTACAATAAAAAATCTAATGAATAAATATATTAATCAATATTTTTCACCCTGCTATGAAGAATAATACACAGTTATAGGTATTATAATTATTGATCCACTATGGCATTCTAAAAGGAAAAAAAATGTGTAGTCAGGTTAGATTTTCTGTGAGGCTATTACACTTAGAATCATATACACCACTTACTACAAAAAGCCTGTTGTCATTTTTAAAAAAAAAGTATAGATAAAGTTATGGATTAAAAACTGGTGGTCAACTTAACACCAGCTGAATTAAATCATCAGGGCACTGAGCGTAGATGTTCCACCAGAAGAAAGTTTCCAGCATAAATAGAGATGCAGGGAAGGAAAGAAAAACTGTGTGTTGAGGCACTGAGGCGTGGGTTCTCCTACGAGTTGCTGTTTGAGCCATTGGGTCTCCTGAAGAAGCTCTGGTCCTCACATCAAGCATTGCTTCCTGGCTCCAGAAGGGAAGACGTGTGCCGCTTGGTCTCCGGGATGAACTTCTCAAGCGGTCTTCCTGGCATGTACTCAACTGTGCTTATAGTTGGAGGAGCTCAGGGCCTCCATGTCACTGAGGATGGCTGTGGTGCTTTTCAGAACAGCCCTGGTCTTTGTTTTGCGTGTGACTTCTGGGATCCAGCGTAGAACCCTCAACCTACCAGCACAGCTCCTTCACCCCGCTGGCATAGACTTCCTAGCTTCCACCACTGACCTTTGGGCCTTCCCAGCATGGAACCATAAAAGATACTGGCGTGAGTCCTTCTTGTGTGCTCTAGATCTCCAGTTGGACTCGTGGGAGGCATTGTCATAAGCTCTAGGTCTTCATCTGGTCTCGTGTGGGACATTGCTGTGGGATTCAGGTCTTTGGCTATATATTCTATGTCTTTAGTGTTGTGGATAGATCTCCTACAGTTTCTTGTGTTAACTCTGGGTAACCATCATAAAAATAATATTAAAAACTCCATGTTCTGATTCTAATTGTTCTCCTCACAACCTCTGATTACAACAGATAATAAATTTAGAAAGTATCTTGGATGAAAGTCTTCATAAAACATTTGTAATCCCTAGAAGTTATGTTATTTTTCACTAGGTCATCAAGATTACATGTTTTAAGCCAACTGCATTTTCTGAACCGCACGTGGGGGCACAGTGCCATCCTCTGAATTGGTACACAAGAAACTCATTGGGTGTGTGACAAAAAAATTCTAACTGCTCCCTAAAGTTATGCTTCTACATGTATGTCTTATCTTGATTAATAACACCCTTCACCCTAAGCCAAAGCTGGAAGTTCCTTTAGGTAACATCTTCTCTCTCACTTTTCACACACATTCAGTCACTAAGCCTTGCCAATTCTCCTAAAATATTCAAGGAAATCCTGTGTTTTGAATATTACTAACCATTTCTTACTCCAGGGCTCATCAATTCTTACCTAGACTATGAGCATCTACCTCTGATATGTGTTGTTCTCCCTGTAGCCTCCACCTGTCTATCATGCACCACAAAAATCTTCAAGTAAATGATTTGCAGCATAAATTTACTTTTTTTTTGTACTTGGAATCAAACCCAGAATCTTGAGCTTGCCAGGCAGGTACTTGTACTCTTGTGCTGTTGAACTATAACCCTGAATCCCACAGTATAAATTTAATAACCTCGGGCTGGGGATTTAGCTCAGTGGCATAAGCGCCTGCTTTGCAAGCAAGCGGTAGTGATGTTCGATCCCTGGTACCGATAAAAAAAAAAAATTAATAACCTCATTGCTTTCCATTAAACCATGGAATGTAGGGTCGAACATCATAGGTGGCCCTGAAGTCTGCACCTAGTCACAGCCAACATCTCCAGTCTCAGTTTGCGCAATTTCTTTCATTCCCACTCACCGCGGTGGAAACTGCAACTACTGGGTTTCTTGCTCTGAGTGCAGGCTGCTATTTCTCTGCAGAAAAATCTCCTCCCTTTGCAAATTCAACTCCTAAATGGAAGTCACTTAAAGAGACTATGAGCGTACTGGAAACTATTTAGCTCTTTGCAAATGGTAGTTATTTTTATTTCCCACAACTAATAACCATTATGGCTGGAGCTTTTCTATTTAAATGTGCAGCATTTAAGCCTGTTCTAAAACACCGTAGTGTAGCTTTTATGTTGTTCGTAAGCATCACCGAATCAAACTTTCACCACTGTTCTCTTTCAGTTTTTAGTATTCTCATTTGCATCTCTGGGAAATTGAAACAATCAGTCCATATGTGTTGCTCTTCTTTATTTTTTCCAATCTTTTAAATTTACTCTATTTTCCCCTGACGTTCAATTCTATATTCTTCTAAAAATGTTATTATTTTGTTGACTAATAGTTCATTAATAAGTACAATTACCATCTGCCACATTGTTTCTTAAATTATCCAGTAATTGCATGTATATTAATTTTCAATTTTGGAAATTAAGCTTTGACAATATGCCCCTCTCCTTTATTGAAGTCAGGAAATTTCCAGGTGTGCTTTTCAAGCATTTTAATTTGTAAAACCACTTTGCAGTTTATTTTTACTATATTTTAATACTAAGTAATATGAAATTTCAGTCTTGTCCATGAATAATCTGTGTTACCTAATATACCCACTGTTGTGCTTTCACTCTTACCGCAAGAGTTTTGAGGATTAAAAGAAATAATGTTTGAGTTTGTGAGTATGATGATTAAAAATAAAGGCCAAATGCAATAACGTGAATTCATTTTGCAGTGAAAGAAATAAATATAAAGCAAATATATCCTAGCTTCCAAATAACTGCAAGTAAGATTTGAAGAGTTTCTTAGTATTCATTCCAGTTTAAAGCTTCTTTTGAAAATAAAGTACATGGATACACTATAAGTATGCATCTCATTCAATTTTCTTAGACTTTGTCTTTATTTTTCTTATCTACACTGTTAATGAAGACACACATTTTTGGTCAAAAATTCCAGATATGAATAATTCCATAATTCTCATAAGGAATCAAAACAGTGTTAACTGATTCCTTTCATTTAACTTTCATTAAGCCATATTTTCCTTCATGTTGTCTCTCTGTTTTTGTTTTAAAATACATATATTGTTTAAGTAAATTTCTTTTGATTTATTTCATTTGGGACCTGAGATTTGGATGTGGGTAGTTTGTAGAATTTTCATAAAAGACTGTAATGAAATTATCCATAAACCCAAGATTCTGTGTACTATATTTGCCAGTGGAGTTCTAATAAAAAGATAATAGAGTTTTAGAGCTGGAAGGGGCCTTGGAATCCAACCCCCATCTATTAAGGGAAAACACTAAAGGCAAAGATTCCTTTGCTGGCTACTCACACAGCTAAATAGAAGAGAATGAGAAAAGACCTTCGGACTTCCTGGTTCCAAGTCCTGTTCACCTTTTTAGAAAATCACATGTTCTCTCAAAACAGAGACTTCAATTATCTGTCTGTCATTCTTCACAAGGTGAGAACAGTGTTAACTGAAATTGACATGTGACTGAGCACCTAGAAAGCAAAGCACATGTTCTCAAAGCACAACTGGAAACATTAATTTTTTTTGTAAAACCAGTTTCTTTCCAAGGCAGTTTGTGTTTGCTCAGATAAAAAGCCTAAAGGTAGTATCTGCCACACACAGTAGCTATTCACCTTTGACTACAGTTTTCAAGCAAGGATGCTAATTTTAAATTACGGTTTTGAAAAATAATCTCTTATTCTCAATATCTGACCATCTTGGAAATAATTTGCAGACCTTACTTTCATGCTCTTCTTAAAAGCACTCTGTTCTTGTCCAGAAAATCTGTACATATTAAGTTTGGTTTTTGAAATGTGCACTTTGGCAGATCTTCATTTAAAGGCATCCTTTTTCTATGAAAGATAAAGAGCAGCTGATTATGCTTACACAAACCCCAGAGGAAATGGACTGCGTTGATGGTAACTGAGTGTAGAGCAGCAGGCAAAGCTCACATTTCCCCTGCCCTCCAACTTCTGGTCTGTAAATTACTAACCAAGCCCTATTAAGGATATCTTGTTTGATGATCCAGCAGTGTCGGAAAAGGGAGGGGAGAAAGGGGCAGGGTACTTCCCATGAGGTGCGGGAAGGTTCTGTAAGCTTTCCCTGGGTGATTAGAGCTGGGGCTGTTCATCTCTTTTTCTGCTGTCATTGTGGTGCGCTGCAGTCACGCCTCCCGCTGCCAGCCGGGCTCTAGGATCTTAATCAGTCACTATGAAAACTCATTAGCTCCACAGCAATGAGCCTTCCACTGCTGAAGCTTGGCGCTGTGCTGAGCGCCATGGCAATGATCTCAAACTGGATGTCCCAAACTCTCCCGTCCTTGGTAGGACTGAACGCCACGAAGCTGTCGACGCCAGATACGTTAGTAAGTGATTCGGTGGATTTGGCCATCTTGGGAAGTATATGCGTTAAATCAATAGACTTTTTTTTGTAAATTGCAAAAACTGAGATTCTGCTTTGCTTCTTACAGGTCAACTTCAAAAACATGATATTTAAGTGGTAGTCTTAGTCGTGGGTATTTAGTTATGAAAACTTTAAAGTTGCACAAAAAGAACTGAGAAATTAGGTTTTAAAAAGGAATAGTAATTATAAAAAGGAGTTCTTAAATTGGAAAAGCTTTAATTCATATTTAACTAAATTTGAGATTTGGAAATGTTCTTAAAGAATTGTGCTTTGTTTTTATTTCTGTATTTAAAATGTCTAAAATCCCTGCAATTGTCCTACAGAATAAACTATGGAGTATATTTTATGTAATCTGGTTTTGCTATAGCAAGCTCTTCCTTGGAACTTGATGCTTGTGACTATATTTAATGCAGAAAGCAACATCTTTTAAGCATCTGTGGGGACAAAAATTTCAGTAATTTAAAACCTGTCAAAAGGATCTCTAAGAACTAAAAAACATGAACAAGAGAAACTTTTACTTGATGAAAACATCTTCTTATATTGTTTAATATTTTATGAAGACTTTTCCTATCACAAGCTTATTTTATGTGACTTTATTTAACTAAAATTATAGCCTTTTAATCATTTTAATAAGGTATATTCTGATAGTTTAGTGTAAGGTTTAGTTAGCAATACTCAGACAGATTTTTAAGAAAAAAAACTTTTAATTCTTCACATAAATATTTAAATAAAAGGAATATTCTGGAAAAAAATTTCCCTGCTATCAAAGGACACAAAAAAATTAAGATTTTTTTTTAACTTTCATGTACATTACTCCAGTGGACAATAAAGTCAAACAAGAAAAGCAGCCTTCCATTTTTAAAAGCTGTTTGCTATTGCTAGTAATAATTAATATATCAATATATAATTAAGTAACTGTGTAGTTAACTACATAGTTTTTTCAGCATCTCCCAGTGGTTAGGACACCAGTAGAGCACATAGGAGGCACACTATGACCTGCTTTTACATTTTTACCTTCCTTGCATTACTTATGTGCCTCTATCATTGAAGAGGTTCTCTCTCATATCTTCAAAATGTAGACTGAGGAGTGATATAAAAAAAGGTTTATAGTTACAAAGAAAGCACAATATTTCATCAATATACAAGTACAACACAAAGACAGTTACATTACTTAAAATGTAGTTTTTTTCCAATATTGAAGTATCTGGTTGTTTACCATGACTTAGTTATTGAATTAACTTTCTGAAAAATTATTCCAAACTAAGAAAGTACTGAATAATTTATGTTTCATGTGTGACAACTTAGTTCTGAGCTTTATATGTTTTGCATATACGGATAGTGGCTTACTTATTTTCTGTTGATGAGTCCTTTGAGGATAATCAAATTTCCAAACTTACATATAACTTTTTAGGAGTTTTAGTGTTCCGTAAATTTAAAGTAAATTAATTTTCTTTTCTTTCCAACTGTTTGTTGCTTGAAAAATGTAATGCATAGTTATATTTCATATATATTTTCTAACATATCTTACTTCACATGTCTCCCCTTTGCAAACAAAACAGTCCTGATAATTTTAGGAAAGATTTAACTATAGCTATAAATAGCAAAACTGTAAATGGTATTCCCTGGAATGAATAAATCAGGTTGCAAAAGTTTTTCTTTCTTTCTTTCTTTCTTTCTTTCTTTCTTTCTTTCTTTCTTTCTTTCCTTCTTTCTTTTCTTTTCTTTTTCTTTTTTTTGTCATGCTTTACACAATAATAATATCTATTCTCTCATTATTCAGGATGATTGCTCATACCTTAGGATTCCCATGGTGAAAGATGAATGACTGTTTCTAAATTAATAGCATAAAATATTGATGCTAGAAAGATGGAAGGATTTTAGAAACCATCTGGACTGATTATTTTCATACTATCTTCTGCAGCAGAGGATTTTTCAAATTAAGTATTAGTTTAATATATGCAGAATAAGTACTTTTTCAATGAAACAGTATGTAAATCAGTAAGTAAACAGGTCATGAACAAATGATAAATAGTGGAAGGGGGCATTTACTGACTCTACCATTTGTTTCCTTTTCACACAAGCATCTCCTTGCTCTACTAAAGGTATCTTCATGTGTACTTTAGAGCTCTCCACAATGTAATTGGAACTGTAACCGATCTGATGCTACTTCCTCAATCTGCCACAGGTAGACTGACTTGAAATGTGTAAGTGACCAATTACATTTCACAGAGCCAACCCAGTCATAAGAGCACAATCCTGCCCAGGAAGGTCACCTCTCTCACCACTTCCTCTACTCCTCCTTAAGCCTCTGGCCTCTGATGCCCTACTGTGTGTACTCTGCATTGCTTAGTGTAGCATGTTCCTGAACTCCTTGATCTCTCTTGCCATTATCCTTCAAAATGTCTTTGGCCTTACAGAATAAAAAAAAAAAAATCAACTATGGAGTCAACTATAAATCTTTCAAAGTTTTTGCAAAATACAAAACACAAATCCAAACTTCCTCTGTGGCATTTTTGAGACGGTGCTAAATCTGAGAAGGATACTTTGCTTCTAGTCAGAGGATTCTTCCTACTGCCTTTCAAATGATTCTCTAAAGACCTTTACAGCTGTTACCATGTAAAAGGATGGTGAAAGACTTTTGCCCTAGAATAAATTACTGTACAGTTATGACGGTGGTCTAACGTGGTGGAAGGCCAAAGTGGAAACACCTACCACTTCCTGCTTCTTCTTCAGACCTAATTGCAATTCCCTTTCTTGTTTTCACACACAGAGAATTCCAATTGGTTCCTCACACACCATCAATATTCGCCCCATGTGCCACTTCAATCAGAGGTCATATAATCCTCTGACTCTCTGTATCTGGTCGAAGGAGACAGACCAGCCACCATGAATTGTGTGCTCCATTCCATGTCCTCAACTCAATAAATCTGTTCATTTTGTACTTTTGCTTCTCTATTGCTCCAGAATACTCTAACAGATGGCAAGACTCTTTCTTAACGTGGAAAGACAGAGAATTCTTTATTCTACAGTGCAGTGGGTATAGCTACACAATAGTAAGTCAGTTCTTCACCTCAATTTTCCCACTTCATTCTCTCATTTTAGACATATGAATGATGCGAAACTATCACTAACCTACACAAAATGAGAACTGTACAATATTTTTGATGATTGTTCATGGAATATGTAGAAATCTGAATGTAATGGTTCTTTAAAATGAAGCTTTCAAATTGTGTGGAAAAAAGATATATAAAATGTGAATCATTTAATACCATTATTTGTAACAATGATGTTTAAAAATAGGCAGTATACATTTGACTTTCTGAGAGACAGAAATGTTTTAAAATTTCCAAGATGTATTTTATCAGTAAGTAGTTAAATACAACTCTTGATTAGGTAATAAACGTCTTCTTGTCTTTCTTTGAATATTGGAGCATTCCTTCCTTCATTACCCTTGTTTTGTTTCCTTCTAAACTGGTGTCTGAGGAGAATAAGCTTCAGCTCTCAGAAGGCTTTGACTCCCCCTGATACTTCTCTGAAGCAGAATAACTTCCCCTGGAGGCTGAGCTTCTGAGAAATCCCCCATACTGTGGACTCCATAGCAGGAAGAACCTGGAAAAGAACAATTAAAAAAGCAGAGGATGCTTAGCAGACACCAGCTGTTCTCAGACAGTCAGCCCTACCGCTGTGGTAGGAAGAGGCCTTGAAGGGACCTCCAGGCATAAGCAATTTGTTTTGTTACATTTTCAAACCTCTAGTTAGCTTCTTAGTCAATTTAAGGTTCTGTAAAAAGAATAGAATATACTTAAACAAACTCTCAGAATTCTCTGTGTCTTTTATCCTCAAATAACCAGTGTGTTTTCAGTAGTGAATGAAGGCATCTGACTTCACTGCACACCCCCCCTACACACACACACAGCACCAAATCCTTAGTCTATGTTCTTTTTGTGACTGGGAAAATTAAGGAGAAGAGTTGTGTTAGAGAATGCAATGGCATAACTTGAGAACAACAAGATGTGTTAATTATCTTTTTGTAGAAGAAGCATCTAATGGATGAGAGTTCACTTATTCTAGTTTAAGTGTGTATAACAAAAGTAGAGCCAAAGAAGAAAGATTACATAGACAGAAGGTCAAATCATGTCCTTCAACTTTCCACCAATAGAAGGGGCTGCCCATGAAGTGAAATCCCTGTCACACAGAGGTCAAATGGAAACACAAGAATATGCAGCAATTTGATTGAGTGGAGAGACACAGGACTAAATACATCCCCTTAGGTTCTTCCCAACTCCAGGCTGTGAGATTTCCACAGACTATGAGCAGATATAACCATCCTCACTTTGATGATGTCTTTGGTTATTTTTGCTGTTGTTTCTATTTATAGTTGGATTTGTTGTGGGTGGTGTTACCTAGAGATTTCCTTAAGTGAAGACTATTCAATTTATTTCAGTCCCCAGTATTGTATATAATAGCAACAAAACTGCTGTACAGTGACATCTTTATTAACGCATCCTCCAGAACACCTCGATCTGACAACCTCTCTAACTCCTCTCCTCACATTTCTCTTCTCTCCACAACTGAAGCCATTAGCGTGCTAAATCACATTTCACTCTCAGGGCCCAAAAATATTTGCAGACAGAAAATCTATAGGGGGTTTCTGTCACTCAGGTATTCTACAGAAACAGATTTTAATAAATGATTTCCTTTCTGCTTCTTCTCCTACTTTGTACACCTTCAGTACTTGGGTTCCTTATTTCTTTTGCTTCAGTCTGTACCTTTGTGGAACATCCTGAAACTGCAAGACATATTTAAAAATCTAACAATGTAGAATTAGGTAATTTTCTTCTGTTCAAAGGATCACCCTTTCCCTTCTCCTCTACCTGGCTTGACAAGTAACTACACTGCCTTCCACAAAAGTACTGTGTTGAACTGCATCTTGCTGATCTCTTACTCTGACTGCCCTACTGGTATGACAATGGCTACTGTTTCCATACTGAATGACAGCCTCCACATGCCAGGATGCACAGATCCACTGCAGTGGTGTCTGTCTCCCCTCAAACCCTATTTATGGCTCTTTGTGAATGGGTGTAGGAGACAATCTACATTTGTCTGCAGAGGCTGAAAGTTGGAGAAAACCGGGGTGTCTCATATGTAATATTGACTAACTGGATGACTTGGAAACCTTTGCCTAAATTCTTTAAATCTCAATTTTCTCTTAAGTAAAATAACATGTTGCCTGGATCCTAGGATCCATTTTTTGCAAAATATAATGTTGCCCGGGTCCTAGGATCCATTTTTTGCAAAATATAATTCCTAAAAGAATAGGAAAACTCTCACAAGTTGACTTTACGTTTACAAAACATAGCCTTGCAATTATAAGTAAAAAAATAAAGACCTGCAATACGATTGTTAAATTATCTTTTTAACATTCTTATTAAGAGTTTTCCTAAATATTTCATGAGTTTTGTAATATTAAAAGGTTCTAAATAGTCCTTATAGTTCCTTAATTAACACAAAAGAGTCAAAGAGAACTGCACCATTAATCTAGGTAATTTCTAATGCTTTCAATAACATAATACTATATATACACATTCCAGTTCTAAGTACTAGGCTTCCTGGTAGTAGGTTACATGACCGTGTTTAAGTGGAATTTAAATGATTAGTAAACAATATGGTGGTTAAATTTGGTGGTCTGAAATCAGGCTGTACAAGTTCCCACTTCTGCAGACTAGTCTCTGCATGATCTATCAACCTCCCTGTTTTAAGTTTCCTTAACAAGAAAGTGGATAGAATAGTCCACAAACTATGACATTTTATGATTTACACAGACAAAAACACACAAACTGGGACGTGAATAGCGTTCCATAAGTGACTGTTCTTAATATGAGCTTTATTGATGCCTGAATAATTGCTCTTAAAAGTTAACATTAGAGCATAACTTTTTGCATGGGTATTTATAAAACATCTAAATATGTTCTTACAACTGATGTCATAGTTTTATTTTAGTTATCTTCCCAATCACAGTATGGGTGCCCTAAAATGCAGGACTTGTGAAGCTCATAACACTCCATTTATCACTGACCCCAGAACAGAGGGCTCTAGGAAAATACGCAGGATTGTCAGGCTCTCACCTTTTATATTGGGATCTTCCTGTTTTTGATTTATCTTTTTTCTTGCCCAAAAGGGAGATTTTTCTATAGTTTATATCATTCTTACTGTAATAAAAAGGTCCTAGTTCTTTTTAATGATTGCTACAGGATGGCAACAGCAAGTACAAAGAAGGCAGGAATCTTTACCGTCATTAAGCAAACACCTCAAGGAGAATGCTAAATGAACATCAATCTCTATTCACCTTTCCCACATGCTTGTTCCACAGAGTGGCTAACACCTGGCTCTGGAATGATAAGCCCACACTGGTCAGCCAAACACTTGGCAAGGGCACATCAGTGCTAATGTTGTCAGGTTCAATAATCAGTGTTTGCACTGCTGTTAAAATATTTTGATATTATAATTGGGTGGTCCCTACTCCCTCATCCAAAAGCTAAATTTATTCTAATGAAAAACCTTAATTTTATGACATACTTGAGATTTGTGTCCAAAGTTAGAAGCCAACAGGGCCTACATCCAAACACATTAGTCCCATACTGTTACTCATTCTAAACCTTTAATTATGTCATTTGAACTGTACAGCTAGCTGTTTCTGTCTTCACTCTGTAGATAAACCCTTCTGCACTTTTTGTGTCCCACAAAAAAAGGAAAACCCACTAATCTAAGATCTTAACTGATTCTAGTACTAGATAATTCTTAGAACATCTTTTGATTCTAGATGTTCAGGTAAAAAAAAAACATTGATATTTGCTTAGCTGGCTCTATAGGCCAAAAACATGCTAGAAATAAAGAGCAAGTAAAATGAGTCGGACCCCTCAGGAATAGAGGAAGCATGAGAGGCTTCTATAACTGTAGAAACAGGAAGTTAGGTAAGAGGAGACTAAAAAAGATAGTTCTGGCACCATTTGCTTTTCATAGTAGATCAAGGATGAAGATTATATCCTTATGAGTTTCCTGAGTTTCTAATGGCAGCTTCCCCAGTATTTGCTCATGACTCTTGTTGACATGCCTACCAGTACCCTGTAATAATTATCACGGCAGCCTTTAGAAAGAAAAAAACCTATGTGTTGGTTTATAATATGTGATAAGCTGGGCCCTGGGACAAAATAAACAGGAAATTAGACTTTGAATTCATCTTCCTCTTCTCTGCATATAAGAAATATCTCTTTATCTGCTTAATCTTTAAAAATTATTGAAGGAAAGGGAAGGCTAAAATATTTAGATCTTGGCTACAGAAGTAATCACAGAGCTGAGACAAGAGGAGACCCAAATGATTTATCTCATATTTCCACAGAAATAAAACTAATTCCAATAAAGACACTCCTCATTTAACAACCCAGTTCCATTCCAGTGACTAGGTCTTTGAACAAATGGGTCACTAAATGAGAAATTGGATGTAGTACACACACAATATTCAGAACAAAGAAATAGTCAAATCAAACTCCAAATTGATCACTTTTATTTGCATAACTCCTACATGCATTAGTGTCATATATAGAAGAACATAAAACTACAGTACTGTATAGTAAAATCAGCAAAAATTACAGTACTGTATAAAAAAGGCACAAAAGAAGACATTGCTTCTCTATAAACCAGATATGCAGAACTTTGCAAAAAAAGACAGGTGTAAGTCAAAGCAGTGGATCATAAGTCTGAACAGGATGCCTGGTTTGTTAACAGTTGGTAAGCAGGTTGTTAAGGAATAACTTTACAAAAGAAATTGGTTGTCCATATAAGATCTCAATGCTGTTTTTCCAATACCTATATGATTAACATTTTAAAAACAATTATATGCATACTGATAATCATATCATTATAGACATTACAAAGGGATGAAAAGTAAGACTAGAAATGTACTGTCTGAAACTACAAATGGCTAGAAAATACATGCACTGAGCACTTTGAGATATGGATAGTTCAAAGGCAATTCATAGGAGTAAAATAAATATTTAATTTCAATAGCTCATTGAAAATTTTTTAAAAAAACAAAAACAGTAACAGTGGATACTTGGGAAGACTGAAGCAGAAGAATCACAGAGTTTAAGCCCAACCTGGGTAACACAAGAAGATCCTGTCTCAAAAATGTTGACAAAGGAAGAATTTTCTGTTGGTGCAGCTCAGTGATATAGTGCTTGCCTAGCACAGTTTCAATCCTTAGTACCACACACACACAAAAGCACATTATAAATTATGAATGATTTTCATGTTATATGTTGAAATGAAAACATTTTGGATAAATTGAGTTAAAATATTTTATTAAAATTATTTTAGTAGTTTTTTTAACTTTAAAAATATGGCAACTAGAAAACTTTAAACCATATACATGACTCCACATTTCTATTGTGCAGGGCAGGGCGGCAACAGAGAATACCACTTCGCCTCATACCCTAACATCGCCACAGGCACCCTGTGCACTCTTGGACAGGTTAACTAATTTTCTTTTCTGTGAAATGGGAATAATATAATAATTGCAGCTGCTGTAAAGTGGAATTGAGCTTTCCGTGGAATGGAGCCTGGCCTTAAGCAAGACAGCATTCTTCAGCCAAGCCAATCCCCAAAAGACACTTAACTGAGCAATGCGTGACCGGTACTCTTCTAATTTACACCATTTCAAGTATAATCATGGCAAATTTCTTTTGCTCCCTTATAATGAAAATAAGTTCCCTCTGTGTACACTAATTGAAAATCTATTGAAGTTTTTCTTGAAAAACAATTAGACAAAATATAAGGATAATTATCCTTGCACTTGACAGAGTAAAACTTAGCAGAATAGATAGGAAATATGCCTATAAGCTAGCAATAAACCAGTTATTAAAATAAGACTTATGAATACAAAAATACTAGGCAATACACATTAAATGCCTAAGAATAGTACCAATAATGTTTAGGAATAGGAAGTCCAAATAAGCAGATGGTTTATAAAGGAGACATTCCAAGCAGCAAAAGCAGGATGTGTAATGGTATACAAAGAGATGAATCAAAAAAAAAAAAGAGATATGAATCAATGTTGTATGATTGCAGGGCTCACACATTTCAATTTGGCTGGCATGACGGCTTCTGTTGGACAGGAGGAATAAAACAGTAAACATAAAAAAAGTGTGTGGAAATGGAACACCACCTGGGATTAGGAGAGGTAGTGTATAAGTGCATAGAAATTATTGGGAGATCGATTTAAGAGACCCCACCAAAATAATTCTCTTTAACTTCTCTGAAAGTCTATACTTGTGTGAAACATTGCTGAATTATTTTATGCTATATCATCTTGGGGAAAAACCTTCCTGTTTTTGTAATAATTAGATCTTCAATGCAAAGGAAATTCCTTGAGGCAGGGGTTTGTTTAAAAAATCACACCTGAATATTAATCTGCAAAGAATATACTAATAATTGTCATTTACTGTTGAGAAACATCAGTTGCCAAATCTAATGTAGAAAGACTAATCATATGGGATTAGGTGGTCAATAGATGGTTCTAAATTTGCATCTAAATGTCAACATGTGATAAAACAAATTAAGAAGTAGCGTGAGATCAATCAGAATTAGAAACACAGAAAAGGAAGAAAACAAAAGACCTATTTTTGGACATTGGTAGGGAAGGTATTAAATGAATGATGTCTCATTGCCTTTGTGAATTGTTTAATCTTCAAAATTTAAAGAATGAAAACACAAATTCTAATTACACACACACACACACACACACACACACACACACACACACAAAATGCTTTGTTTGAACTCTTACAAACCTACATTGTCCTTATAAGGAAAGTCTGTGTTTCATATGTTTCTTGTTTTCTCAGACTCAGATTAGTCCCAAAGAGGGGTGGCAAGTGTACAGCTCCGCACAGGACCCTGATGGGCGATGCATTTGCACAGTGGTTGCTCCGGAACAAAATCTGTGCTCCAGGGATGCCAAAAGCAGGCAACTTCGTCAACTGCTGGAAAAGGTAGGAGTCTGGGCTCTTTATGCATATGTTTATTGAAATCTCCTATTCTCTGAAATGTAAATACGGTGATGGAGGTAAAAGTGAGGAGAATTCTGTTTTCCATCCCACCTTTCAAATACCCTTTTTTTCCATTTCTCAATGAAGGTATCTCTAGCTTCTTGCCTCTTTGTTTTATTTCCACAACTTTTTAGTTTTCTCTATTTAGTCTTCTTGAGACAGGCTTTCTACTACAGTATAATATCCAGTTAGTCTCTCTTTAACAAGTATAAAGCAAATACTCATATTTCTATGCCAAAAGTCAGTATCAATTCTCAGGATTACAGTAGGTCTTCAAGGCAGTACATTTAGATCCCATTAAGAATTGTGTGAGAATTTACAAAAATGGCATCCAACATGCAGGTTATCTTGACACATCATTCTCCAAGTCATTCCTTTGAACATTAAGCTCTTCAATTTCATTCAGCACCATTCTCTCTGTAATTTACTTAAATCAGGTCCCTAACAATCAAATGCAGAATTCCCTTGATTTATTCTCTTTAACAGATAAAAGTCAGCTCATGAAAGTTTATTTATGTTTTGTTTGGGAGAAAAGCCTAGTGAATGATTCTTCCAGTTATCTGCATTTAGATTTTCACAGTGCTGGGCTCTATATATAGTAGGACACCTGGCTTGGTCAGAATGATAAAAAAAGACAACACACTTGAATTTTAAATATCTTTTTATCAGAGATAATATGATAAATCAGGTAGTAGGTGTTTTTTTATTTTTAAAACAGCATGCTTGGGCTGGGGATTTAGCTCAGCGGCATAAGCGCCTGCCTGGCAAGTGCAAGGTCATGAGTTCGATTCCCGGTACTGCAAAAAAAAAAAAAAAAAACTAGCATGCTCACCAATGCACTCTTTGTAACGTCATTTCTATGATCATTCATGCATACATTTATGGAATTTTTAAAATAAAATTAAGGGAAGCTGGAAAGATGAAACAATTTAATTTGTTAATATAGACAAATAAGTTTTCACTATTTCAAGCCAAGTAACTTTCTTTCACTTAACTGTGTAATAAAAATGAGTTTTTTCTGTGTACAAAATTGGAGACTTACTGACATTCTAAGAGTTTAAGAGGAAATTTTTTCATGTTATTAAACAAAGCAGAGTCTAATCCTCCCTCTCTCTTCTTTGGAGCTAACATTACCTACTGGCTCACCTTTTAAACCTTCTTTTATAGGGAGAGTCTGTTCTCAGTGCTTCCTCAATATCTGTCCATGTACTATGACATACATCTTTTGTCTTTGCAAATAACTCTGGCTAATGTATCTCTTAACTGTGAGACATGATAACCAATAACTTTCAATTATTTTAGGGATAGTTTTCCAATTTTGACTTGCTTTTTTAATAAAAATTTCAATTATATAGCTTTATTTTGTTTGTTTTATTGTGTTTGCTAGAAGAATTAAGTTAGGATAAAACTTAAATTCAATTTTGTTTTACTGTTAAATTGTATTTTGTCTCAGATTATTGACACCATATAACAAATAACTTCTAGCAATTGGTTCAGTTATTTGTTTGGTGGGAATTGATCTTGGATGTACAGAACTACATTCCCATCCCATTTTTCTTTCTTTGTTTCTTTCGCTTGCTTTTTCTTTTGTTTTATTTTGTTTCAATTCTTTTTGAGACAAGGTCTTGCTAATTTGGGAAGGCTGTCCTTAAACTTGCTGTCCTCCTACCTCAAACTTTTGAGTAGCTGGAATTACAGGGGTGTGTTAGCCTGACCCAGAGGAGTGACACAGAAATATCTTTTTTTTTTTTTGTATATCAACTATGCTGAGAAACATATTGATAGTTCTTTTTATATGTTGCTGTTTTTCAGTCTAGCATTGCATACATTGTAACATTACACAAGAATTCAAATGTTTCTTCAAAAATCAGTTAAAAATTTTAATAAAGTATGAATGTGAGAAACTAAATAATTTTCTCTACAGTTCCAAAGTCAAATGTGTATCAGAAATATGATACAATTAAGAATTAGTGAAGGATGAATATGCATGAAGACAAGAGCATGAAATCAGGTGAAAACTATCATGAAAATAAATACAACCACACTATCTAATAGGTAATGTGTTTGAATATTTTAAAGAAATTCTAGAAGAATCATACCTCTAAAAATATCAATGATAAACCTTAAATAAAATCAATACCACTGATAAACCTTAAACAAAATTCATTAACAAATTGAAAGTCATCATAAATTAGATTTATAAATTTGTCATGAGGTACTTTTATGCCAACAGAAAAGTAGTAAACTTATAGGGGCCCAAATTAGGTGCATAGCACTGGGTTTGTTGCATTGATCCCAAAGACCATTATTTTACAAACTGAACTACTTTCTTGGTAATATGCCATGATATTTAAACAGTTCATTTACCATTAACCAAAAAGACTAACTTAATCAACAAAAGTAAATATTATTTAAAAATATTAACAGTAGTTCCCGGCCTGGGGTTTAGCTCAGCGGCACAAGCACCTGCCTGCAAGTGTGAGGTTGTGAGTTCAATCCTCAGTACAAAAAAAAAAAAAAGAAACAATAGTTCCCATTAGTTGTTGAGTAGTTTGCCATTATTATATCTGCATTCACTCCATTTAATTCTTATATTGGATATACTTTTCTAAGTTTACATGAAATAAAATTGTTATTACTTGGGGTTAAAACCTTTCCAATTTCACCAAAACTCTAAGCAGTGGAGCTATATTGAATCACTTCTCCATTTTTAAACACCATCCAGAATGTATTTAAGTGATATCCTATCATTTTTACCAAGACTATAAATTACTGAATATCAGAAAAATGCAATTAGTTTCTTATGCTGAAACTAAAATTGTTCACCTGAGAGTATCTGTTAGCTTTGTTGTGTCCCTGTGAAATTGAAGATATTTCACATTGTTTATTTTCATACTTCTTAAAGGATGATTTTTGGAGTTAGAGATTGATAATATCCTTACCAATAATATAAGTTTAAAATACCATCTACATAATAAATCACTTCAAATATTCTAAAATGTATTTCATTACTAAAGATCTTATGAAGTGCCAAGAAACCTTTGGTACTTTGGTTAAATCCAAGGTTATCCAAACATATTGAATCATAGAATGTTTTGTTTGTTTGTTCAAGGGGCAGTCACAGCAATTATGAATAAGAGTAGAAATATAAATTCATTTCTGGGGAAGTTCAGAAAGACCTTAGACATTTTATTTATATAAAGAATCAAAATAAAGAGTTCTCATGAATTTTCAGTGATGGGACAATGAGTTTGCCAAAATCTTTGTGGGAAGTATCCAAATGTAGGGACCTATGTAGAAATCTGAATTGTAGCACAACTTTAGAGACAGACAAAATGGAGAAATGTAGCAGACAAGCCTCTTTCTTACAGGTAGGGGATCAAAACTCCAGCCCTCTATATCATCAGACAATTGGTCCCCAGAGGTCTCAATAACCAAGGAAAACAAAATCCTAAGTATAGCAAATAAGAAAGCTAATTGTAACCCACAGCCAACTTCTGTCCAATGAGCTCTGTCTTGACCCGTCATCTCAAATGCGTCTCTTATAACTATACATGACTGTACAATGTTAAGGGCACAATCAAATCTCAGCAAAATTCTCTCAGGAAATTTTCCACACTACCAATTAAGTTGAAAATGAACTTGACAGGGTGAGTCCACTGCAAAATAAATAAAGGAAGCTGTTGTAACTCTACCAGAAGGCCTTCCCTTGTCCGTCATATTCAAATTGCATAGACTCTGCCTAGGTAAACAGAACACTTAGTGGGATATCAGCTACATTAATGATGGGTACCTTCATAGACAAATACTATACTTAAGTGGGTAGTCAGTTTCCTTATGCTAATGGCTTTCCTTTATTCATATTTAACCATAAATAGAGTTAGAAAATGATGTTGAATCTATTGTATTTGTTCACAGTGAAGTTGCCACAATTTCAGTGTTGTTGGCATAAGATTTGCTGCACTAAAAATTTTAAAAATGAATTTTCTGAGTTAAAAATAATAAATTAAATATGTTAGGTTCTACCATAATCTAACCAGTGACAGAAAGGGAAGTTTTTCTTAAAATATTATAAACTCAATTATTCACTACTACTTTTTGAAACCAGGAAAATTTTACTTAATAAATATTCATTGAACACTTATTCTATTTTTGCTTCTGTGTAATCTTGGAAGTAAATAGATGAATGAAAATCAGTTTCTAGTCTCCCATGGCTCACAGAATGAAAGTGACTTTCCAGACTGTGACACAAGTACACATTACACCATTAGTTTTAATATAGATCAGACTGTGATATATGCTAAAGAGATGGTGTTCACAAGGAGGGGGAGGAATACAGATCAAGCTAGCAGAAGAAAAAATAGAAGAAATTTGACTTGTCTGACAAGAAGCACAGAAAAACTGAAACTGGCCACGGCAGCATAATTCACTGCCTTTTCTGAATTTTACAGTTTTGAGTAATGGATCATCCAGAGCTACTCTGCTAAGCTGTGTGACTTTATCTGATGACAAAAATCTCTCTGAGAGGATCATCCATTTGTAATTCACAATTTCAATGAAAATGACTTTTTACTAATTGAGTATATACTGCATAGACACTAAAAATAATAAATGAAACAACTTGCAAATATATGAAGCAAAGTAAAACTTAAAATTTCACCATAAGTTTTGAAGTAATACTTTTACATATTAATATAAAATATATGAGTGTGTTAATACTTTTCTATCATATCTTTAGAAATGAATTAAGATATTTACATGTAAACCTGCTTATACCTTGAAATCTTTCTCTACAATATTTTGTTTCCTTTCTTCAAAAATTACTATTAACAACCTCATATAAAACCTTTTGATCCCTTCTACATGTTTCTTCATGGTTTTGTTCCTTATGTGTTCTACTTTTTCATAGTTACCTATATATTTGATTTAGAAAAATGAAAAGAATCAGGTTATGTAAAGATCTTTACATTTGCTTTTCTCATGGATGAACAGTCCTCAATCTGTGAAAGATCAGGAATCACTTGGAAATCTTGATGAAAATACAGCTTCTAGTTTAATAGCTCTGGGGAGGATCTCGAGATTGTACATTTAGGACAAGCTCCTAGATGATACCAAAGTTGTCCTTCTGAAGATGATACGATGAGTTCTAAGCATGACCGGATTGATCTTATCCTTTACAATACTCTTTATTCATATTCTATTCTTCAGTTTATATAACTTCACTATTAGAGGTTTTCTCTCTGCTTTCAGGTTTTTCCTGATCCCAAAATTGGGACAGCTTTTCTTGCATTTCTGCATGCTTTCTAGGTCATCTACTTCCCACTTTTAAATAGACCAGCGCTCAGTGAACCTAGGATGGTTCCATCTGCCTAACATATGTTTACTGCCTGTCTACCAAGCATTTGCGGTTGCCATGCTTTGGGTCCCTATCCAACTAAAGAGGGGTCCCAGCACTGCCACCACTTGTACTGGTCACTCTTCAAAGTAATTTAGGTCCATCATGAAGTATGTTCACTGGAACAGCTGTGTTCTATATGTGTGGAGACATCGCTACACTTCAAAATTGCTAAGCATCCTTCATCTTCCAGGAGTAGAACTAGAACTTACAGAAACAATTTTTTTTAAAACACTTTTAGTTTGGAAATTTATGTTAACAAAGGCCTGCAAGGAAAATTGTAATTTTAAATTTGATTTTGGTGTATTAAATTCTTATTTATATTCAGTCATTTCTAATGCTAAAAGGTTCACTTTTTAATGTCCTGCCTAGGTATAATTTTGTCTTGCTACATTATTTTAATGTTTATAATGGAAAAGTGACCTGAAAATTCAATATGTGAAAATGCAATTATAGGTTCAGAAGTTCTAGCTTTTTATGTTAATGTCATGTTAGGTATTTGAGGGGCTACTGGATGTACCTGCAAACAGACAATCATATAACAAATGTTTCCATTTAACAGGTTCAGAACATGTCCCAATCTATTGAAGTCCTAAACTTGAGAACTCAGAGAGATTTCCAATATGTGTTAAAAATGGAAACCCAAATGAAAGGGCTGAAAGCCAAGTTTCGGCAGATCGAAGATGATCGGAAGACACTAATGACCAAGCATTTTCAAGTAGGTTTGACTGCTGCAGTCTTGCCAATCCAGATAAAGCAGAGTGTTGCCATTCAACTAGAAATAATTCTGTATTGTCCAATGTGTGCAAGGTTAAAGACTCACTGGGGATGTATGTCAATCATCCCTCCACTGAAACTGCCCATAGCTTGTAGGAACACATAAAATGCTACAACTGAACAAGTCTCATTCTTGCAGAGTGAGGTGAAATTGCTGGATAGATTTACAGGAACTTCAGTTTCGAAGACAAGGAGAACCCAAGGAAAATTAATACTCAAATCAACAAGTTTTTTTTCAGATAATTGTATGCCTTGTTAATATGAGGAAAATGTAGAAGCTATAAATTGTTAAAAGTGGCAATAATACCATTAAGAAGAGCAATATTGAAAGAAGATTATTTCAGAATTTTACAGAAATAAAGCCTTCTTGTTAGATTTTAGTGGTTTATTGGCAATTGTTTAGAAAATAGAAAGTATCTGAAAAAGGAAAAATCATGTTTCAAGCATGCTATATGGATTTTTATTAACCATGTATAATTAAATCATTAATTTAAAAATGAGTCTGATAATGCCATTTAAACTCATTTAAGAATTAAATAATCTGCCTTACAAAAGCATAGCATGCAGTTTATAGAATGGCTTGTTTTTGTTCACATAACGATCAATTTTTCCTGCTAATTAGGGAGTAAAGTTCATTACCAGTGTTGGAGGAGTAGACCTAATTCATGCACATAGTCAAGAAAAACGTACCTTTTGGACATATGATGGATGTGAAGCCTGTCAGGGACATGCAACAGGAAACTCTTGGGAGAAAATAGAACCCAGAAAAAGAAACAAAGCTGAATTAAATCCAGAGAAAATATTTTCTAAGTTTGTAAGTTACTTAGCAAAAAAAAAAAAAATTAATCATTAGGCAACATCATTTGACAAAATTACTTGAATTTTCCTCTTCATGTGATCCAAGTATGTGAATTATATGTCAAAATCCCAATAAGCAGTCCTGATATAGCAATAACCATTTGTTTGTGAACAATTGCATATATTCAAGGCACAGTTCTGAAAACAAAAAATATATAAATTAATTTAATTCCTCACAACAGTTCTTCAAGGTAAGCATTATTTTTATGTCCATCAGATAAATAAATTCATGCACAAAAAAGCTAAATATTTGACCGAGGCCATATGTTTAACATAGATCTGAGTGAAGATCCAAACCCACAACTTATATCTTGAGATTTACAACTATTCATGCTGATAATGCATTACCTCTTCAAATATGTATTAGCTTCTAAATTTAAAAAAATCACAATAGTAATTAGATGTGAAATGTGTACTCTGTTTTGTATTTTTTTACTGAGGGACCATCAGGAATCAGATTTCACTCTAGCTGTGAAAGTACCATATTTTAGAGGAAGAAATGGAACATCCCAAAGACAAGTTAAACTTTGAAAAACAATTTTAAAATATTCTCCTCTGTTGAAGTTTTTACCTTATCTAGTACACTAAGTAGATTTTGCCTTTCACAGTCTGTCCAATGGGAAACTCAGGCCTGCTCTCCCACTTGAGACTATCATTTGCATATAGAAAGTCTGTTGCTTTTTAGGTACTCTAGCTCTTTCTGTAAGAGCAAGATTGTAGAAAGAGAAGTTTGAGGAGATATAGGAAAACACAGATCTTTGATGTTACAATTTAAATTTGTATGTGTTTGATGCAAACATTCATAGGACATTCCACTGTTTTCTGGTGTGTTTTTGATTTCCAAATAGACTAGCAAAAACCTAGTCACGAATTTTTTAAAAAGGTAAGGAAAATAAATATTTATAGTTTAATTCAGGAGCATAAAAAACGTTGACCAAATTTTGACATTGAATTTCTCTCTTTTAAATTTGCCCATAGAAAAATATTAAAACCTTTCATTGTAATAGTTTTTATAATAATTCAGCAAATGAGCTAAGCATGGTGGTGCTTTGGCGGGTTAAGGCAAGCAGATCATAAATTCTAGCCTAGCCTAAAAAACCTAGCAACTCAGTGACTTAGCAAGATTCTTCCTCAAATTAAAAGAATAAAAAATGATCTGAAGAATTATTTCAGTATGAAAAAGTTGGATTCAATCTCCTGGCTCATTTTTGTTGTTGCAAGGCACAATACCTGCAACTTAAATGATGAGAAGTGTTTAGTTTGGTTTGTTTATGTGGTTGGTTGGTTGGTTGGTTGGTTGGTTGGTTGGTGTTGGTTCCTATTTCAAAGGCTCAGTCCATGTTCATAGGCTTAAACACAGCAGTGAGATGGCAGAAGGGCTTAGGGAGAGGAAAGCTGCTCATGTCCTTGCAGCCAGGAAGCAGAGAGCTAGAGAGGGAAATATGTTCTTCCGGGTCACACCTTCCATGGCTCAGTCTAACCAGGCACAATGTCCCATAATTAATCACCTTCCTGAAGCCCTGCATCTGAGCGTGTGAGGTCCTTGAGCGACATGCTTGATCTCAACCACAATATGATACAATATATACTATTTGTACATATGCAATGTATACAACAAATGATACAAACAGAATTTTATCATTAAAATTCTAAAGAAACAATTGTATCTCAATTTAGAGATGCCAAAAGATGCTCAAAATAATAAATTTATTTCAAAGGGAGTCACTAACATGAGCAAGGTTCCAGAATTCTACCCTTAGTCTGTGATTTTTTTGAAGGCTTCTCATTTCTAAGATTTTGTGTTGCCTCATTTGACATGCATATACACACAAACTCAAAGATTTCTGAATTTAAAGAACAAGTAGTAATTTCCCCCACAAGAAACACAAGCCTATAAATTGGCTATGGGAGTTTCTGATATTTTAGTGCATTTATCGTAATAACATCTTCCAAATGTGATTTAAAAGTGAATTTTCACTTCCTTAAATTAGTGTTCAGGATGGTTCCTCCCAGGACCTATGGATTATTCCTGTTTGATCATCAGAATGATAGTTCTTCTCACAAATGACATCCTCTGTAGTCAATTCACATCTGAATTAAACTCTGGAGATTTTTGTTGACCATTACTACCAAGTTCAAAGTAAACAAAGACGGCACATTGTAAAACTGTAGGTGAAATTGCACTGTGGATCAGTCTTACGATGCTTAGGAATGAGGGACATTTCTTTAGCTATATAAACATATACATTTTGTTCTTTTGACAAAAATCAACATTTAAAACTCAGAAAACTGTGCAATTGGGACTTCTTGGCACCTTGGACCTTAAAAGAGTTAATTGATTACATGGATAAGCAGTTGTTTCTTACATCATGACCTCTAAATTTTCTGTGCAAAGACAAATAGATTTAGAGAATAGATAATTATTCAAAATGGTAAACAGCAATATGTATTTTGTTGAGCTTTGCATAATGTATTATACTTGCTAAACTTAGCTTCCTAATGAAGTTGTGCTAAGCTAGGTATTAAAAAGAGCTGCAATGCACTGACAGAAATGGAAAGAAAAATTAGTGAATGGTCACAATTAGAAAAAGTCTAACATGGTGGAAAAAGTTGATACAGAATCCAAAATTTTCTGTTGATACTACAATAAGATAGATATTAAAAGACATAGGGTTAAGTTAATTCAAACAATGCATAATGAGAAGCTAGATCCTATTTATATTCCCTTGCTAGATGATGCATTGTTCATATTATAAGATGCTTCCAGAGTGTGAGGTAATGCAAAATTCATAACTGCTATCCTAGGGAGGTTTTCTAATTATGATAAGGATCGATTTGTTTTATAGAAAAACCTGTTACCATTTGAAGGGAGGTGGTTCTCCCTTTAAAGGTGAGATGATGTGTTTATTATGTTTTCATAAAATATCTAAAATCAAGCAAAAATCAATATGGGATTTTGAATCTGTTTTAATGAACTTTTTTTACCTATTGTAATGGAAAGAATACCTATTGTAATGGAAAGAAATAATTTAGATGCCTTGCTGGAACACCGCATTCCTTTTCACAGGAGTTAAAGGAAAAAATGGATGAGCTCCTGCCCTTGATTCCTGTGCTGGAGCAGTACAAAACAGATGCCAAACTGATCACCCAGTTCAAGGAGGAGATTCGAAACCTGTCTGCTGTCCTGACTGGAATTCAGGAGGAGATTGGTGCCTATGACTATGAGGAGCTACATCAAAGGGTGCTCAGCCTGGAAACCAGACTCCGGGACTGCATGAAGAAGCTGAGTGAGTTAAATACTCATTTGTCTAAGTTGTGTTTTTAAATAGTTTCAAGGAAAATTGTATCCTTATGCCTTGAAAGTAGTCATAAAGTACTTAAGTATGCCTGCTTCTGATATAAAGTGTCACTTAATGATTTAAGCATGCCTTGGTGCTCAGTGGTACTTGACAGTTTCCTGAATTTTACAGCACTGCATTGCCATTTGATGTTTTAAAATAATCAGTCTAGAAAATACAGACAATTCTATTAGCTAAACCAGTGGTTATATAAATTTCATCTATTTATTTTTAATGTGTGACATTCAGTTATTCAGTAGTGGGATGGGGTAGTTTTGGAAAGTTTGAGGCTGAGGAAAGGCAGTTTCCCTAGGGCAAAGTGTGACACTCCAGTCATTAAAGAAAAAGCTAAGTAATTTCTCCACTATGCAAAATTGCCACACCACTTATATCTACTTAAAAAAGAAAAGAAAAGCATTAGTTAAATAGTCACCACTCTCTAAGCGTCAAGCATGATCCATGGATTATGGACTATACCTCTTCCCTCCTGAAATGAACAGGTCAGTCTTTTCAGGGTATGCAATCCTTCACCTACATCCACCAGCTAATTACCAAATTGAAGTCATTATGGGGCTAGTTTGTGACTTGAATGCAAAATTAACAAATAGCCATGAATCAACAAGAATAGATTGAAAGACCACTTAGAAAACAGTGTTTTAGTTGTTGACATGATGTGATATGACAGGGAGGTCAACTCAATCACCAGTGTTCCTTCAAGGTAAAGAAAAAAAAAAGTTTCCAGAATGGAAAAAGTGGAAAGCATTTGAAAAGATTAATCTCTGGCACAGAAGCCTGGTCACTTGACTTCAGCCATTTAAAATAAAATTTGCATGGCTTAAAAGATTTTAAAGCTGATTTGTGGATATAATTTGAGTGATGAAAAAAGAGCCAAAATCCAAAATGCTGAATACAGTTATCATAATCTCACAAAATGTGGCAAATCACTGTATCAGAAGGCCCACTCTTATCATGCCAGGATTTGCAAGAGAATCCAAGACCGATCGTAAGGAAATAAATTAACACCAAAGACTAAATGCATGCACAGGATTCTTCAGCTGTTAACTCGCTAGCCACTGTCCACACATCTTCGTCTATAATTGGTCAACAATCAATTATGTAGATTCCATGATGCTAGTTTTTGTTGCTATTCAACCCATTGTCCGCATTACTGACAAAAGGATTTTCTGAGATAGAAATCTGAAATAATTTTCCCCTGCTAAAAGTCTGTGTCCTAGCGGATATCCTATGACTTATGAGCCTATGGATCCCTTCTGTATTCTTAGGTTTTGTTTTTTTCCCTTCTTGAATGCTGAATCTCAACCACTGTGTCTTCCACTGTTTTAACGTGAGGCTATTAGGGGACAATATACGTCCTGGTCATGATATACTCTGTCCGTGTGGAACATTGCAACACACTTTCATCTGCACCACGTGACAAACTACTGTTTATTTTTTAGGTTTTGGTTAAAATGCTCTGTCTTTGCAGAAGCCTTCATTTCCTCCCTGTATTTCTCTGTTATGCAATCCCAAACACTGATATTTCTATAGGACTATATTTGTTATTCTCTGGATACTTCATATGTAATTGAATGTACTTGTTAGACTTTTGTTCCATGGGAACAAGAATGAAGTTTAGCATATTTACCCCACATACTGTGTCAGCAATGTTTGGCCAAAAAAAAAAAAAAACCTTAGAAAATGTTTTCTGAACAAATTAATTCTTGTTTTCATTTTACATAAAAATATCAAACAAAATTTCATAACAAGATGATAGGAAATATAACAGTTACTGCATTGAGTGTTATTGTGTTTAGTTACTCAGAGTATAAGATATGGGCATAAAAATTATCCAATGGATATAAGTGCACTTCCTTTTGTATCAATTAAGAGACATTAACAGAACAACTAACTTGCATTGTTTCTCTCTTTTTCCATTTCTTCCTTTCTTCTTTTCCCTATTGTAGTTGATTTTTAACAATCTCTTCCCATTTAACAATATCTATTGTACAATTTTTACCTTACTTATTCTTTTAGTGTCTCAATGTTTACACATGTGAGTGCATTTTATTTCAGTAATGAAATTGGAATCCAGTTGTGTCCATTTACCTATAAAGTTATCAAGTTTAGCCTTTTTATGGGTGAGTAGTTCTCCATTGTATAAAAATACATCCTTTTTATCTATTCCTCAGTTGATGGACATTTAGGTTGTTTCCAGGACTTAACAATTACAAATTGTGCTGATATACATAGTTGCACATATATTTCAGTGCTAAGATGTCTTTAATTAATCTGAGAAAATATCCAGAAGGAGAATAACAGGGTTGAATAGGGCCTCTAATCCTAGCTTTTTGAGGAAACTCCATATTGATTTACATGGTAACTGCACCAGTTTCTACTTCCACCAGCAGTGGAAAATGGTTCCTTTTTATCCCCGGCCCTACCAGCATTTGTTGTTGTTTTCTTCATAACTATCCTTTTTTGGAGTAGATGGAATGACTAATGATGCTGAACATTTTTTCATGTATTTATTTGCCATTCCTATTTCTCCATATGAGAAGTTTGTGTTCATCTTAGAAGTTCACTTTTCAATTGGGTCTTTGAATTTGAGAGATCTGATTTTTTTTCAATTCTTTGTATACTCTAGATGATAGAAGTCCTTTGTCTCAAGGACAATAGGCTTAATTTTTTCCAATCTTTAGGTTGTCTTTTCACTCCATTGTAATTTCTTTTGAAATCCAAAAACTTTTTAATAAGATGAGATCCCAGTTGTTGACTCTTTGAAGTACTTGCCATACGGTTTGTGTTTTGTTCATGAACTCTCTGCGTACACCAATGTCTTCAAGATTTCTACTCTAATTTCTCTCCCAGTAGATTGAGTGTTTCTGTTTTAATATTTAGATCTTTCATTCATTTTAACTTTTGTTCTGTGCATGATGATAGACATGAGTCTAGTTTTAGTCTTCAGCATATAAAGGGCCAATTTTCCCAGCAGTTATTTCCAGTTATTAAAGTTTCTATCTTTCTTCCAGTGGATATGTTTGGCCACTTTGTCAAACAGAAAGTGACTGAGTGTGTTTGCAGTTGTGTCTGAATCTTATGACCTGGTCCACTGATCCTGAGGTCTGTTTTTCCAGCAGTACAATGTTGATTTTATCATAGTAGCTTTGTAGTATAATTTCAAGCCAGAGACTGTAATACTTCCTACCTTACCTTTGTTGCTCACAATTACTTTTACTATTCCAGGTCTCTTCTAGTTCCAAATGAATCTTAGTAATGTTTTCTCTAGATCTGTGAAGTATGCTAATGATATTTTGGTCAGGATTACTTTAAATATGCATAACAGTTTGTGTAGTATGACCATTTTCATTTTTTTGGTTCTTCTTATTCATGGGCAAGGCACATCTTTCCATTTTCTAATATCCTCTTTGATATCCTTCTTTACAACACTGATTTTCAATATATAGATCTTTTACTGCTTCTGTTAAATTTATTATGAAGTATTTCCTTTTTTGGATGCTATTGTAATGGGTATGGTTTCTCTTATTTCTCTCTCAGTGAGTTTGTTTTTTTTTGTACAGCAATGCTATTAATTTTTGAGTGTTGGTATTCAGATACACTACGGAATTGGGTTATTAACTCTAGAGGTTTTTGGTGGAGTTTTTGGAGTCTTCTATGTAGAGTAATGTCATCTGTAAATAATGACAATTTAATTTAGTCCTTCCTGTTCCTTTTCCTTTTATTTCTCTCTTGTTTAATTGGTCTGGCTAATATTTCCAGAACTATAATGTTTAGAAGTGGCAATAGGGGTCACCCCTGTCTTGTGCCTGATTTGAGAGTGAAAGCTTTCAGTTTTTCTTCATTTAGAATGATATTAGCTGTTGATTTGTCAGAAATGGCTTTTTATCAGATTGAGGTAAAGACCATCTAATCTGATTTTTTGCAGGGTTTTTATATGAATGAGTGTCAAAAGTTTGTCAAAAGATTTTCTTCATCTGTTGAGATGATCATATGATTTTTGTCTTTGGCTCTGTTGATATGGTGTATTACATTTACTGACTTGCATATGTTCAACCATCCTTGCATTAATGGGATGAATCCAACTTGTTCATAGTGTATTATCTTCTTGACAATTTGCTGCATTCTGTTTCATAGTATCTTAGTGAGGATTTTTATATCTCTGTTCATTAAGGAGACTGTCCTGTGCTTGTCCTTTTTGATTGAATCTTTCTCCGATTTTGGTATCATGGTAATTCTTGCCTCTAGGAGTGAATTAGGGAATATTGCTTCCCTTTCAATTTCATTAAACAGTTAGAGGAGCGATGGCATTAGATCATCTCTAAATTTCTTGTAGAATTCAACAATGAATCCACCAGGACCTTGGATTTTTTATTGTTAGGTTTGTAATAACATTTTCAATTTCAGTAACTTGACAATGGGTTATTCAGAATTTTTAAATCTTCTTGATTCAGCTTTGGTAATTTATAGATGTCTAGGAATCTGTCCATTTGTTCTATGTTATCAAACTTATGAGTATAAAGATTTTCAAAGTAGGTATTTGTGATCTTCTGAATTTCCACATGATCTTTGGGTATTTCACTGTTTTAATTCCACACTGCATGAATTTGAGCCTTTTCTTTCCTCTTTTGATGATATTGGCTAAAGGTTTATCAATTTGATTTGTTCTTTCAAAGAAGTAATTCTTTGATTCATTGATTCTTTTATTGTTTTCTTAGTGTCAACTGCATTAGTTTCTACTTTGATCTTTATAATTTTCTCCCTTCTTTGGGCTTTGGCTTGATGTATTCTTTTTTTTTTCCTAGAAGCTTGATGTGCAACATTAAGTTGTGTGTGTATGTCTGTGTGCTCCTTCTGGTTTCCTGATGTAAAAATTCACTGCTATAAATTTCTATTAGAAATGCTTTCATTTTGTTCCACAGGTTCTTAAATGTTGTATCTGCATTTTTCTTCTTTGCAAAAATTGTTAAATTTCTTCTTTAATTTTATCTGTGAGATCCATTGGTTAGTCAGGAGTGTGTTATTTAATTTCTATGTGTTTATCGCATTTTTGCAGTTCCTTTTGCTATTAATTTCCAATTACACTATGGTCAAGTAATATGCAAGAGAAAATTCCAATTCTTTGAACATACTTAACCATGTTCTGTGGGCTAGTATATAGTCTATTTTAGAGAATGACCCATGTGCAGCTAAGAAGAATCAGCATTCTGATATTGACAGATGGAACACGCTGTAAACATCAAGTCTATTTGATCACAGGTTTAATTCAGTTCTGGTATTTCTTTGCTAATTGTTTGTCTAGTTGATCTATCTCTCTGTGACAGTAGAGCATTAAGTTTCTCTTACAATTATATTATTGCTTATTTAATTTTTTCATATCTGTTAATATTTGTCTTATATAGCTTGGTGCTCCCATATTTGGTGCATACATATTTCATTATTGTCCCTTCCTCTAGAAGATTTCCCCTAGCAAGTTTGTAGTGACTTTATTTTTCTCTTTTGATCATTCTTGGTTTGAAGTTCATATTGTCTAGAAACAGAATAGCTAACCCTGCTTTTTTCTAGATTCCTGTTGCATGGAAGATTGTGTTTCATCCTTTGACTTTTCAGTCTATGAATTTTCTTTTGAGTTAAATGTGTTTCTTTTATACAGCATATTCTTGGATTTTGTTTCTTGATCCCCTTTTCCAGTCTGTTTCTTTTCATTGGTGGATTGAGACTATTTGTATTGATGGCTACAACTGATATGTACTGACTTATCTTTGTCATGTTATTTCCCCACTGTTGGTTTCCTGTTTTTCTCCACTGTTTAATTGCTTGTCTGGGTTGATGATTTCTTTCTGTTGTTGTTTTTGAAACTATAGTCATTTTTCTCTGTGTCTAGAATATCTTTCAGTACTCTTTGTAGGGTTGGTTTGGTGATCATGAATTTCTTCAGCTGTTTTTTGTCATGAAAAGATCTTATTTCTCCATTAATTTTGAAGGATAGCTTTTCTGGGGGCATTAATCTGGGTTGGAAGTTGTTTTCTCAGGACTTAAAGTACTTCACTCCAAGCCTTTCTTGATGTGAGGGTTTATGTTGAGAAATCTCCCATGATTTTGATGGGCTTACTTTATAGTTAATCTGTTTATTTTTAACTAACAGCTTTTAATATTGTGTGGCTGTGTTGAATTTCTTGAATTCCAATTATTATATGTCTAAGTGTAGCTTTATTTTGATCATGGCTAATTGGAGTTCTGTATGTCACTTATCTGTATATCAGATTCTGCTATGAGAAATTTTCTGCTATGATTTTTTTTAAATTTTTATTTGAAAGAGAATAAAACAAAAGAGGGCAGTACAGAGCAGATCAGAACAGGACAACATAGGCAACACAGTACTTTACATTAAGACAACTGGACATAAACAGTAGCTAACACCATATCACTTACTCTGCTATAGTTGAGCATAGTTTCAAATACAATAATATCAAACATAACACAATAGTATAAAGCCATGCATAGAGTGAAAGAATTATGGGGCTTTCTGAACCAAATAACAGAAAATGATCAATGGGTACTATAATATCTCATTTTTGATAAAAAAAATTTTGTTTAAACTATCACACATATTCAAATTCCAATAAGACACAATGTGGTTCTATCTGCTATGATTTTTGCAAATAGTCTTTTTATGTCATTTGTGTTGACCTCTTCCTTTTCATTGACACTTATCAGTCTAACATTGTTTTTCTTTTTTACCATCTTTCAGCTGTGAAATTGATATTTCTTGATCCCTTATTTTTTAGAGCTCTTTCCTTTCTTAATCACTAACTGTGATTCTGTCTTCAAGGTCTGAAAGTCTGTCATCCATTTTGTTCAAGCAGTTTAACCAGCCTTCAGTGGAATTTCTAATTTCCTAAATATCTGTTCTGGATGTATTTCATGCATTCAACTTCTTTTCTTTATTGATCATTCAATTTTCATGTTTTTCCTATCATCATCTATTTTTTTTCTATCGCCACTCTAGATTTGCTGAGCAATTTATTTATGAGTGTTGACATTTCTTTTTTTTACCTGACAGATTATTTCAGATCTAATTTCCTCTATAGACTTATGGATTTATTTCTTTACTTCAGTTGCTATCATTTCAGAAATTTCAGATGTGTGTCTTTCATTTTTCTCTATCCTGTTGTCTCCTGGATGAGTTCTGAGTGGGCTGGATGTCTGAGATTGCATCTAGCTTCTGCATTTTGTCATTTTCTATTTTAAAATATTTATTTTTACCATGTTGATTCTTGTAAGTTTTTGTAGCAAATAGCTATCTCACTATTATCAAGTCCTTTCTAAGGAAAGTCTATTCTTTAGGAATATCTTTTGTGTGTAGAGATTTTTGGCTTATGTCTCTTCCAAGATCCTACCTTCTCACTAAATTAAGAATGAGATGTTGGTATCTGTTTGGCTAAGCCCCCAGTGCTTTGGTGTTGGGTTGCGATAAAGTTATTACCCCATAACTTCCCAGTATTGTACAGAGGGGAAAACAACTGATTGATTACAAAAGATATGACATCCTAACTAAAGTGTTATAATTAGTAATAATGATAGCATCAAGTGTAGTTTAGAAACTGACAAACTGTGGTAGTTATTAATTTTGTGCTTTAAACCATACAAGCAATATGTAAAATTATATAACAGAACCAATTGTAAATTGGGATCTTGTATTCAAAGTGTTTCTCTTGATAGAAAAGTTTTATATTGTAGTGGGGAGATTTAAGAAGGATAATGGATAAAACAATGGTAACTGAAAAGAAAGTAGAGCAAGACTTGAAGGCAAAGGATGATCATGAAAACATTGGGAAATGAGAGAGGGCAGAAGAGAAAGTACGAGGGAGTAAGCAAGGGGTTGTTTGAGCTTGGTCCCTGGTTTTGGGGAACAGGATTAGTTTTATGTGTTTGTAGTTTTTGCCAGGTGTTTAGAAGAGAGAGAGAGAGAGAGAGAGAGAGGAAGAAAAGAAGAAAGAAAAAAGAAAAAGAAAAAGAGGGATCAGGGGCAGCCTCACTCACCTATTTCTGTTCCTTGTGTCTTTGTCTCCAAGCATAGTGCTGGTTCACCTAACTTAACACCTGTTGGCTTCTATTGTTATTGTTGCTATAGACTCTTAGCATGACTAGTCCAACCTGTCCATCCTGTGTGCCCTACATAGGACGCTAACGTGTGCTGGTGTTCCCTCTGGTCTCTGGGCCTTCCCAAGTGGTTCATGTAAGTCATGGCAGCAGCAAAGGAAGGGGCTGTTCTCTGTGCCTTCCAATGCGGTTCACCTGGGCCTCAGTGGCCGTGATGGCGGTGGGAGTGGCTGCCTTCCATACATTCCACCTGGGCCAGAAGAAGCAGGGATGATGGTGAACACATTAATTCTTTAAGAAGTCATGTAATTATCTGTAAAGTTTTCAACCAAATAATAGCTATTTCAAATGGTGAATTATTTAATTTATTTTTTAAACATTTTCTTTTAGCTGTATAGTAAATCTAAATAGCACAGGGTGATTATAACTAAGCAATGGAAAGTTATCTATTAGATGTACACTTACACATTTTTATTATGTATTCTAGTGTTTTAATTCAAGCTGTGGAGTTTACAGTTGCTATACACATTACTGACATAAATATAGTCCGCTGTTATGCTGTAATTTATTTAAAACAGAAATATCTTTAGCATAATGTCCACAGTAGTTACCTAGCATCTCAGATTGGGTCTTCATCAAATAAATTGAGAAGTTTTCAACTCAAGAATTAATTAACATCAATATCAAGTTACTTTGAGGATTACAAAGAAATCCAAATACACATTTTATTTTTTATTTTTGGGGGATACATGGTTATAGTGAATACACTGTGGGGAATTTGTACATTTACATATGCATTTTGATTTAATTTTCATCCTCTTTCCCTTCCCTCCCTTCCCTCTGCATACATCACTTAATACCCTTCCCATCTGAGGAAACTGTGTATTTCCTATTACCTTTGCTTGTGCTCTTATTTATACTTTGAATTTCTCATATTAGATAAACCATGGAAGATTTTAGCTTGTGTTTTCCATTTATTCCACTTAACATTATGGTCTCAATGAACATCCATTTTCTCATAAATGAGTTTTCTTTACAAGCCAGCTAGTAGCCTTTTGTATATAACTCAAATACATATTTTATCAGGACTGAACTGTTGGACTTTGACTTGCTTGGAAATGGCCCATTTGTTATAGATGAATGATTGCAGGTCCTTGGAACATATTCACACTTTTGTTCTTAGTATTTTACAGTAGGCCCTGCACAAGCATTGTGGGCTGAGACTAGGCAACTTTTAAGTATCAGAGGACTTTGCTAAGGCAATGATTGGCAATAAGATGGTTCTATCTGCAATCCCTTGTACTTAAAGTACATCAGTTATGTTATTGAACAATTAATTCAGAAAACTTGGAGATTGCTCAATTTTAAAAATAAGTTTCACTGCATTTTTATACTTGGTCTGAATTTACTGAGTGAAAAATAATCTCTCTTGCAGTTGGATAATTCTACAAGTCCCTCAGCTCTTTCTTTACCCATGGCTTGCTTTTTGTAATCCATGTGTAATTCCCTACACTCAACCTTCTCAAATATCAATAACTATATTTCAGACAAAGGTTATTTTAAGTGAAGAAAACACGTTTTTTCGAATTTCACTAAACAATGGATCCCAAAGTATTCACTACAGATTATTGTATTTATTTTCTCCACGATGACAAGATTTGAATGAATGTTAAAATCAAATAAACTATACTAGTTAATTAATATCTATTTTTGTGGTCTGGGGATCAAATCCAGAGCCTCACTCATGAAAATTTTAACTAATCTAAAATATGCATTTTAGAAATGAATATAATACAGCCATTCAACAGTAAAATATCAGTATTCACTTTTCTTACTCATTAAAATGTTTATTTGACTTGAGATTCCCTTATAAAATATTGAAAATAGAGTAAGTTCTCAGTGTGTACTGGGAATTGGTTACAGGAACCGCACAAAAATCCAGACTTTTAGATGCTGCAACCTCTTAGAATAGCATTTGTTTTTAACCTATGCACACCCTGCCATATATTTTAAATAATCTCTAGATAATTTATATATCATAATACAATATACATGCTATGTAAATAGTTCTTATCCTGTGGTGTTTAGATAATAATGACAAGAAAAATACACAGCACTTGTTTATTACAGATACAGTATTTTTCTAATATTTTTGATTCATGGTTGGTTGAATTTGAGAATACAGAGTCTGTGGATATAAGACACCAAGGACAAATCTCACATTTCTTAAACTCTTTCTGGTTATCAGCTACATTACTCCAGAAGAAAGGGCAGTGTCACAAACAATGAATCTAATTGTTGTTTTTGCAAGAATTAAGCAGTATTGTTCATTTAATAATGTTTATGTCAATTAGATACTTGCACAGCATCCTTTAGCAGAGAGGATAATTTATCAACTGGAACATAATCCATAATTAGGACACAGAAAACTTTCCTGGATCTACATGGTTCCTGAAAAAAATATATGATGAATATTTATTTTCCATTAAAAGCAATCACTTCAAAGAATAAAGAATGTCTGATTATGCACACACAGATGAACACATACATACACATATGTGTGTTTATGTCAGTGACTGTTTAGAGATGTATTAAAAATATATCTATATACATATATTGAGAAAGAGAGAAAGCAAGAGAGAGACAGAGACAGAGAGAACTGCAGAGAAAAACAATTGTAATTGTGATATGGCACTAAATTACAGTTGAATTAAAACTTAATATCTGTTTTTCCCGGCAATTGGGACAGTTGAATCTATGAATCTCTGATAATCCTTTTAAATTCACACCTATCTTTACCTTGTAAGTGCTCAAATGTCAACTATCAGAACACAGGGTATGAGAGACAAAACAGTTGATCAACTTCAGGCCCATTAGCAGAAAGCATAGAAAGAAGACATACTAAGTGTTCAAAGTTCCAAATGGTGTCAAATCCAGTTGCTGTGGTGTTCAGTTCTAGAGTGGAACATTGGATCACTATAGCATTGACAGCAGAGTATCAAGAACAATTAGGCTCCTTTATCAGTGGATCTTCACCCAATCCAGGAGCCTTTCAATATTCACAGTCAGTAGGCAAAGGGTATACATGTGCTGGGTGGAGAATAAAATTGAGGCAATGATAACTGTATTTCTCCTCGCTTTTTTACTGATTTGGTTTTAAATGTCACAAGGTCCTTCACATGAATTTTAAGATTCCAAAAAACAAACTACCTTCATTCCCTTGAAGGTCTAAATTACACCAAATAGCAAATTCAACCTTGATGGAATCACAAGTCATTGAGAACACTAAGGAAGCAATTTAGTTCATTTCTACCGAAATCTTAAAGGTTTGGTCAAAGTAGAAATTAAAGAAAGGCTTCCACAGCAATGCACCCTAGTGGCCTGAGTGTTCTTTCCTAAATGCTTAATTTTCTCCTTGAGAGACTGAATAGAATAAAGTCCCCTGTGCTTAATTAAATTATATCATATTCTTAGAGCGGCAGAATATAGTTACATGCGTGTGAGAATCTGACTGAAAAAGCATGGTTAAATCTCTCACACATATCCCAAGATCATCAACAGATATTTAATGTAGATCATGTCCAGGCTTGCTTTCTACTTCTCCAGTCCTCTGCCCCCTACTTCCTCCCCTTAGTTCTATTTTAGGTCAATGATTTGGTGCCATCTAGTGAAGGAATGGACTCATCTTTCTATTAGCCCTATGATTTGAAGCTTCATAACTAACAGAAGAATCTGTAGCGTTAGAAACAAGGTCACAGTGATGAGATTTGGGTTATAGTCCTTACCATGCTATGCCAGATTAGTTCTTTTTTAAAAAAAGAAAATAAACTTTTCTCTATACTTATAGTCCTGTTGGCACATTTACTCTCTTTGAATTCCTAATGTGTGCTAGCACTTTGCTACGTATGTGTAGATCACTGGGAACAGGAGAGGATCTCCCACTACTGTGGAGAAGCTTACCATGTAGCTGGGATAGAAAGCACATAACTACGACACAGTGCTACTGCTTGACAGGCATTGTGACAAAACATCGTGTAGGTGCTTGCTCTAAATTATACAAGAACGTCAGGAACACTTGGTTAGGCATTTATTCTGGCAGAAGTAAAGAGATGTGCAGAAATTTTAAATTCACTTTCAAAAATACATATTGGAGAAATAACATTAAACCCAAATTCTTAAGACTTCAAAGACTGATTTGTTGCCCTGTAAGAGGTCATGTATAATATACACACAGTAACAGTGCCTTAGATGCTTCTGTAAGTTTCATTTAGTGAATAGAACCAGCAAATACTCAACTTAAAAAGAAATCAGAGTCATTCTGATGTTCCCCTAGTGCCACACTGTCACTGTGCATACCACCTGTTTACCACCCTCTCTCCGCGTCTCACAAGTTCTTTCCTGCATCTCCTCTCTTCCGTTACCCTAACGCAGAGCATATTTCAGACAAATCCACTCAAGTTCTCAGTGTGCATTCATCTTGCCCTTTGACCCATTGAAGTCTTTCAGTTCTTCAGTCATTCATGTTTTTCTCTTTCTGGACATTGAACTTTCCTTCTGTGTTCATGGGATACTTTTCTTTTCCATTTGACATGTTAAGCAATTTTTCATTTTACCTGGGAGACATCAAGTCTTCTGAGGAGCTTCCTCTGATTTTTCCTCAATAGAGCTGAATTTCCCTGCTGTGGTCCCCCAAAGATCCATGTTGTACTCTCTCAGGAAACAAAGACATCAATATATTTTACAGAAAAATATTCATTTGATATTTTGTGTAATCTTTACACTCCTCTATAAATGCATTATCCTTGTACTGACAAGTCATAGACTATCTTTGTCTTGTCCTAGTTGAATTCTTAGACATTTTCACAGTACACCAAATACACAGTAGGCAAAATTAGGATCTGCCTAATATTTAAGAGAAAATCATACTTTAGAATAAAAGGCTTTCAATTGCTTGAAAGGGACCAAATGTCAAGTAAAAACATTACTGTATCTTTTATGAAGTCAAAATCTTTTGAATAAAAGGATAAAAACCATTATTTTTTATCTTTATTTTGTTGCCTTCTGTCCTTTCCTCAGTGTCAATACAGTAGTTCATTCCAAAATACGTGATATTTTGCTTTACATAACATTTTATGGAAAACAATGTTAGTGAAAGCAGAAATCAACTGAAAAATCAAACTGTAACTAAGGTGGAAAGAAATGAGATTTAACTCAGAAATGTAATTGGGGGAGATTATAAGAACCCATTCTCAAATAAAATTGAGGAGAACTTCAAATAAGTCATTGGCAGTCATTTATGAAAGGCAATCCTATTTACCCCCAAATTCCTATTTGCAACAATAGGGTGGCAGTTTCTCTAGCAGCCATGCATATGACAATTCATTCTTTTGAAACTCTGGAGCCCTCATATGTAATTTGGCTACAATTTTTAGTAATTGGTAAATTTCATCATAAATTTATTCATAATCGGTTGTGCTTTTTAATGCCCTATATTTTTAGATATAACTGAATTATAAAACCTTTCGGGTTGTAGTACTTGTATTTTAAAGGCATGCATGAGTTTCCAAAACATTTTGAATTTTATAGCATGTTTGGCCATTTGCTTTCAATAAAATAGACTTCTCCTTAAACATGTATTCATAATATAAGCTTTATCCCAGAAAAAGTAGGAATTGAGGAATGGTTTTAAAAAAAGAAAAAATGTGTTATTCTCGAAGATGTGTTATTTAAGTATATTCATATTGTTTGTTATCCATTTTTCATATGCCCTCTAGAAATTTATTCTAGTACTCTATCTTACTCCTAGTCTGCCTCTGCAGTGTAATTGTGAAGACAAGACACACAAATAAAAGTTTAAATCATAAATGGATTTTATTTTATAGTATATTCCATGTGTATGGTAGGGATACATTCATTTTAAGAAATCACAGTAAACTTTAAAAATCGTATCTTTTCCTCCTTGAGTTTTCCAATAGCCTTAAGTAGAAAGAAGTAATATTCTGTCCAAAAATGTATCCAGTACTCCATTTAAATAACTTTTATGAACACGACCTGAGGACTCAAATCCAGACGTCGTTAATCTAGGATATTACAGGGTACATTTATGTATTAAAGAAATAAAAAAGAGAACAGATGGTTTTTGTGCTTCATTGAGCCAAACAACTCATCTTTCTACTATATCCAAAATGATCTTGTCTTCTCAGCTACTTATTAATAAGCACAAATTGAAATGGATCATAAAGAATTAATGTATAAAAGTCATCAGAGAAGTAAAATGGTAGTTTTTCCTCACTGACCTATTCAGTACATTTTTCTGACTATACAAAACTTACACATGCAGTATTTTATAAAAGCTAATATTTTCATGTGTCTCACTGCAGACGGCAGACCATAGCAGGAGAAGTCAATGAAGCAAAGCTCCCAAATTCTTTCACTGCCATCCACCTTTGCAGGAAAATTTGTCTTCGAGGCATTTGGAGAAATCATCCTTTTTTTCTGGCTTCCTTCGTCCTCCTAGAAAGTGAGAGTAAAGAGAAAGATAGAGATTCACTTAAACAAAAGCTAGTATGAGAGAACTGAGAAATAGAAAAGACGATTATTTTATTTTTACTGTTTCTATGCAATATTAGAATTTAGTATACTTATGTTTATATGAAGCTAAGGTCCATAGAATTATAACTGGAAAATCAGTCATTTTTCTAAACCCTAAAACTTTAAATTTACTAGTATAATTTGACAAGATGGATTTTAGCTTAGGAAATCAGTAAGTGTTTATCAACAAAGATTCTACTGGAAAGTATACAACATTGAGAGTTCTTTCTGTGTTTAATATTTCCTGGCAATAGAGGTGTGTGATGATGATAATGAAGAATATATTGATCATTTTTTAAAACTTTTTAACCATAACCACAAATATTTATATCCTCCTTATCATATAAAAATGTGTTGACTCACTATCTATTCAATGTATCCTCTGTTAAAATTAGTCTTCAGGACTTCCATTTTATAGAGGAAGAAACTCTACTCCAGAGGATAAGTGCATTGTCTAATATTACAAGATGATTTAATGGAGTTGTCTGGATTACAACCAGGTTCCCTGCCCTCTGCTTTAGTGCTCTCACTTGCATGAAATATGCTACATAGAAAACACTGTCTGGGAAATTAATGGAAGTACAAATAGGCATACACAGGTGCACGCACACAAATATGAAAGGTTAGAGGCATGATTTTACATAGTTATTATGTGGAGTAATCTACCATTTGTTCTCAGCCTTCATTTACTTACATCAGTTACTCCCTCTTTGTTAAATTATTCATAGAAACAAATATTTTTAAGTAGTAACATCAGCACAATAGTAAAAACTTTCCATGAACTTATGTTTCCCTATGTTTATCTCCTTACTTCATTTTCCAAGAATGAGATCTATAGCCTTGGGTTATAGTCGTTTTGGCTCCACTTCCATCCATCTTTCAACTATTCACTCTTTTCATTTGAGTCTTATGTTTACCAGTAACTACTTGCTGACAAATTCCACAATTATTCCTTTGATTGTATCTTACTAAACATTTCAGTAATCCAGTAATAGCTTGGTTCATGAACACTCCTGTTCTTGCACTCAGTTTGGAAACAGAAACACTCACCACGATTTTGCTGCCATTTGTTAGCTCTGCATTTGATGATGAACATGACTAGGGTCATCTCGCCCAGAATCATGAACCTAAGTTTGTAAACTGTAGCAACACTGTTTTCACCACAAGTCAAAAACACATCTTTGTAAAAAACAAAACAAAACAAAACAAAAAAAAACCTTTTTTAAATTCTTTAATTTCACACAATTTTTTTCTATCTTGGACTCCTTTCCTGGTTCCTATAGATCAGATCTCTGTGGTAGCTGTCCTTGTCTTTTATATGCCCTCTCTTAAAAGTAGTATGTAGCCATCCATGTCTTTCACTGTGCCAAAACTGTCTCAAAAGGGCATTGACTTCATAAACTTACGTACTACCTCCACTGGTATATATAATAGTCATGGATAATTTAATGTAACATGCATTGGATTCCTGATTTTTCTTTTTTAAACCCATCACTCCCCATGTCATTTCATCTAAGTAAGTAGCACTAAAATCCGACTGAATGTATACTCTAAAAACTTGTACATGATACCAGATTACTTTTGAACTGAGATTTGTAATTCTTCTTTGTACTTTCTATCCTCATGTCTAATGAAAAAAATCCTAGTCCTATGAAGTTTATCCTGTAAAGTGTATCTCCAATTCACCTGCTTTTCTCCATATTCATTTCTAGCAATTCTTCCATCTCTCTCACCTGGACAATGTGATAACAATATAATGGTACTTTATACCTATATTTTACACCCTTTATAATTAATTTTCTACATTGTAGCTAATCATTTTCAAGTGTAGTTCACATTTTGTCAGTTTCTCTTCTTCCTTTTACAATCCTTCTATAATTTTCCCATACCTAGAGTAAAATCCAAATGTTCACGAATTAATGAATTTCATGATCTTGACTATTATTCTTTTCAAATTGTCATCATTTTAAAGCCTTTCCAAGAACACTGATGAGAGGTAATATTTCTTAAATACTTAACTGCATACTAAATAGTATTCTAAACACTTATTATGTGTTTCATATTTAATTTTCTCAATAACTCTTTAAGATACATTTTGTTACTATTATTGTGCATGCACTATTGAAAGGCTTTTAAAGTATTCCAAGTTTTTAGAGAGTAAGTGATACAATTAGGATCCAGATTCAGGCAATCAGATCCCTGGTTCTATACCTTGTACAGCCTTAAGATAAATGTTGCCTTCCCATATCCAGTCTAGTAAATGTCTTAATCCACTACTATAAATGGTTGATCTGCTAAATAAAATAAGTGCCTAATTCTTCCCTTCAACTTATGAGTCCTTGGGTGGCTCTTAGTCAATTATATCACAGATTAAATACTGTATTCCCCAAGGGGTGTTTCTCATGCATCCCTCTATCTAAAGTACCTGCTATTTAAATAGCTGCATACAATTGTTCCTACCTAATATGTTTAGCTTTTTACTTGTTTATTTATTTGCTTTTCTCATGGAATGTAAGCTTCCTTAGTACAAAGGTATTATGTCTTACCACTGTAATTTTTATGTCTAGAATAGCACCCCACGCTCAAATCTTAGCTGGATGACAGAATAAATGAGTAAATGAAACACCATTATTTGAATGTCATAGCCCAAAGCCCTTCTTTTAAACACCTAAGTATTCACTTTCTAAAGTAGAATAGACTCCTGTAAGCAACCAACCAAATTATGTAAATAATAATAGAATCAATTAGTCAAAACCACTCCACCAAGGCCACTCAATGTGGAGGCTATGCAAAGCACTTTGTCTACTATTTATTGAAAAATAAATGACATCTCCATATATAATTATCATAGATCTCTTTGGAGTTTTAAGCAAATTTATTATAATGGAATCAAACCATTTTATCATATTTATTATTTCAGATTAAGATGCTAAAAGACTCATTTATTTATTTATTTGCTTTAAAAGAGCAAACAGAAGAAAGGATAGAAATGATAAAGAATTTCAAAAAATAGTAGGAAAATAACACTAATTAGTATATTTCAAATTGTTATCTTAGAAGTAGTTATTCAGGATACAAAATAAATGTGAAAAAATGATCAGATAATCAAACAATGAAAGCACAAATTGTTGTTTTGATTGAACTAACAGAGATTAGCAGTATAGCCATCTATCAGATACATACATACTTGTATACTTACATACATATAATCTTTTCCCTTCTTCCTTCTCTCCTTTCCTTTATCCCAGTTGTTCTTTCCTTTTGAGCACTTTCTTTGCCTTTCATTGGCGCAGTATCTTTTTTACATTTTGGATCGTATTACTCTTTCAGTTTCTTTTTTCCTACACTATGGAGATATTATAACATGCTACAGTGATATATGTGCACCCATATTTATAGCAGCACCATTTGTAACAGCTAAATCTTGAAAAAAACCCAATGTTCATCAACCACAAAATGGATAAAAAATGTAGTATTTTTATACAATAGAACATTATTCAACTATAAAGAAGGATAATCCTGAGGCTTTTATAGGTAAATGGAGTCAACTTGAGACCATACTCATAAGTAAAACAAATCAAATTCATATTTGAAAGATTCATTTTTTAAAATGCAGAAATTTTTCAATTTCTCGGTACTTATAATCATTAAATTTTCACTTCAAGTTTGCCTCTTTCGTTAGTATTGCTCATAAATGTGACTTTGAAATGAAAAGTTGCTATAAACTGAAGAGAAATACAGGAGGGCAAGAAAGCAGATCCCACCACTGCAAATTGTGAGTCACTGGGAAGACAGGAGGCAGCCTATGGATAAGAGATTTCGAAGAAAGTGATAGAGAATTACACATAGTAGGAAAAAATGTGAGACATACAATTTATAAAAGTTTGCAAGATCTTCTTTGGCTGAAAACTAGGTATGAAATATTTCATTTGGAGCCAGAACACATACATTTTTATATTTTGAGAATTAAAGTTGTTTTACTCCTTTTAATTATAATTTAATTACTGTATCCATGGCTAGAAAAATGCTTGCTTAGAATGAAAAAATTATTTAAATGAAAAGCAACAGTCTCCTTCAACTCCACTACTCTAAGGCAACCACACTTAACCATTAATTTTAAGGTTTCAAATGTTAAAATATATATATATATTTCTAGTGGTGTTTATTTTTCTACTTTTTTCATCCATCAAATTTAGACATTGTTTTCTGACTTCCTCATGGCAAGGTTAAAATTAACTTATCCAACATGACTTTCTTTCACGTCTCCTCCTAGTATGCCTGAGTATTTATAATTCCACTGATTGACATCTATCAATTCCACAAATTCAAGACTCATGTTTGTCTCTATTTTTTATGATAGGAAAAATCCTTCTGAATCACATTATTTTAAATATGAAGATGATACACTGCTATGTTTTTAAATCTATTCTGACAATTTTTAATTCTGTAACAATGCAAACTTTCTGTCTTCTACAAAATTGTCACATTTTGTCTTCTCTGTAATCACAGTGCAGATGAAACATCTTATCAAGTGTTCTATAATTAGTTTATAGATTGATTCTACAAGTAAAAAATGAGTGATTACATTATCATGATATTGCTTATATTTTTTCCTTGGGAACTAAGTGATGGACCCAAATATAGTTTCTTTCTCTCTAACTCCTCTACCATACTATCCTTGCATTCAAAAGGAATCTTTTTCCAAACATCAATATTACCTAAACCAGGTAAATTTTTGCTACAGAGGCTTAGTGTTTCTTTACATCAATTCTACTAATCTCCCTTTTTAAAATATTAGATTCATTTTTAACTGGTACATAAAATATAAAATATAAAACTTACTCATTTTGATGAGATACCATGCCATTCTGATACATGTGCACACTGTGTAGTGTTTTATTATGTCATTTCTTTATGGTGAAAGCTTTTAAAATCCTTTGTTCAGCTTTTCAAAATGTGTGGTATATTTTTGAGACCTATAGTCATCCTACTGTGAAATTACCAGAACATACTGCTTCTAATTGTAATGTAGTCGCTATTGATCAACCTCTCCCTATACTTTCTTCATTTCTCTTCCCAGCCTCTAATAAGCAGCCTTGTGCTCTCAACTTTTATGCAATCAACTTTTTTTGGATTTCACATAGGAGTGAAATTATATGGTACTTGTCTTTCTCTTCTTGGTTTATGTCCCACATAATAATGATTTCTAGTTCTATCTGCCCGTTCTCACTAGTAGCGACAAGATTATACCCTTTTGTATGACTGAAAAAAGATATTGTGTACATGTGCCATATTTTCTTCAACCATTAATCAGATGATAGATTTAAGGTTTGCTTCATCTGATGACTATTGTGAATGGCCATGCGACTAAAACAGAATTTCAGATGTCTTGTTTACATATGCTTTTCATTTTTTGTAGATTTGTTAGCTATCCCAGTGCTTAGATGGCTGGGTCATATGAATCATGTGTTAAAAACATTGTTAATTTTTAGGAAACTTCTTTAGTCTTTTTTTATAATGGCTACACTGGCTTGCATTTCATAAAAACATTGCTGAGACTTCCTTCTTAGAGTTGACTATGAATTCTGCACCAAAAGTTCTCAGATCCTACTGCACACTTCTTATTGTGGGCCAGGGGGTCATCACTTCTTTGACCCTGTGTCTTCAGCTGGCGTGATTTACTCAGTTATTTTGCTGAAGTATATTCTCAAGTAATTTCTTAAGAAGGAATCATTGGACAGTTTTCATGTCAGAAAATATACTACTACTGTCTCCTTCTGAACTTTCTTTATGAACATAACAGTACTGATCAATGTCTTCTGACTTTGAGGATGGGTAATAATGAGCCCAATTTTAGTTTTATCTTTTTTGTTGGTTTGTTTGTATGTGACAACCTCTCTTTCTGTGAAAAGTTCCAACTTCAATTTATTCTTGATCTTCCAATATTTGGTAGTAATTTTGTTAAAAAATCATTTTAAAGTATTCATATGTTATGTTCTAGTCTAATATCCAACTTTTACAAATGAGAAAAATCTCTATACAGTTGTCTTTGAAATTTGTCTCTATGCCATCTTTCTCCTATCTGGGAAACCTTGTTGTTTAGAAGTTGGAGCATCTAGATTGATCGTATATGCCTCCATATTCTTACTTTATTTTTTTAGTTTAAAAATCTTTTTTAAACTAAAAAACCAGCTTATCACTCCCAGCACCTTGTGTCTGTTTTTCTGAGTCCTTTGCTTCTCTTCTTCAAGATAAAGCCTCTCCCTCCTCAGTGGTTTCCTCCTCTTCATGGATAGTGATGAAATTTATGTTACCCAGGGTTTCTAATGACTGTTGTCCATCAACTCTACCCCCTAGAAATTTGTTGAAGCTTCTCCAAAAACAAGTTTTGTACAATTTTCTTTGCTTTCAGTTTTTAAGTTTTTCATGTTTCACTCCTTTTTTATCACTTTAATGAGAAATGGAAAAGAAAAAAGATATAAACACATAGTACTTCACCATTTAAAACCAGAATTAAACAAGGCACAGAGGTACATGCCTCTAATCCCAGCATGTGGGAGGCTGAGGCAGGAGCATCATTGTGAGTTCAAAGCCAACCTATTCTTCAAAGTGAGCTCAAGGCCAGTCTGAACTGTATAATGAGACTCTGTCTCAAGAAGATGAAATCAAAGAAACAAACAAACAAAACAACCAGAATTAATATCCTCATGTTTTTAAAAAAATCACACATTTTTTGTATAGCGTTTTGGGAGGGGGACAAATATTTCTTCATATTTATTTCAATTTATTTGACACAAATTTTTCATGCTCTTATGATCTGTTTATTTAGGATGTTACATAAAACATCATTAAAGATCATATTACTTTCACTTATTGCATATTTAGATCTTATACTTAACTATATCCATTTGGAATGCCTTACCACTTTCTAGCTCAAATTGATACTATTTAAATCATGTATATTTAATCTGTTTATAACAAGTTGAACTGATACATCCCAAATAGGTTTAACCCAGTATCTTGCTATTCAATACCATAAGGTTTTCCTCCCGGTTTGTCAGTTTGAAAAATTCAAAATAATTTGGTGTATAGTGATACCATCACACTTAGATTCCTTCACCAAAGAGAGTAAGTGTATTCAACTGAGACTTTGTAAAATGCTAGATGACTTACTTTGTAGTTATTACTGAAGGAATAGTGGAAAACCTATTATGATTCATTATCTTCCTAACTGCACAGCTCCAGTGTCCTACAAACTGCAGACTAACATTATGAGGGCCACATATAGAACAAAAGTCAGCCAAAATGACTTCTTCTTTTATTCTTCTTACATTTGAACATGCAGGAGTTAACCAGAAATTTATCAGTTTTAAGAATAAAGACAGGCAGGGCTGGGATTTAACTCAATGGCTCAAGCATTTTCCTGATAAGTGTGAGGACATGAGCTCAATCCTTTAAAAAAAAAAAAAAAGAAAAAAAAGAGAAAGGTAGAAGAAGCAGAACAAATAAAATTTAAAAATCACAAATAATAAAAGAAAAATAAATGGAAATGAATATTTCTTTGTTTTGATCACAGGTAAACATTTATTATAGGAAACCAGGTTACATTTTACAATGAGTATAATAAATCGCTTTTAAACTGTACTATTTAGAAATCTCACAAAAGATGCTTGACTTTCCGTTTGCCTTGGGTTTTAGTATGTATAATGTCTAAGCTATTCCTAAGATCTCATTTGCAGATAAGACTATAAAATGCACAATTTATTCAAGAAAGTCGCTTTTTTTTCACTATATATTGCTTTTGTCTACATTTGACCACATATGACTTTACTACCTAAGGGCATGAGATTTCAAATTTTTGTTCCTTGCATATTCCTGGCTGTTCTATTGGGCCCTGTTCCTACACATTTATCCCTTGGAATGCTACCATTTTCAGTTGGATTATGCCAATATTTTATTGTTATATTCTATAAGGATATTTTTCACAAACATAAATTGAGAATCAACTTGCAGAGTTCTTTCTGCCTTGTATAATTTATACATGGTCACAAAGTGTAGGGAAAGAGAAGAGAATGGTTGCTAATGATCAGATACACAAGTCAATGGGCAATTTGTTAAATTTTTCTGACTTCTAGGAAGAAAGAACTGTTAAATTGAGATAATGATAATGACTTACCTCATTTCTTTCTTTCCAGATTATAAAAATCATTTCTAACTTGAGATTTAGACCACTGAAGAAGCAACTATTCATGGTTTAAATTATGATTAAATCACAGCAACTGATATGAATGATCATTCATTAAAAAATATGTACTATTAATTCCATGTAATTATTTCTGTTTTATGATTCTGTTCTTTGTTATTGGTTTAAGTGTATGTGCTGGAACCGTACATCTTGTTTGCTAACACACTTATGTTTCTCTAATTTCAGCATGTGGAAAGTTGATGAAAATCACAGGCCCCATTACAGTCAAGACATCTGGAACTCGATTTGGTGCTTGGATGACTGATCCTTTAGCATCTGAAAAAAATAACAGAGTATGTTACTTCCACAAATGTCTTTGCTTAGACTTGTTTTGGTTTATTCTTTTTCTCTACTGGACAAGTCATTTTCTTCAGAAATATTAGTTTTAACTTCATGGTGTCATATGATTTGCAAATAGTTTTGTTTGATAATACTAATATATCTAATGAGATACAGCAAACTCATTTAGTAAAACTTACCAATGCTACATTCATCAATACAGAAAGTCTAATTTCTGCTCATTTGATTCTTGTTTTATGCTTGGAAAGAGCTAATTATAAGTACAAAATATTCTCTGTATACTGTTTATAACATATCCTAAGTATAGGCCCAGCAATTTAGCTCAGGGGCAGAAGCGCTTGCCTGGCAAGCTCTAGGTCGTGAGTTCCATCTCCTAAGTATAAAAAGAAAAATCACTAAACAAATAAAATAAAAACTCAAGGGCTTACCAATTCACTAAATAAACTAATATGGACCTGGACTCTAAGGAAAATTTAAGAATCCATGACACTAAAATTCGAGAGGGGGCATTTTATAAGTTAGTGATGCTCACACTGTATAAGTCAATAAGATAGAAATTTATCACATCTATATTTATGTTCTGTGGCAGCATTCACTATACAAAATTATCAAGGGTTTCATCCAAACAAGATTTGTTATGAAATTAGTAAGTTGGTTTTATTAAAAGATAGATTGACTTACATACTGATCAAATGAATACATGTTGCTAGAAGGTTCTGTGACACTTGTAAAGTATAAATAAGTTGAATATATTATGTTAGATTACACTTTTTTTCAAGGCAAGGGATGGAATAAAAACATTTTGCTTATTTTTTGCAATTATCAATTGATCATATCAATCTTTCAAGTGATGTGATTTGTACTGACATGTTTGATTCACTCAGTGATGGGCTCTAAATAGACAAAAGTAAAATCAAACAAATAAAAAGCGAAGAGCATATCAACTTTAAAGCAGTAAATTTAGTTGTTTTTTGTCCACAGAGACCATATTAATATTTGTGCAGAAGTTTACAATTTTACCACATTGCAGCAGGTCAGTGGTACAGTAACTTGACTTTTGGAGCCAGAGAACTGTGACACTAGTACACATTCTCTCTCACTATCTTTACTTTGGAATTCTCAAAAAAGTTCAACATTTATTTAATCCATTTTTTCCCTTCTTCTCAGGTCTGGTATATGGACAGTTACACTAACAATAAAATCGTTCGTGAATACAAGTCAATTGCAGACTTTGTCAGTGGGGCTGAATCAAGGACATACAACCTCCCTTTCAAGTGGGCAGGAACTAACCACGTGGTCTACAATGGCTCGCTCTATTTTAACAAATATCAGAGTAATATCATCATCAAATACAGCTTTGATGTGGGGAGAGTGCTAGCCCAGCGGAGCTTGGAGTATGCTGGTTTTCACAATGTTTACCCATACACATGGGGTGGATTCTCTGACATCGATTTAATGGCAGATGAAATCGGACTGTGGGCTGTGTATGCAACTAACCAGAATGCAGGCAATATTGTCATCAGCCAACTTAACCAAGATACCTTGGAGGTGACGAAGAGCTGGAGCACTGGCTACCCCAAGAGAAGTGCAGGAGAATCTTTCATGATCTGTGGAACACTGTATGTCACCAACTCCCATCTAACTGGGGCCAAGGTGTATTATTCTTATTCCACTAAAACTTCCACCTATGAGTACACAGATATTCCCTTCCATAACCAATACTTTCATATATCCATGCTTGACTACAATGCAAGAGATAGAGCTCTTTATGCCTGGAACAATGGCCACCAGGTCCTTTTCAATGTCACCCTTTTCCATATCATTAAGACTGAGGATGACACATAGGCAAAAGTTATTTATTTTTATTTATTCAGACATTATCATTTGTGATAAAATCTATATGACCTTTTCTTGCCGGTTTTTCATTACTCTAACTTTTCATCACTTCTCCAAAGCAAAACACTTTTTAATTGTAAATTCTGTGTTTCGAAAAATAGCTGAGTCTACATTAATGAGTTAGAAACACATCTTAACCATAAAATTACAAGAACTGTCATGTCCTTGTCATGAAAAATATTAAAAAGAGTTTAAGTGGCTAAAGTCATAGTTTTGCAAAGATTAATGATCTGCCTTATATTAGAGTCAGAGACTAATGGTGGCTTAAATGCATGAATGTCTTTTTTTTTTTCTTTAATTCTGTCATTTTTTACTGTCTTTTGCTCCACATCAGGAAATATTTTGGTAGGAACTAGAGTTAAAAATATAAGCACTTCTTCCCATTTATTTCTAAAAAAATTTAGGGATTTTATTTGTACAGAAATATAATATTAGTCATTTTGCTGTTAACACAATTCTCTGATGCGGTGCTGTACAGTCATTTTTAAATCTCTTGCTAACATTTTATTGCAATATGTATTTTTATCATTGTAACCACCATTGTGCAATTGTATTTCTTCACTTCTGTGAAAAGTAATATTTTTTTATAAAATACACTGAAACAATCTCAGTAATAATTTGAGTTAATTTTCAATTATGGTCAAGAAAGATCTCTTGGCTTATCCCCTTACAAGAACACTGTAAACTAAAAAGAAAATCAAACTAGATATTTTACATTAAGTCTTTATTTTATGCCAAGTTTATTTGAAAACTCAGTATAGCAAAATTACTCTGTTCATTCAAAGCAATCTGTGTAGTTGCTTGAAAAATACAGCTGAGTACAAAAATTTTATTTGAATTGGTTCTAGTCACTTATTATACACAAGACACTTTTTATTCTTCACAATTAAATATCTTAATATTTTAGTTTGTATTTTACACGCAACTTGAAATAATGTAATTTATTGTATTGTAACTCTAAAAAGTCCTAGAAGCAAATTCAAATTCTTAAAAAGAGGGAGAGTTATTGGCAAGACTTGCACAAAAATTATGGGGAGACCTGCAAATTGTTAGTTTGGTTTCAAATATGTAAGCAATCAGTGTATAAATGACATAGGAAGGCCAGCCCTCTTTACCCTGATTCACCGTAAGACAGAAAAAATATGACAAAAAGGGAAAACTTTAATAATGTTATTAATTCCACAATATCAAACATGTTCTTGAGTTTTCATACACTTTCTATATACTTTTAAGATTTCCGTAAGGCAGCTTTATGCAAACTAATAGGAAACAATTTTAAATTTTAAATCTATAGTTTATAATAAATAATATGTAGCTTAAATTATAAATGGTTAGTTCCACACATAACAAATGCCAAACTTTCTTTTGAAAAATAGGGCCATATTCAGATAAAGCATTATATGAAAAAATGTTAATATTTAAGGGTAATTCATTGTGAATGCAGCAGATAAAACATCATTTTTAAATATTTCATTGTCAAAATTGTAGGAGTACATACCCCAGTCTTGAAAGTGTTAAAGTTTAATAAATATTTGTGAATTTTTTTCTACAAAATAATTTGCATGATTTGATGATCACTCTGAATTCTTTTGCAATGTTTTTGTTTCTTTTAAAAAATTTGCATAAGTTCCCCACTGCTATAGAGATTTGGAAAGTCTAGTACATTTATGTGCCATACTACACACACCACAAAAATAATCAGTCAATGATCTGTATGTAAGTTTGTATGAGAAAATGAAATAACAATAATTTCAGAATAAATGGAATTTTTAGGTAGTTGCCATCTAATAGATAGCTTCTTCTTGCTTTTAAAAAATAATGTTACATAGCATCACATACATTCAAAATATGGATGATTACAGCTCATTTGTGCAGTGTGCAGTTTGTGAAGCATCTTATTGTGTTTTGTGTAACATTATATCACCATATCCAATTTACAATGTATGTGCTGCTGGAACAAAGATGTTATTGTCACTAGAAGTGGGGGTAACACTAGTTTAAAAAATGTGACTTGTATTCAACGTACACAATTTAAAAGTATTTTTCTTAATAAATTATTAGTTCTGTGCCTGAAACAAATAAGACTTTACTTTCATCACTGTTTTTTTAAATCTCCAACAAATAAAATAAATTTTATGAGAGAAATAATGAGTATTTTAAATTCATCCATATAATCCTACTCAGAAAGTAAATTCTACTTAGAAAGTCTTAATCCTAAGTTAACTGTGTATTTGGTATTTTCAGAATTAACCAAATCATTAACAATTTCCATGTTATCCAAACAATAATTCACCCAAACGATGCATTTATGGTCTGACTGTATTTGTGTGTTATTTGTATTTGTGGCACTTGAATCACAATGCTTATTACTTGTACCTAGGCTTATATCTTTGGGTTCATACAATGGTAGTATTTCAGTACATTATAAATATGTAGAAATAAAAGAGAAAACAATAGCAGATGCATTAATACATGAAATAATGAGTGATTAGTTATGATTCCTATCTCTATACTCAGAGGCAATTCACCACCCTAATTAACAGTATTTTCTCTGACAAATTCATATATTTAGAAATTAATGTTGGCATTTCATTGATCCTCATTCCTCATAAGAAACAATTCTTCATATTTGAAACATATTGCAATCTTTGCAGTTACACATTTTTCAAATAGAAAAATTATTTTTCAGTATAATTACATAAATTTGTACATATTTATTGATTTCAGATGAACACTAGTTCTTTTGAACTACTAAGGTAAGTTTTACATATGATAATTCTTAAGAATTATTCTCCTTAAAGAATAGATTTTAAAAAGGTATCTCGTCTTTTTTTAACACTCATGATTGCCAAACTGTTCCTGTAAATGTTATATTTGAATGCAATTGACAGCAAAATAAAAAGTGTCCCTTCAATTTAAAACAATCACAAAAAATATAGCATTTCAGAGTTCCTAAAAGCTAAGCCTTTTAGAAATGGTACTTTTGAAAACAGAATCAAAAATAGCATCTTGCTGACTTCATGAAGTAATTATGATTATATCTTTTATCACACTAACTTTTTGAGTTCCTATGACATTATCAAACAACATTTAAAGACAGAGTATACATCACCTTCTTGACTATCATGTAAGTGAGCTACAAGGAGACCTACTCCACAGTAGTCTACCTACTGCTAGAATCAGAGTGCATAAATTAAAATTTGGATGCCATAAAACGATATAAAACCTTAATCACCAATTGCTTATTGCTAGAAGCAGTTACGGCTACAAAATCTCAGAATCACTACACACCCCTCAGTTTAGTAAACCCTAAGCATACTGAAATTAAGATCAGGAACTAGGTTTTATTTCCAAAATTTAATCCAATTCAGTACAAATCTGTAAGCCAATATTTTGTCATTATCAATAGTTTCAGAGTTCTGTGTGTTCTAATCTCTTCTGTTGAATTATTCAAATAGTACTAGAAACATATGATGAAAACATTAAGATAATGAAGAAAAATGAGTATCCATAAATTCTGTATTTTTCTTAGAAATCATGAATTCAATTTATAAAAATCCATTGAATAACAACTATATAATTGTTTTCTCTATGGTTTATCTGATTAGAATATCCTCCTCCAAAGTGAATTTGATAACCTGATTTATCTTTTATTTGATATATCCCTGGCCCTAACCTGATTTATATCACTCACATTGGAAATCATATTATGCCACTTACCCCTTTTAGTTTATCTGTTCTGTGAGGCTTAGGAAAATTTTAATCCTGTTTGAAGTCTGTCCTGCATCCAAAATGTCCAACTAATGTGATATGAAACTTATCTCTTTGGATGCTCAGTTCATCAAGTGCCAAACAAATTTTTAAAATATAAATTTTTGGTAAAATTAACTTGATGTGATATAAAAATAATGATTTATACTCTTGTCAGGAATACACAACTTTTATAACTGCAAACATCTTAAAATATTACTTCTGGGTAGAGATATGAAACAATACAACGAATATGGAAGAGTTCTTAGGAATACCTCAGTGCTGGAAGGGGGTTGCTGAAAAACCATGCATGTACATGCAATTCAATACAGTGTTGCACCCCTACCATGCCATAGTATGTGCAGAAGAGTTTGCATCTGTTTTTTTAAGTAATTAAATATTACCTATATATCATGTACTACCTAAATTGAGACTTGCAAATATTATAATCAGAAGATTTTCACAAAAAAAAAATGACAAACATCTGACAGTAGAGCAAGAAAATAGTTTAATGAAATGTTAGTCATTTTAAATTTAAGAATATTAGTTTTTTATATTGCAGTAACACATTTCTTGCTAGCTCTTTGTCTACATCTTTCTTGGCATCATACGAATTTATACACATTACCAATAGGTAATATATACACTTTAAAATTTATAACGGTTATATAGTTATTTTAAAAGCATTGTTTCTCCGGTGTGAGAAACCACAAGTGTAAACAAGGACCAAAATATGTATTAGGTATTGTGAAATAGGATGAAAATGTTCAAATAGGGCAGGGATGAGGGAAGGGGTAGAGGGACAGGAAAGAAGGGAAAAGTGAAAACAAATGCGAGTAAAGAAGGAAAAAGCAAAGCTCTTGTAAACTGAGAAGGAAGGAAGGGTTGAGGGGAGGGGGGAAAATGGGAAAAGAAGAATCAAGCTGTGTCATGTGCAGGTACAAATTCCCTATGATGAACATGATCATTCTGTGTATCTAAAATGTATCAATAAAATCTGACAGAAGAAAAATATTTTTTAAAATGTTTGATGCATCGAAAACATTTTTACGTAGAAAAAATGACTAGGCAGTATGTGCTACTACATGCTGTAGGAGCTAGGGACATAGCAGCCGACAAATAGTCTCCATGTGATTATGTTCTGGTTGGAACAGGCTGCAGCAAAAAATTATGAAAAAATCTTCTGTTGGATCAACCACTATGAAATAGATTTTAAGAATATTTATAATACAAGGTGATTAGATGTTTTCCAGGACAGGATGCGGTAGAGAATGATGTTTAGAGGGAACAGTTTAGGCTGGTATCCCTGAAATACAGCATGCCGTGCTAAATTCATTCAAACAATAAAATGTCATCATTTGATCCACATAAAAAATTTGACTGTTTTCTTCCTAGAATTCTTTAATCAAATATTTCTAATATTTTTATGGTAGAGGTTTCATGGTTTTGATATATTTGGTTCTTTAACATAGAGTTCAAGGAATAGTTTATACTCCTGATGACATATGCCAAATTTAATGTGTTGCAGTGGTTGTACATTTTTTCTGGTAAAGGAATTGCAAATCTTATCACATTTCAGAGAAAGCCATTTTCCAAAAGACCATCACTCTTTTAATCCAATCATAATTTAATCATGATGCATTATATACTCATATTTTTGTGACAAGCACTGAATGTGATGTGTTGAAGATTTCATGAACACCAACTTGTTGGTTAAAGCAAATGAACATTGTAGTATTATTTTTAAGCATTATCTTTCTTTGGCACTGAAGAATAAAGTTTCCTTTGAAGAGAGTCTTACTATATTTGGACTGGATTCAGTTTTATTCTGTGATCCAGTTTTTTTAGGCATGCTTTTGCCAGATTTAGTGATCAGAGAATTTCTATTACATTTATTTGAGTCTGGAGAGCATTCTCTTCTAATTCCTATGCAGCCTTTTGTTAGTCCTGTTAGACAATAACTGGAATAGAGTAGATGCAGCAAATTTAAATGCAAAGTTCTTTTATGAAATTAACTACTGAAGCAGCAATCTAGCAGGAAAGAAAGGTTTTAACAGTTGCCTTGGATTAGAAAGTGTTTTAGTTGGCATGCGTTTGATCTAGAGTACAAATTCAGAATCTTTGTGTTAATTCTTATTAAAAAACACAGCAAACAAAACTCCAGCCATGCTTGTACAGATAGTCATGCTGAGTGAGGAAATGAAACAGTTTCTTCCAGCAATGTTTATTTTTACTTTTTTCCTCACAGAGGACTTGAAAAAAAGTCTGCGTTATCTTCCATTCCAATATTAACAAAAAACAACTAAAATGAGTATTTTGTTCTCTCTCTAATGTTGTTATTAAACTCTTAAATGTTACTATTAGCAAATGAAGTACATATTTAAAAAGTTAAACCATTTTGTCTTGGTTATTTTTTTCTTATTGTTGAGACAAATACCTAATGCCCCAAATTAGGGAAGGAAAGGTTTAGTTAGCTTACAGCATTTTTGACTTTTCAGTCCATAGCTGGCTCCATGGCAGGGTGGCATGGCTAAGGGGCAACAGTTCATGGTGTCACAAGCCACAAAAATGAAAAGACCAAAAAAAGAGAAAAGCAGGCCTTCTTCCCTCCCTTCTACTGTATGCTGGATTCCTGTCCCTGGGCAGTCACAGCACTCACACTGCCAATCCCAGTACTGGACAATGAACCAATCACTAGACTCAACCTCTATGTCTGTGTGAGGCTTAAATGAACCATAACACATTTCTTACATTATCAGAGTTTTTTAAATATGAAATCTAATAATGTAAGTCAATGCCTACTCCAGATAGTTGTTCTCAACAATTATCTTCCAACTTTCTTGGTAACCCACCGTCATCAACTCTAATTCAATCAACCCTCTGACCTGCATCACTATGTCCAGAATCTAATACTTTACTTGAAAATGCATTTTTTAATTCACTGACTTCTGATCCCTCCCCGTTTGATCAATTTTCTTTTCTCTTCTTTTTTTGCCAAGGAGCACTTTCATGAACAAGGACTTTATGGAATACTCCTTGGTAAGAAAGATCTTATTTTCCAAGACACAAGAAATAGTAGGAAATTTATTATCCTTCATGATTTATGTTGGATCTTGACCTCTTACCCTTCAATTAAATTCCTTTTCATCTCTCAAAATTCACATAAAATATCATCTTATTTCTGAGGACTATACAAAGGTCATCCTTTTGTGTTTCCACAGTATTGATTTTCCATTGTCAGAATTATCACCTCAGATTACAGTGATTTTTTCCTTAAAATTACTATAGAATGAGGAATGGTGTGCAGGAGTTACTTTCTGTATGCAGTAGTCCTAAGCACAGTGACCAACACAGAGTAGTATCACAGCAAATAATCAAAGGAGTATAATACTAAGTGGTCACATTTCAAACATCAGAATCTCTGTTGGATTCTGGGAATCTCATGAGAAATTAAAATTTGCAACTTTATTTGCTTGAAAATAAATTTCTGCTTCTTATTAAAGTAAAATTCTGTTTCTGATTAAAATATATAAGAACATGTCAAAAGTCTAATATACTTAATACTTTGTCTTAGATAAGTTATTTTTATCTTTTTACAGAAACAAAGTGGTTTAAAATGGCTTAGTTGCTTAAAGAGGCAAATAAACACCCATTTTGAAAAACAATAATCATTTTAACTTTCCAACATTCAACTTTTCGTTGGTTATCTTGCACTTTTTTTTTTACTACAAATACTTTTCTTAGAAAGATGCTGTGTCTTTGGTAGAACAGGTGCACGTTTAACAAAGCAATGTGGACTACCAGTCCAGGAAAAGGTCAAAGAATGATGTCTACCTCTCATGCCTTAGTCACTGCCTCATCTGCTTTCAAAGAGTGCATCAACCAGAAACCTAATGTTCAGTGAATAATCAGCCAATCATGCTACATACATGCACCTAGTAACATCCTTTAAGTAAGATTATTTAAACACATTTCTCCATACAGTATAAGTAAATCTTCTAGCAGACAATATTAATTCTAAAATCAGACCTAAAGATCTGCCTTAGTAAGTTTCTAATTTTCTGTTAATAAAAGCACTGGTTGCTACCAGTAGTCTTCACAAGTTGTCCTTTAGAAGCTTTAAGAGCTTGGAGTAAAGTAGTTCAAGACCTAAAAGAAAACAACTGTCAATGCATATTAACATACCATGCAAAGCTACTTTTCAAAATTAATGGAGAAATAAGATACTTCCATGACAAAGTACAACTGAGGAAATTTGTGAACACCAAATGAGCTTCACAAAAGAGTTCTAAAAGATATTCTAGAAAGAGAAAAAAATGAACACAATTTAAAGAAAACCAATAGAAAAAAATTACCACCAGAGTAGGTAATTAAACAGATGGAAAAGACAAGAAACTGACAGCAGAAAAATAATATGACAAGGATAAGCCCATACATATCTGATATAACCATCAATGTAAATGGTCTCAATTCACCAATCAAACAAAATAAACTAGAAGACTGACTCAAGAAACAAGATCCAACAATATGCTGCATATAAGAAACACATTTGACTCAAAAAAGAAATTCATAGGCTGAAAGCCAAAGGATTGAAAACATATTTCATGTAGCTAGTCTTCTTACAGACAGTGTGAACTTCAAGATGAGACTGATCAAAAGAGATAAAGAAGGTCACTACCTCTTGCTAAGGGAAAAATCCAAAAAAGAAGAAAGAGACAACAATCATAAATAGATATGCACCAAATATAGAAGAACCCAATTATACAAAAATATATTTATGAACATGAGAAACTAAATAAACACTATCACAATAGTAATTTGGGAAATGATACCCCACTGTCAAAAATAGATAGATCAACTAGACAAAAAAGAAATAGCAGAACTTAACCAAACCTTTGAATAAATGGACTTAATGTCTATACTGTGTTCAATCCTACAAAATCAAAATACACATTCTGCTCAGCTGCACATGGGAATATTCTCCAAAATAAACTATATATTGGCCAATAGAATATGTTTAAGTAGAAGCAAAGAAGTTGTTATCTAACCATAGTGCCATGAAATTGAAAATCAATGGCAAAAGAAATCACAGAAACCCTATATGCACATGGAAATTAAATACCACCCTACTTAACAACAACTGTTGATAGATGAAACTAAAGAAAAAATTTATTAGGATAAACAACTAAATGTTAATACAGATACAAAATACTGGGTCTTTTGGGACACAGTCCTAAGATTGAAGTTTATAGTACCATATTCTCACATCAGAAAAACAGCATGACCTCAATAGACAAAAATAACAATGAACTCCAAATATCTAGAAAAAGAACAAGTCAAGCACAAAGCTGATATGAGAAGAAATTATAAGATCAGAGCAAAAATGAACGCAACTGAGGTTAAGAAAACAATACAAAGAATCAATGAACAAAAGAGGTGATCTTAGGAAGATTAATTAAAATTATTAAACTCATAGTCAACCATACCAAAAACAAAAAGGGAAGAAAACACTCAAAATCATGCAATGAGGAATGAAAAGGGTGAAAGCACTACAGATCCTATGGAAATTCATAAGACTATCAGTTCCTAATTTGAGAATTTTTATTCAAACAAGATGGAAAAATGGAAGAAATGGACAGATTCTTAGAACTATGAATTACAAAAACTGAGTCAAAAAGATGTAAAAATTCTAAATAACCTGATATCAGATAATGAAATTGAAAATGCAACTAATAACTTACCAACAAAGAAAATTTCAGGTCCTGATGGATTTCCTACTGAATTCTACAAGAAATATAGAGATGATATAATTCCAATGCTTCTCAAACTCTTTAATAACATTGAAATTGAAGTAAGCCCTGCCCTGATACCAAAACCAAAGAATGACCAAAAAAAGAGAATGACAGGCCAATTTCCATAATGATCATAGTTGCAAAATTCCTCAGTAAGTTACTGGCAAACAAACTGAAGCAAACCATCAAGAAGGTTATGCACCATGATCAAGTGGGATTCATTCCAGGTAGCAAGATGGTTCAAAATATGAAAATCAATAAATTAAATGCACCATATTAAAAAACCCAAAGACAGATAACAGATGATCATCTCAGAAAAAGCATTTGATAAAGTTCAACACCTATTTGTGATTTTAAAAAATCCTACAGAAAATTGGAATAAATGGTCTTTATCTCAATCTGACAAAACCCATCTATGATAATATATCATAGTAAGCTTAAAAAAATGAAAACTTTCATTCTAAAATCAGAAACAAGACAAAGGTGTCCACTATTAACATGCTTATTCAATATATTTCTGGCAACATTACCCAGAGCAAATAGCAAACAGAAAGAAACAAATGGAATTAAAATAGGAAAAGAAGAAGTTAAATTATCATTATTTGCGGATGACATGCTACTCCACATATAAGATCTCAAAAACTCCACCAAAAGACTTCTACATTGAATAACCTGATTCTCTAATGTAGCTGGATGCAAAATCAATACTAAAAAAAATCACTATCATTCTTGTACACATATAAAAAAAACTCACTGAGAGAGAAATTATAGAATAGAAACAACACCTTTCACAATAGCATTAAAAAATGAAATACTTAGGAATCAATCTAACAAGAGGTAAAAAAGATCTCTACACTGAAAACTGCAATATTCTGAAAAAGGAGATAAAAGAGAATATCACAAAATGGACAGATATCCGTTGATTTTGTGTAGGAAAAGTCAACATAGTGAAAATGGCCATATTTCCAAAATTTTTATACAGATTTAATGCAATCCCAATCAAAATACCATCAGCATGCCACACAGAACTACAGAAAACATCCTTACAATATTTTGGAGCCAGAAAAGACATAGAATAGCAAAAACAATTCTGAGCAATAAAGGCAAGGCAGAGGACATCACAATCCCCGACTTAAAATTATATCATAAGGCAACTGTGATGAAAGCAGCATGGTGCTGGAAAAAACTAAGTGATTCAAGAGTTAGTGGAATAAATCAGAAGACAAAGAAACAACTCCAAACACACTCAGTCATCTGATCTTTGCAAAAGAGGCCAAACATTCAGTGGAATAATAAATGCTGCTGGAAAAATTGACAGTTCATATGCCTAAGACTACAACTAGACACATGTATATCACCATGCACCAAATTAAAATCAAAATGGATCAGAGATCTACATATTAAAACAGAAACACTAAATCTACTGGAAGATCAAACAGGTAGATCTCTTAAAGGTGTAGATGTAGGCAAAGACTTCATGAACAAAATCCCAACTATGCAAGTATGACTAAGAATTAATAACTGGGATCTCATTATATTAAAAAGTTTTTGCATAGCAAAGAAATCACAAACATAGAGAAAAGACAAACCACTGGCTGGGAACAAATATTTAGCCAACTATTCCTCAGACAAACAAATAATATCCAGAACACATAAAGAATTGAAAAAAATCAGAATCCCCATATTTAAAGACCTAATCTAAAACTGGGCACCTGAGGTTAATAGATGCTTCTCAGAAGAAGTACAAAGGGCAAATAAATATGTGAAAAAATGTTCAACAGTGCTGGTCATTTGAGAAATGCAAATTAAAACAAGGATGAGATTCTACTTCACTCTAGAAAGAATGGTTGCTCTTAAGACATCAACCAATAACGAATACTAGCAGAGTTGGTGGGGGAAAGGAACCCTTCGCTACTGTTGGTAGGACTGCAACCACTGTGGAAATCAGTGTGGAGATTCCTCAAAAAACTAGGACTGGAGCTTCCTTTTAATCAGTTATTCCTCTTCTTTTTGTCTTCTCTGTAAGAGTTAAGAGCATCATACCGCAATAATATGTGTGCATCTATTTTTGTAGCAGCACAGTTTGTTATAGCTCAACCTTGGAAGCAATCCAAACGCCCATTAACTAATAAATGGATTTAAAAAAAGATATAGGGGTTTATGTGCCGTGGAGTACTACTAGGCCATAAAGAACGGTAAACTTGAGGCATTTATAACTAAATGAATAAATTTTGAGACCAATAGTAAGTGAAATAAATCAGTTATAAATGTGAAAATGTTTCATTACTGTCTAGTGTGAGAAACTAAAAGCGTACATTAGAACTAAAATATAAAATACATATTGTGAAATAGGAAAAATTATTCAAAAGAAATAGGAAGTAGGAAGGGGAAGAGGGAAAGAAAAGGAAGGCAAAGGAAAATGAGAAAAGAAGGATAAAATTGAAAGAAAGCTTGATAAATAAGGAAGAGGAGGACTTTGGTGGGAAGGCAGGGGAATGACAGGAAAAAAAAAAGAACTAATCAAGATATATCATGCACAGGTATAAATTCCCTGTAGTGAATATGATCATTATGTACACTTAAATTATACCAATAAACTTAATGAAATTTAAACATTACTTTTTTTAAAAAAATAACTGAACTTAATTTCAGTGACATAATAAATCACAAAATTCCCCACTGTCTATGGTTAAAACAATTTTACCTTTATCTAATTTTAAAATGCTTCTATATTAAGCTTTCATCTTCTCAACACACTTTGTTAATTAAAAAATCAGATATAAAAACTACTTTACTCAAAAATCTCCAAGGTTTCTTTTAGTTCTAACCTTCCACTGGTCTGTATTTTTGGAAGAGCAATAATTATTCTGCATGAGCTAGGCCTCAGATGTGAGTATAGCACTGAATAAGTGGGAAAATAGCAAAAGGAAAAGGGATGTGAGAGTGATGTCTACTAAATCAGTTTCCAGATTTCAAGTAATTTCTATGGATTTATCCATATTATGTTAAAATTAAGACAAATATTCCATATTACTTTACATTATTTCACCACAGTAACCTACCCGTGGATAGCCTTCCTCAACTCAGTTCAAAATCCAAGGATATTTTTTCTTGACACTACTGTTTGAACTCAACCTTTCCTATGGCTTCAGCTATTACTGTGACTCACAAACGTACTTCACATCTCTACCCTCAGAACTACAGTGCTAGCTATCTAAGTGATAGCTACATGCAAATAGAAAATATATCCTTAAGTGAAACAATCTCTCTTCTATCTTCCTTAGGTAATAACACAGAATTCCATTATCCTCCAACACAGAAATTCAAATTTCATTCCTCATTATTCTTCCCAATATCCTTTTTACTTGTGGCATGTCTGCATATCTTCTTTGATTACTTCTTTCCCAAGTTTCAAAGTTTAGGTTCCATTTTTGCTTCTTTCCTAACTTGCCTCTGAGCATTTCTATTTGCACCTTCCCTTGTGCAGTCATATTACCTTCACAGTGCTTTATTATATATTATTATGTTTATCAGTCTCCCTCTAAATTTGATTGCGTATCCTTCAGTCAACAATAATGCGTATATTAACATAATACTCTTCGGTAAACTGTTGATATTCCACATGCTAGCTAACTAGCCAAACTATTAGTTTCATCATCAATCTTCCTATTATTCTAGACATATTTAACATTTTATCATATTCTGTCTCTATATTCAAACAGTCACTAAAACATAAAAATCTGATATTTGTTGCAAAAGATTTTTCTCTTTCACTTTGTAGAGCCAACCCAATGCTACAAAGGATACAATGAAAGTCTCACTATCATTTACCTGTAAAATGCTTGCAAAATAGTGTAGAGTGATTTCTCTGTCTCCAATCTGTCCATATAAAGTGTAACCTGTATTCTTGCATCAAGTTGATCTTGATAAAATTTATTACACCTGCAAAAGCAAACCATAGCCTCCTGTTTCCCATTATATGGATAGCTGGATATTTTGAGTCAACCCACCTAACATTTACTAGTTCATTTTCCTTTATTTCTCAATTTTCTCCTCTAAATTCGGTGATTAACTTCTCTTCCTTGACCATATATGTATAAGTCTTCTCTCTTTTGTTTATTAAGTGTCAGCTTTGGGAGTGTTCCCACATTGCTATGTATATTTCTTGGTTTAATCTAAACCCTTTTCACTCCTATGAATTCCATATGGAGCATCAACTTGAAAAGTAAGCTAGAAAAAGATTCAGACAAATAAACCAGGAAAAATAGCTTTTGTTCCTGTAGAAGTGCATAGTGATTAATGAAATGATTTTTGAGAAAGAACTAATTCACATGTTTATAAAACAGACATAAAAATGTTGCCCTTGACCTTTTATAGTCCAATTAATTACTTTCTCTAATAAGTCTGAGCTGTTTTGCTAGACCAATCTCTGTCAGATGCTAACTAATGAAGCTACAAAATATCTTCAAATACAGCTCATATTTGAAGCACTATTTCACCACTTCAAAACACACTGGGTATGTTACCCTGGAGGAATGATACAAATTCAACTAGTTCTAAGAAGTAGTAGAAAAGCCTCCTCTAATGAATCCCCAAAAGAAGTTGGAGTATTTATTATCATACAAACACGTTTGAACGATACTGAAATTCCTCCGTGGGCCCTTAAGCTCTCTAGAGCTTTCTTCACTCTGATTTTGAAACTTCTCATGACCAGTGAAATCTAACTCAGTATCTCCATTTCACCAAAAATCCAGATCCCCGCATGAGAAATACAGAAAAAAATACAGAAAGAAATGCAGAAAACCAAAATAAGATTTTAACAGGAATTAAAGTAAGAAGTTTATGTTAAATATAAATTGTTTCTGAAATGAGACAAGCCATTCTTTCATTCATCAAAAGTTTACGATGTAGCCATGAAACACAAGGTATACCAATCAAATAATCTCGGTGCTAGTTAAAATGGGCAGAGAAATGGGCTAAAGAAAAACTTTTTTGAATTTTTCAGAGGACAGTAATTGACCAGGTTTCTCATAATTTTATGACAGCAGGAAATTGATACTGACAACCAAAGTGACAACGATAGTGACACTGCTTCCTGCTATGTGTAGTATAGGCACAATTTTTTCTACTGGTCACTTCATTAAATACTTCTCACTTAGACTCACCTGCAAGACTCAATTTTATATTATTGAATCTGATTATTTTCTCTAATGCTCATATGCTGCATACATTAACAAAAAGCAAATAAACTACGCTGTGGCAGAGACCACAGATATCATACACTTTTAGTTGCAATGTTTAAATTGGTGCACAGAATATATTAGTCTAACTGCTAAACTTAGCTGTTAAATAAATGAAAGTACAAATAAAGGAATGAAGCAAATAACTGCTTAAAAATAAATATCAGTAATATTCTAGATTTATACCTCAATGTCCAGTATTTATTAACTTTGAAAAATTTTGGCTCTTTTTATACTTCTATTCATACTATATTTAAATATTTGTTTGTTTAAATACAGTGATTGATTAACAAGTTAAAATAATGCAGTGTCTTGAGTCCACAATAATACAAGCCAAATGCTTGTTTTCTACCTGTCAAGTGGTAATAAAGGGGCAGTGCTCATCATAACACTTTTTATAGTTACTGCCATTACTCTAGACTGCCGATACCAATGAGTATAATGCTACACTAACAACAATAGAAAAGAGTAATAATGTCTGTTTTCACTCTAATCAACTTGATTATTTTTATTCAGATCACAGTTAATAGTATAGTGGATCACAGATAATACTATTTTCCCTTCCCTTAATATTTACAAATTTGTAAGTAGATTGAACCACTGACAAAGAAATGTTCTCTCTTCCTGGTAATAACTAAAATGAGTCTTCTGTGTGACTTTTCTTGTTTTTTTCTCCTCGAAATTTTAGTGTTCTACTGTGATAGCTAGGCAGTTTAGCCCTTCTGTTCTTAGAGCTAGCAGGCAATTGGATATACCTTATTTTTCCCTAAGAGAGACAGAGACTCACAATATCGAGTCAGCATTTCTCCCAAATCATCAACATCTGTTGCAGTATTAAGTATCTTGCCTTTATAATCACTCCTGAACATCTTGAAGAGATTTGCCTATACCAACTGCTTCAGTGATAAAAATAAATGCTTTGCAAGAGAGGTGTAATGGTCCAAAAGAATAGAAAACAGAGAAATAGAGAAGGTATCACTTTTGAAATGCCATATATGATATAGGTATTGCGTCTTATTAAATCAGATGTATAGAGCCATTTGGCCACAGACGTGATCAGTGTAAGTTTTGTTTTATCCAAATATCACAAAAGTAACATAGTTTAAAAAGACGATAGGAACCGTGAAGTCCAGCTGGGCATTGTGGTGCATGCCTCTGGTCCCAGCACTCTGGCAACCGAGGCAGGAGGATGTTTGCAAGTTCAAGATCAGCCTGGCCCAAGTAGGGAGTTTGCAGCTAGCCTGAGCAACTAGCAAGCCCCTATTTCAAAAAACAAAAAGCAACAACAACAACAAAAAAAACCCAAAAGCCTATAAAAATAAAGATAAGAAAAGTGAAGTCCTACAGGTTATCGTCTGTATCTCAAAATTATGTTCATTTTATTAAGTTCTCAAATTTTTAAATCAAACTATGTCAAGTCAGTTCATGTTGATATTGTGACATTGTACATCTTGCTTGTCTACAAATTGACTCTTAGAATCATAGGAATTATAAAGTCTTATTTTGCCAAGAATTTACAGTCAAGTAGACAGACTGAAGAATTTTATCCTCAAACGAATTGTGCTGACTTTAGTGCTCAGCAGGGAAACCTGCTTCTCCCTTGCTTGTCATTAACAAGTAAGTTGTTGTAAGATGATTTCGTTTTTATTGATGTCATCTATAAACCACTTGTTACTGAAGCCCACATTTGTCAAAGGCTAAGGTGCTCACTTCAATGAGATACAGGTTTTCTAAGCATGAAAAGTGACCATGAAACAAGAATTGACAATTCTTTATCTGATACAGTAATCAAAGCTATGTTTAAATTTGGATATACACATAATAAGTCTAACATTTTGGGTAATACTAAAAAGAAAAACCATGATAGTTCAGAATGTGATTTGCATGATCACAAGTCCTAATAAGAAGTCTCATAAAGGATCCTTAGCAGGGTGCAGTGGCTCACACCTGTCACCACAGCACTTGAGAGGCTGTGGCAGGAAGATTGTCACAAGTTCAAAGCCAGCTTTGACTACATAGCAGGATCATATCTCAAAAAACCAAACCGAAACACAAAAGACTTTTGCTTACTAAATATAAAATTATTCCTCCTTTGTCTTCTTTGCATCTCACGGTCAAGACTAAAAGAGAAGCAAACACAACATTATATACTCCTGCTAAAAAAAGAAACTCCTTGTCTCCTCACCCATTGCCCAACATGCACATGCACCTCGTTAACGTCCAAAGGACCAGAGGTTTCTCTTGTTCCCTATTGTATTGCAGTACACTTTCATACTTTGGATTCTCACCTAGAATGAAGTCCAGCACACAACACTGCTCATAAAACATATCTGTATTGAGGTGTCTGCTAAGTCTCTGGTTCATTCTTTAATCGGGTTATATATGCTCTGCTTGTTGAGTTGATAGAGTTCTTTCTCTGTATATTTTGGGTCACAGTATCATATATTGTGATATCTCTTTATCTGATATATCTTTGGCAAATATTTCTTCCGAGTTCATTGCTTGTCTTTTCAGTATGTGAAAGTATCTTTCCCAGAGCAGAGATTTTTAATTTTAATGAAATCCATGGAAGCTTATCAACTCCTCCATGGATTGCCTTTAGTGTCATAACTAAGTCATTGCCAAACAGAAGGTCATCTAAACTGTCTTCTATGCTGTGTTGTAGGAGTTTAATATATTTCTGTAGTCTACATTTTTTGTATACAAATGCCTAGTAGTTCCAGCAGCATTCGGTGGAAATACAACCTCTGCTCCATGACACTGCCTTTGCTCCTTTGTCAAAGATCAGCTCACTATTATTTGCATATTCTGCTTGCACTTTTCACTCTGTTCTCTGCCTGCTACTTCCATATATCCTGATGTAACTGATCTGGGCTGAGGCCCAGCAGCAGCATTACTTGTAGTTTCTCAGGAGATTTCAATGAGGATTCAGTGCTGAGAATATCTGTTAATTTCTCATCTGAAGCCTATTCTTCATTGGATGTATCCAAAACTAAGCTGTTGTAAATTTTAAAAAGACGTATATAATTATTAAACAACTTTTATAAATATTATAAATACAAAGATCTTAATTATGGCTCTTATTCTGACATAGGATTATACTACCTAATCCTAAGAACTGTATTTCATAGTTTTTCCTTCCAGCTTCAAGCAGATTACATCCAAATTCCAGAGTATCTATGATTAAAAGATTACAAGCACTTTCAAAGTTATATTTAAGGACTAGTGCTAAACAGTACTGGTAAACAATAGTTAGTTTCAACATATCCCTTTTTTGATCATCAGCAAATGGTCATGTATTGCAATTTGAATAATTTAGAAACAGAGAGGAGAACACAATGATAAATGGGAAGAGACATAGTAATTAAAATGTAAGAAATCTTATGAAGGTATGTTTCTATTGACGTAGAAATTAATAATCCCTTAGAAATTACAGACACCTTCTTACTTGTGTGGCTTTGTCAAATTAGAATGTATAACTTTATAATTTTGAACAGTTTAAATAAGTTTAAGAGATTAATTCATCATTTATGAGATATTCAATTATAGACATAGTTTCCCATTTATACTAGTCTTTTATTCCCTTTTATCTATTCTTATTCTGTATGTATATATTCTTATTGTAGCAAATATCCTATTGCATTATATATAGTTAGTCATTTATAATTTGTTTTCCTCATTACTGTAAGCTTCTTAAACATTATGATCAAATGTCCAACAAATGATCAATATTTATTTAAATAAGCTTTGTCAATATTTGATGCAATACCTAGAAGAGTGTGACTCAAAATCTTTGTTTAAATATATAGAAGATTCCTCCAAGCTACAAGTAATTTTATTTTTCTAGGTTTTCGAGATATATATTCTTGTTTATTGATCTATATAGAAAATTAGTTGGTTATAGAGTCTCCAAATACCTACTTTTTAAATAATTTTTCTCCTTTTAAATACTATACAATTCAATATAGCCATTTTCTAAGTTACAGATCTCTATTTGTTAATTGTAAAGTATTTGAATTTATAAACTAGTGTATGAACATAGAAATGATAGTGCACTTAATTGTTCATTGTCTGAAATTCAGAGAAGTTGAGAAATGCACTACCAAGGAAATGTAGAAGTGTTAATTCGAGAATTTGTCCATTGCTGGAGTGTTTTTTCCTGTCAAAAATGTCAAAAAGCAAAAGGAAAACATATACAGAAACAGCTATTCTAAAAGGCCTAAAAAACAGTATTCTGCCATACACATACACACATGCATGCACAAATTCTGTTTACTTCTCAATAATGTAAACTATCCAGGTAAACACAAGAATGTTCCACAATGATCGTTGCCTGCTATTATAATTTAATCACATTCCCAAGGAAGAAGGTTAGATCAATGTGATAGTTCTAGATTGTTATATTATATATTGCGGTTTGTTTTAAGAAGGACTTGTCACATGTAAAAAAACTTTTATGTTAAGCAGTGTTTGTCCACATTCTGTAAGAATGACTGAAATCTGCTTCACAAGTGTAGCTTCTTATCTACCAGCTGTAGCATCACATAGGAACCAGTTATAAAACCAAAATCTTGTGTTTTTACCACACATATACTAAATAAAAACCTATGAGGTGAATCCCAGTAATCTGCTTGCAGAGGTATTTGGTTGGATCATTTCAAAATGATCCAAGTTAAGCTAAAATGTGAGAACCTCTGATCTAAACCCAGAATTACTTGGTCGTAAACCTTAGATTGGTTGCTTTTGGTCTCATCATTGCTTCAAGTGACCTTCTAGGTAGAGTATTGCATCATCTGAAAATAATGATAATTTAACTTCCCTTCCTATCCTTATCCTTTTTATTTCTTTCTCCTGTCTAACTGCTCTGACTAATGTTTCCACAACTATATTGAACAGGAGAGGTGATAGCGGACATCCTTTCATTGTTCCTAATTTTAGAATAAAAGTTTTCAGATTTAATCATTTAGTATAATGTTAGCTATTTGTTTATCACAGATGGTTTTTTATCAGATTAAAATAAAGATCTTGTATTACAATTTGATGTAGAGTTTTTATCACAAATGAAAGTTGGTCTTTGCCAAATACTTTTTGTGTATCTGTTGAGATGGCCATGTGATTTTTGTCCTTGATTCTGTTAATATGTGGACTAAATTTATTGATTATATGAACTATCCCAGTATCTTTGATATGAATACAACTTGGTAACAGTGTACAATCTTCTTGATGGCGCATTCTCTTTGCCAGTATCTTACTGAAAGTTTTTGCATGCATGTTCATTAGAGATATTAGCTTGCAGAGGTGTTTGGTTGGTTGGTTGTTTGTGTGTGTGTGTGTGTGTTGTTGAGTTTTTCTTTGGTTTTGGAATCAGGATAATACTGGTATCCAGAAATGATTTTGGAAGTATTGCTTTCCTTTCAATTTCCTTAAAGAGCTTCAGCATTTATGGCATTAGTTTTCAAAATTTCTTGTGGAATTCAACAATGAATCTGTCAGGTCCTGGCTTTTTTTGTTGCTGTAGTTGCTGATAAATTTTTAATTACATTTTGAATTTCATTGACTGATTTTGGGTTATTTAGAATTTTTATAACTTTTTGATTTAGTTTTGACAATTGGATTTTGTCTAAGAATCTTGCCTTTCCTTTTGATTTTTCCATCTTATTAGAATATAGGTTCTTGTAGTGAGTATTGATGGTCTTCTGAATTTCTGCAGGATCTGTTATGATTTCTCCCTTTTCAGTCATAATCGCTTGAATTTGTGTTTTTTCTTTCTTCTTTTTTATGAGGCTGGGTAATGGTTTATCGATTATATTAGTTCTTTCAAGGAACCAACTTTTCAATTCATTGATTCATTTTATTTTACTTTTTAGTCTCAATTGCCTTAATTTCTGATTTTGTTTATAATTTCCACCCTTGAATGAGACTAGGGTTTGATTTGATCTTTTTCCAAAAGTTTGAGTTTCTATATTACATTGTTTATTAGAGCTCATTCTGTTTTCCTGATGTGAAAGTTTATCACTATATATTTCTCTCATAGGACTGCTTTCATTGAGTCCCATAAGTTTCATTATGTTGTATTAGAACTGTCATTTATTTGTTTATACTGTGTAATTTTGTGTTTAATTTCCTCTATGACCAATTGGTTGTTTAGAAGTGTGTTACTTCATTTTCGTGTGTTTGTATAGTTTAGTGATTTACTGAGTCCTTGATCACCAGTTTCATGGTGCTGTGGTCAGATAGTGTGTAAGGAATGATTTCAATTCCTCTACATTTACTTAAACATGTTTTGTGGGCCAGTATGTGGTCAGTTTTGGAATATGTCCTATGTGCAGCTGTATTCCAATATTTTGGAAGACATATAAAAACATGTATTCCAATATTTTGGAATGGAACATTCTGTAGGCATCTACCAAGTCCATTTGTTCAAGGCTTGGTTTAATTCTGATATTTCCTTGTTTATTTTTTGTCTGGTTGATCCATCTATTTGTGAGAGTGTGGTATTACGGTCCCCCAGTACAATTATGTTACTGCTTATTTGCTTATTTATGTCTGTTAATGATTTTTTATGTAGTTGAGTACACTGGAGTTTGGTACACATATATTTATGATTGTTATCTTTTCTTCTTCTTGGAGTTTTCCATTGACATGTATGTACTGAGATCCCTTGTCTCTTTTGATCAGTTTTGGCTTAAAGTTTACTCTGTGTGCAAATAGAATATCTACCCTTGCTTTTTTCTGTGTATCTGTGGCATGGAGAATTATTTTACATCCTTTGACTTTTAATCTGTGAATTTCTTTTTTGATTAAATGTGCTTGTTGAATGCAGCATATTATTAGATTTGGTTTCTTGGTTCATTCTGACAGTCTGTTTCTTTTCATTGATGATTTGAGACCATTTACATTGACGGTTATAACTTATATGTATTGGCTTACCTTTTTTATAGTATTTTCCTACTGTCGGTTACCTGTCTTTATTTTATTGCTCACCCTGCTTGCTGGGTTTTTTCTACTGGAGTTCATGTGGTCTTCATTATATCCTTCTAATATAGCCCTCAGAGAATTTTGCAGTGCTGGTTTGGTGTTCATGAATTTCTTCAGGTGTTCTTTGTCACAAAATATTTATGTCTCCACTACATAAATCTGGTTGAAGATTGTTTGCTTTTAGGGCTAGAAATACCTCACTACAGGCCTTCCTTGATTTGAAGGTTTGTGTTGAGAAGTCTGCTGTGATTCTGATGAACTTCCATTTGTAGGTTGTTTGTTTCTTTTCTCTACCTGCTTTTAATATTTTGTTCTAAGCTGAATTTCTGTAATCTTGATTATTTTATGCCCTGGTATAGGTTTATTTTTGTCATGGCTATTTGGAGTTTTACATGTTTCATTTAGTTGTAGATCAAATTCTTTATATGTTTTTGGGACATTTTCTGCCATTATTTTTTGAAGAGGCTTTTTTTTTAATGGCATTTGTGCTATTTCCAGCTTTCTCACTGACTCCAACCAATCTTATGCTATTCTTCTTTGCTTCATCTTGTAACTATTGAATTGATTTTTCAAGGTCCCTTGGTATTTTTAAGATATCTTTATTTTCCGAGTCAGTAGTTATATTCCTGTCTTCTAGGTCTGATATTTTCTCCTAACCTTTATTGAATCAGTTGTGTATACTTTCAGTGAAGTTTTTAATCTCTTGGATTTCTGTTTGGATTTGTTCCATTTCTTGTTATATAGGGCATTCATGGTTTCCATTTGTTATGGTTTGTATATAAATGCCGCAAAGCCTCTTGCGGTCATGGGGGTGGGCTTTACAGTTTGTGATTGATTCATGGTCCAGTGTTGGGATTATGAATGTGAGTACCACACTCACCCTGGGGTAGGTAGCCTTCATATAGTACAAGCTTTTGCTGCTTTTGCTGTCTTCTGGGTGTCATGAATAATTGCGCCTGTGCCATGCCACCCTGCCTTGGAACCAACTGATTATAAATTTAAATATCTAAAAATTGTGAACTAAATTATCCTTCCTTCCATAATTTTGAGGGTTGGATATTTCATCTTAGCCATGGGAGGAAAGTAACTAAGACACCATCATTTTCCCAACCTTCTCTATTTTTAATCTGTGTCTTCTTTAATTTATTTTAATGGTCATTTCTTTCTGTACCTTAGGTATCTTTTTCTGTAGCCTCTTCCATTTGTTTTTTCACTTATACTGTTATCATTTCAAAGAAATCTAGTTGTTGGCTTCTGATTTCCTCTATTTTTTTGTACTCGGGACTTTTCTTGAGTGGGCTGGATATTTGGGGCTGCATTTTGCTTCTTCCTCTTGTCATTTTCTATTTTGTATTTTATTTTGCTCTCTGTCTTGATGCTTGTGGATTTCTTATGCTAGGTAGCTTTATTTATAGTGTTTGGGCCTTCCTAGCTGATTTCTGTTTCTCAAGTATGTCTTGTAGACATCCTTGGTCTTTCTGTCTATCCCAACAACCTACCTTCCCAGTATATTAAGAATGCAGAGTTGCTATCTTTTTGAATCAAGACCCATTCCTTGGGTACTGGACTATAGTGAGGGTTCTTACCCCTTGAAGTTTCACTGTTGTCACATAGGGGAAGAAAACTGATTATAACAGGCACAACATCCTGGTTAAAGTAGTACAGTTAGCAGTAACAACTGATTCAAGCACAGTCAGGCTACTGACAAACTGTGGTAATCATTAGCCTGACATTGTTAACCTTAGGAACAAATTCTATACAATACAATATACAATATAATACAATTTATATCAGGAACTTGTATGCAATGTTTTTCCACTTAGTAGAGTGATATTACCCTGTTGTTGGGAGGCTTCCAGAAGGATAAGGAGTAGAATGGAAAAGTAGTGGGATTAAATATACTAGATGCAAATTTTGTGGGCATAGGATGATCATCCATGTTTTGGGTAATTGTAAGATACAAGAGGAAGAGATTGGAAGAGAAAGCCTAGGAATACTGAAGTGAGTCAGAAATGGAAGAGACAATGCTTACCCACACGAAAATCTCATAAAATCAAAAGAGATAGTTAATGAAAGAAAGGAAGAGGATGAGTGGAATAATACAAATGGAAAGTTCAGAAATCTAAATCCTGAATGAGAGGGAAAACAAGATAAAAATAAGAAAGGAGAATAAAAAGAAAAAAACAAGAAGCAAAAATAATTACACACACACACATAAGAAAAACAACAAACATATTGAAAGAAAAACAAAGGAGGACAAAACAGAATGGAGAGAAAAAGAGAAAAGAAAAGGGAAAGAGAAACAAACAAAAAATAACAATGGCAATAAAAAATAAAATGAAAATAAATAGCAAAACAAAACACAGTAACCAAGAAGACTCCTAAGAGGAAAACCCATCAGACAGAGGAAAATAAAAGTAGTGTGATTCCTCTACTGTCTACAGTTGTTTAATGAGTCCAAATCTGATCCCAGAATGTGTATTCTATCCAAGATTGCAGGTAGATTTGTGCTGGGTTTGAGTCTGATCTTTGTCTCTGAATTTGCAGGATGGGATTAGGTTTCTGTGGGTGGAGTTCTCCTCAGTCATTTAAAAACCAAAAAAAATTTAAAAAGAGAAGAGAGAAGATGAAGAAAATAGGAGAAAGAAGAAAAGGAAACAAAAGAAAAAAAGGTGGCACTACCACTCTATTCCATGACTGATTGTCCCTAAGCGCAAAGCAGGTTCAGGGTTCACCTAACTTAACACCTGCTGGCTCATATTGTTATTATTGCTTTGGACTTTTCCTCAGCATCTGTGTCATGTGCGTGCTCTAAGCAGGGCCCTACTGTGTCACTGGCTTTCCCACCTGGTCTGCAGTCCCTGAATTCTGTCAAGGGTGAGAGATAAAGCTGGTCTGGATCCCACTTCCTGTCAGTCAGGGCAGCTCTGAGTCATTGGTAGGAACAGAATCCCCTCTCAGAACCCCTTCCTGTCAGTCACTGCAGCTCCAGCTAGAATTTCTTTTTTTCTTTCATGCCTTTCTAAACATTGAAAGGGATGCTAGGCCTCTTATTGGAAAGATTAAAAACAATGATATAAAACTGCTATATAGCAAAAATATGATGATTTCACAAAGTAATTTAATATAATGATAGACTTTTTGTCCTTGAAAATGTCTAAATATTCATTTCCTGGATAATGAATACTTCCTGGTACATTTTAACTTTGTTCAATACACTTCTTAAATTCATGTACAGGATGTCCTCTGACTAATGCAAACACCACAGCCATCACACACATCTCATTACGAAAAGATTTGATAGAGGCTTTAAAAATTTCCCATGAAACTTTGATGCACAATTCATTCCTTAATTAAAAGCAAACAGTCTTGCTTTCTGGGATTAAGGTGCATAATTATGCAAAAAAGAGAGAATATGTTGATAAAAAAAATTTGAATAAAAGGTAAGAAAATAGCTCTAGAAATTGCCCCAAATTAATCATAGAAAGTGAGATACAACAATGAAAATAAGAATCATTTTTTAATAATCTGTGCTTCATGGATTCTGCTAATCCATGAAGAACTAAACTCCCCACTGCTTTAAACATGGCAAGAGTCAAGCCAAGGAGACACTGAGCAACTGTGTACACAATGTGAACTGTTAGCTCAGACTACAGAGAACAATTTGCCTGAGATTTGAGCACTTATTTTCATCTTCTTTACTCAGCATGTGAGTTAATCTTTCTGCCACTTCATTTATATTTTTGTCAAATGGAAATTGTAATACCTACCTCACAGAGAGTTTTGGAGGTTTAATTAAATTAGTACTTTGAGCTTCTTAAAAGAAAGTTGCTGTAGATATACAAAGTGCCATTATTGAAGTAATTTTTCCTTTTGCTGTTTGGAATATGATGATTGAAATACATTTACTTTAATTGGAAAAGTGAATAAGTGCCTAAAGAAACCCTTCCTTATGGGATATGTTACATGGAACAATAGGTCAAACCTCTTCATAATGAATTGGATCATAATTTAATTATTTAATAATAATAAAAAATTTAATCCATTGAAAAAGATTTAGTTACTTTGAGTCATTTAATCTATAAAAATTCTAATACCTAAAGGTAATAGCAATAAAACTTGATTTTTAGTCTGGACCTGAAAGGTAGTGTCTCCTATACTGCTATTAATAGGAGAGATTGTTTCAATGTTTCAACTATTTTATTGCTAAATTGATTACTTTTTTTGTACAAAAGCAAAATAAAAGAAAACTGAAAAAAAAAACTAGTGCTGTGTTATCTCAGGTAGTGCATTGTTATCTGTCTGTTTCTGTGGCAAAATACCTAAAAGAAACAATTTTAAAAGAAGAAAGATTTATTGTGTCTCCTGGATTTAGAGACTTCTGCTCATGGCTGACGGGCTATGTTGACTTTGGCCTCTGTTGAGCAGGGACAGTGTTATCCTGGTGGGAGCATGTGTGGGAGTAGGCTGCTTCCCTCATGGCAGCAGGGAAGCAAAGAATGACAGAGAGGCACTGCTTTTATAACATAGCCCCTCCACAAACCCATTACAGATTAATCTATTGGTAAGTTAAGAGCCCTCAGAGTTGGTGAAGAACCAGCCATCTCTCAAGTGCTTCTCCTCTGAACACTGCTGCTATATAGGGAATCAAACCTTTAGCATGTGAGCCTTGGAAGAACATTTCCAATCCAAGATGTAACACTTGTTATGTGTAGGGAGGACTCCAATTCTTAGAAAAAACAAAGTTTCTACCAGAAAAGTACTTTGTATATACAGCATACACTGTAATCTGTGATATGACAACATGATCAAACATTTTATGTTATGGCCACTGGTAAGCAGGAGGGCAGTTAAATTGGGAAACCTCAAAATTGGCACATTACCTAAAGTTACAGTTTGGGAAAGAGTAATAATTATTCAGGACATAAAAATCCTGAAAAAATGGAGTGGGGTCTGAGTTTACATATGATTTTGCAAAGAGGTAAGAGTCAATGGTGAATAATGACAAGAGTTTCAGATGATGGCAAGATTTTCAAAATGAGTGGTGCTGTTAAGATGAGTAAACAAAGTGTAGCAATGAATATAGAAAAGATCCAAATTTGCCTCCAGTCTGTGTGGTTGAAAGCTCTTTGGAAAGAGAATAGCTGTCTTATTAAATGAGCAGTTGTGTCCTTTGAAGAGGGACAGGATTTAAGAGGTTCCAGTACTAATTACTCACTGAAATCTCCTCAGAAATTGTACAAGTAACGCTGCTGCTGGGCCTCAGTCCAGATCAATTACATCAGGATATATGGAAGTAGCAGGCAGAGAACAGAGTGAAAAGTGCAAGCAGAATATGCAAATAATAGTGAGCTGATCTTTGACAAAGGAGCAAAGGCAGTGTCATGGAGCAGAGGTTGTATTTCCACCGAATGCTGCTGGAACTACTAGACATTTGTATACAAAAAATGTAGACTACAGAAATATATTAAACTCCTACAACATAGCATAGAAGACAGTTTCGATGACCTTCTGTTTGGCAATGACTTAGTTATGACACTAAAGGCAATCCATGGAGGAGTTGATAAGCTTCCATGGATTTCATTAAAATTAAAAATCTCTGCTCTGGGAAAGATACTTTCACATACTGAAAAGACAAGCAATGAACTGGGGAGAAATATTTGCCAAAGATATATCAGATAAAGAGATATCACAATGTAAGATACTATGACCCAAAATATACAGAGAAAGAACTCTATCAACTCAACAATTAGAGCACAAATAACCTGATTAAAGAATGAACCAGAGACTTAACATACACCTCAATGCAAATATGTTTTATGAGCAGTGTTGTGTGCTGGACTTCATTCTAGGTGAGAATCCAAAGTATGAAAGTGTACTGCAATACAATAGGGAACTAGAGAAACCTCTGGTCCTTTGGACCATAATGAGGTTAGACCTGAGCACCACAGGATGTGTCTGTTGGTCACTGGGTGAGGAGACGGAAGTTTTTGTTTTGTTTTGTTTTTTAATCAATATATGGAATTCTAGTGGTGGTCACTCCAGGGAGAGAACCATCCAGTATATCCTCCTATCCGTGCCATGTTGGAACTTAGGGCGCTATGCAACCAAGCAACCAGCCCGCCTCCCTGGTAAGCAGCCATGAGGGTACTGGGGTGAATCAAACATCTCATTTCCCACCCTCCACCACATCCCCCCCCCCGTTAGCAAATGGCAGCCAGAGGCCTGAGCATCTCTTGGGAGGTTGACCATATGCAACATAGCAAATAAGGAGGATTTCCTTCTACCATTTTTTTGAAGGCAAATATTGTTATCACTGTTTTGCTTTGTTCTGATTAATTGTATTGTTCTAGTCAATATTCTGTTTTGATAAGTTCTATATGTTCTATATTTGGTTTGATTTTGCTATACCTGATTGAAAGAACAACTATTGTGAAGATAACGATATATACTATGGCACCTATTACTATTATCCCGGTAACCTGTTGTGACATTCTGTGCCAATTTCACTACACTGTCTCAATTGGCTATGTTCTCTTGTTCTGTTTTATTTCACTATCTTCAAAATAAAAAAAAGAATGTATGGAATTCTAGTTGCTTCTCTTTTAGTCTTTACTATGAGATGTAAAGGCAAAAGAGGAGTAATTTTATTTTTAGCAAGAAAGACTCCTTTTTGTTTTATTTTTAGTTTTTTTGAGACAATATTTTGTTGATGACAATAATAGCAGTTCTGTAAAATAATACTAAACTTTCTAACAATCCTTTTCAATCAATGTCCACTTTCATAGCTGAAATCTGTTCTTGGGTGTCCTTATGTTCACCATAATTAATAAAAAGAAATCTGATTCAAAATCAAGAGTCCTCACTTCTCCCACTTTCAGGAAGTTCCTCACATTAATCACTCTCTTGTACTGATTTTTATGGTGTCCTCCATCTCTCTTCTGTTTTCTCATTCCATTTCTGTGGCTTCCATTCATCTCTTTCTCTGTGTCTCCTTTCTATTAATCGTGATCATTGCTTATACCTGCTCTAGCTTAGCTTATCTTTTTGAATGAATTTTAATGCCAAGTTGTTTAGATAGAATTTGAAACTGCAAAAGAGATTTATAGTTCAGGGAGCATCATCTGGAGAAGACACTAATTTATTTTCACAGTTATGTAAAATTTAGATCTTTCATGTCTGTAAAACTGCCTGGAAGCAACAGCAATTGTATTTCACAGGCCTGTCTGCATAAATGATTTAAAGTGGACTCTAGACATTAGGCACACATTTCCTTACCTGTTCCCCCTAGGAGAGATTTGAATACTTTGTTCTGCCAGAGAAACAAAAGGAAATTAGACCAGCACAAATAGAGACAAAATCAGAATTTCCTTCTACATCAAGAACCCATGTCCATGGGCAGGAAAACTGAACCAAGCTACTCTTTCTCCCCGCAAAAATATAGACCTTTTGGATTATAATAGCTATTGGCCATGGCACTATTTTTGATCCACAAAATGATCACTATGGGTTTTTCACATTATTTCTAAATATGACCCAAAGAACAGTTTTAGAGCTGGAACACTGCTGTGTGGTTACTTTTCTGGGCCGGGTGTGGCTGCCAGGCTTCACATATACACTATGGGAGAATGTAAACTCTGTCCCTTTTCCTTGGGTTGACTTTTAAGCTGTGTACAGTCATATGAGTCAGAGAAGGACACTGGATTCAGATTTGAAAGATCTACTGAGTTCCAGTGTTGGCTCTAGCAGTCACCAACTAGGAAAGAGTAAATAAGTCATTTTAAATGTTCTTAGACTGTTTTCTCAGCTATAAACTGAGAATCCAATACCACCATCCCCCACATTAGGAAGTTTGAGGATAAAGTGAGAGTCATTGGTTTTCAAATGAAGGCAGTTTTAAACCTTATGATATTTTAACAATGTCTAGAGATATTTTTGGTATCATAATTGATGAGGAGTGGAATGCAGAGTGAACTTAGTGAAAATAGACCATGGATGTCCAATAGCGAAGTCTTCCACAATAAAAAACAATCTAGCCCAAAAAAGACAATAATAATATATGAATAGCCCTAGATAGCAAGGTATATGTGAAAGTACTTTGTAAATTGAAATGACAGTTATTCAACAAGTATTTTTGCATTTAAGTTATTATCTTGAGAACCTAATGCGGCATTTATGTTAAAACTAAATGCACAGAAAAAGGCACTTAAGTTCAAGGAAGTTCAGTCAATACAGAAAGACTATTAATCCATTTATTTGCCCACTGTCTTCAATATAGTAACAAGTGGTGTACACATTTTAATTGCTGAAAGCTGATTCAATCAAAACAAATTGTGAAGGTGTCATGAAACTTACGGACTATAAGTTTGATATGTAAAAGTATTCTTCTTCACATATCATCATAGTCACTCAAGAGCTAATAACCTAGTTTTCTACCTGCAATAGTATTTATGATAGTTTAAACGTAGTACATATAGGCAACACATGTTTCAGAATCAACTGTATGATAACATCCATATCACTGACTTTCACACTAGAAAGAAAAGAGATTGAGTGAAGTATCAACATTGAACCATAATTAATAAAAATTTACATTAATGAAGTTAACAAGGTGCTTAAAAAATGCCAGGTACTTTCAATTTATATTAGTTCACGTAATCCTCACAAACCACATTTGAGGTAGTTTCCCTGTTTTACGATGTAAAGAACCTGATGCAGAGAAAGATTAGGTCAATTTTTCCAAAGGCTTCTAATTAGTGACAGAGCTAGGATTTGGAACTCAGGTGCTAAATTTGGGTCTAGATTCTTCCCCTAAAGTCTAATATGAAGCCTTAGTCTTTGTATTAGCAATACAAGAAGGTGGTAGAAATCTTAAGCAGGAGAGCTAGTGGGAAGTTTGGGGTTACTGGAGACATGCCCTTGAAGGGGATTAAAGGGTGTCAGTCTCTTCCTCTTTCCTTTTATTCCTCTTGACTGTGAAATGGACATCTTTTCACAATTACAAAGTCCCAACCATGTCCTGAAACAATAGACACAAATGGCCATGGTGTGCCATCTTAGAAACCCTGTGCCAAAATAAACATATCTTGTTTTTAGATTGAATCAGGTATTGCGATGCACTAAATGAAAGCTAACTAACACAGCAAGACAGTGCGGCTCTAGAATCTGAATGCTTTATGCTTAAGGACTTTCTTTATTCTTAAAGCTTTCTAAAGCTAAATCCACATTACCAAGCAAAGCCACAGCTGTGAAAGATGTATAGCATAGGTGTAACTAATAGACCAGGTCTATTCAGGAAACTATTAAAATGAAATAGTACCCTAAAATAGGTGATCACATTTTTACCATAAGACAAATCCCCCCACTCCACCTAAATCTTCAGCCCTTCAGAACACTGGAGCCCTTTGTGTTTGATCAAATGGTTTAAATGATCAAGTACATGACCTTGTTGTTCTTGCCAAACATGCTCATTGCAGGCAACATTTCCATAGCTTTCTGAAAGAAAAACTACTATTTTCCCTTTGCTTTCATAAATTGTGCAAAATAGCCCATGACCCTGATCCCTGCCACAGGGAAGTTCAAAGCCACACTAAGAGCAACAGTCACTCACCTGAATGGCTGCTGATAAAGCGAAATTCTAAACCAGTATGTCACGTAGAACTAGGGTATGCAGTGTTGTTACCCACAAGAGAAGCCAGCAATTGCTTTATCTGTGTTCGTGCTCTCCACTTTTTCTTCTTCCTAATTTCATTAGTTTGATGTAAATCTTTAAATGCAAAGCATTTTCTTTTTCACAGAAACACACTTGTACTTCTCTCTTTAGACCCCAATTTGCAGAAGCTAAACTTAGTGCCCAGGTCTAACAAAATCAAACAATAGCTTCCTCTGAAGCCAGCACTGAGCACTACTAAATCAGACATTTTGCCAGTTCAAATGATTTAAAGTAGGGTTTTTGTTTTGTTTTTGTTGTTCTTGTTGTTTTATTTTTACATTCTGGTTATAAAGTACATTTAAAATCAACTCTAGTTTTTAAAAAAGAAAATCTGCTGAGAATACAGAAAAGAACTCAGATTTATTCATGCACAAGAATCCCATTTTAACAGTGTTTATGATATGGCTCATTGACCAATCCTTCAAAACATAGTTATGAAAAAAAAAAAACACTTCATACACAATAACACAATACAAAATTATCCCATAAAACAGATGTTCATTTCTTCAAACAATGGCGATACATTTGAAAAATCACTTTATTTCATTTAACTCTAACACAGTCAATGAGTGTGCATTTTATAACACTGAAATAAAAGTGCACCAAAAGTATTAGCATAAAACACTGAAAATGTGCATTGTACTGAGCTCTGCAAATATTTTATGCTTTAAAAGAATCTGTACAAATGCCAAGAAACAGTCTAACTTGCTAAAGTCACTCACAGGATAAATTAAAATTTCTCCAGCTCTAAAGTCATAATCATAGATAAAAAATTAACAAATGTACATTTTGATGACTTGCAACATTTGACCATTTTTATACAAAATAGCCCATCATTTTCTTCATAACTGTGAAGCAAAAATGTATATGAAGCAAAAATTATTTATTTCCATTGAAAATGGAAGGAATGTATGGAATTTAAGTAACTCCCTAATAATATATAATAATTACTGAGAGGTCTGAGCGCTAAACTTTTGTCTCCTGAGTCTCACTAATTCAGTTATTGTCCTATTATATCAGTCATGTGATAAAGTTTTCATTTGGCTACTAAGAAATTAGAACACTATATTCAATGATTTTATAAACTTAAAATAATTTTATTATAAGGAATTTTTCTTTTTCTTTGTCACTTTTTAATGAAAGTGTTTTTTTAAATTTAATTAATAGTAGTAAAAAATGGTAGCTGTTGTGATCTTTGTAGCTGTATCATTCAGATCTTCCTTGGTTGCAAATAGTGAAAACCTAACTCACTTTGGTTTAAATTGAAAAGAATGTATTGGCTAATGTAATAAAGAAAATTCATCGACATAGTTGAAGATTCCTCTGCATCAAGAATTCCATTGTGGGGGCTGGGGATTTAGCTCAGCGGCATAAGCACCTGCCTTGCAAGCAGGCGGTCCTGAGTTCAATCCCTGGTACCGATAGAAAAAGAAAAAAAAAAAAAAAAACAAAGAATTCCATTGTGCTTTTCAGAACTTGGTCTCTCTCCATCTCTTGGCTTTGTTCCATTTTATATGAGATTTTATTTACAGATTTGACATCATGGCCCGAGAAGATTTAAACTTTTTTTAATCTATCTTACTGTCTCTGGTTTTCTTCCAAATAGTTGTCCATATCTTCACATACAGTGAAGCAACATACAAAACAACATAGTATAAAACTGATCCGAACAGGATAATGAAGGCGTTTTAGGTCTTCAAGACCAGATAATAAGGAAGTCAACAATGGATGTCATAATGTCTCTCATTCTCTTCAAAATAGCTGTCCATACCTTCACATATGTTGAAATTAAACAAAACAAAACAGACTAAAATCACTCTGAACAAAGAATAATAGTATTTCATATCATGACACTACAGAATCAGCACTGGGTACTGTAGTGTCTCTTTTTCTTCAAAGTAGCTGTTAATTTCTTCATGTATTATATAGTCAGTTCTCATAAACTGTTTATAAGTTCTATGCATGCATGAATCTCTACATATATATCTATCCTTTCTGTATTCTAGGGAACAACCAAAAAAAAAGAAAGAAAAAACAAAAAAAAATTCCTAGAAAAACATCAAATGAAAAAGTCATATAAAACTACAATATAAGATGATCTACAATGGTTACTATGATGTCTCTTGTTATCTTCAATAGAATTGTCTATATCATCAGGCATAGTATAATTAAACATATCAGTTCATAGAAATATTAATAAAAACAAAACATTGGTGATATAATTAAGACTTCAAAAGCCAGTAACAGTCAAACCAGAGTGGGTATCCTAGTGAATCTGGTCACTTTCAGTGTAGTTGCCTATACTCCAGACTTGATACTATCAATCATAACAGATTTGAATAAAAACAGTCAATACAAAACAGTGATCTAATAAACCAGATTCAAGATCAGTCATAATAAGACAGTGTAAATTATACAGGTTTTCAGATTAAGTTAATAAAAAATTAAGGATGGTTACCATAACATGTCCTGCTATTTTGGGGAGAGCTGTCTGTGCCCTCAATTCTAGTACAAGTAGACAAACTGGAACAGAATATAATCCATCTAAACAGGGTGGTGAGAATAATGTGGATTTTAAATCCTGATACACTGTTTGAGTCTTTTTTTTTATTGGTACCAGGGATCAAACTCAACACTGTGTGCTTGCAAGGCAGGCGCTTATGCCGCTGAGCTAAATCCCCAGCGCCAATCCTGATACACTATTAACAATACCCTCTGCCTTCCTTTTTTAGACAATTCCTCCCCTTTCACTCCCATAGGATGCTTTGCACATTTTGGGTCCTACCAACGCCCTCAGTTTTTAGATGGGAGGGGGGAAACCTGCTATTTGCCTAAGTGGTTCTAAACCTTCTCACTCCTGGGCTTGATCTCAAGTTGTATTCCTTTATCTACAAAAGCCTCAAGGTTTTCCTTCATTATGGCTGAATAGTTCTCTACTGCACAAAAGTATCATGTCTTTCCAACCTATCTGCAGCTGCTGGACAAGTTACCCCTATTACTCTTTGGTTCCCTGTCACATAGAGAATTGTTTTCTCATATTTGACTTCCAGCCCATAAACCCTCTTTCAGGTTAATTATATTTCCTATACAGAGCATCTCAATGGACCCTATCTCCTCATCTACTCTGCCTGTGTTTCTTTTTGTTAGTGTATTAAGGTTATCTATGTTAGAGATTATAGCCAACCTTCTCTGCCTCATCTCTGCTATGCTATTTTTCTACCATTGGTTGTCTACTTTTCTCCATCACTCCACTGTCTGCCCCATTCATTGAGGCCTCTCTGCCACTCTTCCTGAAATCCTGGTATTTTTTTTCTCTCTCTCTAGAATGTCCTTCAGTATTTTTTTGTAGGGTTGGATTGATGGTCACGAATTCCCCCAGGTTCCTCTTTGTCATGCAAGCATCTTGTTTATCCATTAATTTTGAGAAAGAGTTTTGCATTGTACATCAATCTGCTTTGGAGGTTATTTTCTTTCAGGGCTTGGAATACTTTGCTCCAAGCTCTTCTTGATTTGATGGTTTGTGTCGGGAAATCTGTTGTGATTTTGATGGGTTTTCCTTTATAGGTGATCTGTTTCTTTTCTCTGAAGGCTTTTTTTTTTTAATCAGTATGGGGGACCGAAACCACAACTGCACACTTGCAGGTGTTTATGCTGCTGAACTAAATCCTCAGCCCTCTCTGACAGCTTTTAATATTCTGTTCTTGTGATGAATTTCTGGAATCTTGATTATGATATGTCTGAGTTTAGATCTGTTTTGGTTGTAGGTGGCTGGCATTCTGTATGCCTCATACATCTGAATATCATTTCCTTTTCCAATGTTTGGGAAGTTTTTCCTAATTATTTCTGTGAATAGCATTCGTATTTCCTTTGTGTTTACCCCTGCTTCTTCACTCATATTTTTTATTATTAAATTATAGATCATCTTGTCATCTTCTAACCTTTGTATTGTTACTGCCTGTTTCCTTGTTATTTTTAAGAGATTTTTCCTTTCATGATCACATATTGCAAACCTATCTTTAAGTTTTGTTAATCTAACTCTTGTTTCTTTCAGGCAATTTTCCCAGCTTTCAATGGAGTTTTTAATTTCCTGGTAATCTCTTTGAATCTGTGTCATGTATTCTAGGATTTTTTTATATTCTTCATCAAATGTTTCTCTCCTCTTTTTGTGTTCCTCCATTCTCCCATCTGTGTCTTCTTCAGAGGTGCTTAACATTTCTTTTATTAATCTTCTTATATCTTGCTTTACTTGTATTAATATTTCAGTTTTGAGTTCGTCTATAACATCATGAACATATCTCTTTATGACAGCTGATGCCGTGTCCAGTATTGCATATTTGCTGCCCTCAATCTCTTCTGTATTTACCTCTACTGGACCAATATTCCCAGGGTTGGGGGCTAGGGTTTTTTTCATATTTCTTTCTTTTATCATGTTTCTGGTTTCTTTCATAGAGGTGTATGCTGGAGGCCCCAGCCCCTTTCCTTGTTGGTTATAGTTCCTCTGGAGTGTGCTGACTAGGGATTTCTGCCCTCTCCAATTTGCTGTTTGTCATTGAGGTGCAAGCAGGGGCAGTGTAGGTTGGCCCCTCCCCTCTGAGCCAGTCAACCAGTAGGGGCCTTCACCACATTAGTATGTGCCGTGGACAGAGCAGTTCAGCACAACTTTGGGGACAATCTCATCCCTGGCTATTGGGTCTTGGCCAGGGGTGTGACTCAGCCCAAGCAGATCCCAACAATCTGCTCTGGGCAGGGAGCAACCAATAGAAGTCACTGCCATTCCTTGTTCAGGCCTGTCCTGCCCGATTCCAATATGTCATCCAGTTGGTTGCCCCTTTCCCATGGGAAGGTCAAATTCCCAGCACTGACCAAGGGTTAGAGCAGGTCTCTACACTGGCTCTGTTCTCCAGTGGGCTTGCCAACCCTGACTTCAGCACAACTCTGGCTCCAGCAGTGAGAGCTCCCAGCCAGCTAGTCTGAGAGGCTCCAGCGAGAGCTCTGTGGCCACAAATCTGAGTGGCTCTGATGGTAGCACTGCGACCGTGAGTTTGACCAGCTTCTTCCATTTAGTTTCTTCGTGGGTCGAGAGGATCTATCTTCCTCCGTCTTGTCTTCTCCAGGATGTTTTATTCTGATATCTGAGCTGTTTCTCTCAGGGAGGCTTTGCATTTTGCTGCTTACTGATCTGCCACCTTTAGCTCTGCCCAAGAACATTTAAAATTATGTCACTCTTATTTTTAAGACTACTAGTGGAAAACAAAATTTTTCCATTCCTAGCAGTACCACAAAATCTTACTGGATGTGGCTAGATCATAAAATTAAATATGAATTAACTGGAGGAGCCATGTAAAATTGTCTAAATGTCCATCCCTAAGCCCAAAGAATCTGACCGTTTTTCAACAACATGGGATGAAAGTGACCATCTTGAACAACATGCATAAAAGTGAGGAAAAAAGAGGCTCCTGTCACTGAAGAGAAAGTCAGTAATCTGGGCGAGTGAAAACATCATCTGTCTACCACCCTTGTCAAAATAATACATTGACAATGCAACATGTTTCTGTACATTCTCAAAAAAATGTAACTCTCAAATCTTAAAGGCCAGAAAACATACTATTTCAAAGGCATGGTCTAATAATGAATGGGCTTTCAGAATGCTTCCTAAGTGGTCACATCTTTGGAAATGTGAAGTTGCTAATAATCCAATATACAAAGATGGCTGCTTTCTCTGAGCTATTTAGATATCTTAAAGTCCAATTTTTCTTTAGTAATAGCAATATATATCAATTAAACTTCTTCTCCCAAAAATCTTGGAATACAAATGTAATCTAGGTACTAAGAACATTTTTGACTATGAGTAAAAACGTAATTTATTACATCAAAGTTGAGAGAATAAAAGAGTGAAACAGCCAAATCAGCAGCAGTAGCAACTCTTAAGGTTGAGTTCAAATTAAGCAAAGAGGCTGCAATTAGATATGTCATAGTATCTTGAAACCAGCATGTTCTAGGGTCAGTAAGCGAAGTGTGTTAGTTAGTATGCTTTTTTAAGAATGGTGCAAAAGGGGCCAGGAATTTAGCTCAGTGGCTCAAAGGCTTGCCTGGTGAGCATGAGGGCATAAGGTCTGAGTTCGATCCCTGGTACCAAAAAAAAAAAAAAAAAAAGGTGCAAAAATAACATTAAAAAAAGTATATAACTAAAGTTTGGTCCAAACTATTATCAATATAGTAACCCTAGTAAAAGAGGTCAAGGCTATCCTTCTAATTAATCTCACTGCTTCAAGTTCCTGTATGTCCCTAAACATAAATGGTTTTCGTTCATAAACCAAAGCTTGAAAATGATTTAAAAGGATTATTTTTTACATATGCATTCCATTTTCCATAGTGAACACACAATATCATAATAAGAAATTCTAAAATTACAAATGTTTCATGTTGAAGTACTAATACAAAGAGAGCCCACTGATGTCTTCCTAGACATGAAATTTGAAACGGATCAAGATTCTAAAAGTCTGAAAACCTGTCAGGCCTCTATTACTTCTAAAGCTGCTAGCAGACCGATTCTACTCATTGCAAACCATGTAAATGACTCCATCTGGTCCCATCACTCATTTTATCTAACAGTTTGACTTTTCTTAAAGTACCATTCTACCAAAAATGTTTTCTTGACACCTTTAAGCCCTTAACTTAAGATTCTCTTAAACCTTTTTTAAGTTTTTTAGAAGTATATTTATAGTTGATTGTTCTCCATTCCTTTAGAAAATAATTATGTTTTTTCTTCTATACATAAAATAAATTTGCCATGTGTTTATTTTCCCTTTTCCATAAATGTGACTAAAACTTAAAAGGATATTTATCAAAAATACACCCTTTCATTCAATAGTACCTATGACAGTACCCAAGTGTTAAGTTAAATTGAATATTTGAATGTAAGAATTGAAATGCTCAATAGGTATGGCTGTCATGATTAGTGAGTTAACTATTTGAGGGTTCAGCATTGAACTTAACAATCTCTATTACTTCCAGTTCGGTTAAAAATAGTTGAAAATTCTCTTCCCAGCTGGATAATCAGTTTCTCAAAAGTTAAAAGGAAATTTCATTTTTTAAAGTTTGTTTCCTGAGCTTTGTTAATCCAAAGAAGTTAATAACAAGATTTTTCAAAATACCAAGTCAGACCTAATGTACAAGGCATATATTCCATGAAAGAGAATAATGAAGACACAACAAATGCATGCAGGGAAATATTGTTTTATTTGATAAAAATTTTGAATTTATTCTATGTAGTGAATTCTTGAGATGTTTACACAAAATAAAACATAATGTAAACTAGTATGTATGAAAATATTTATAACCCCATCTGGCATGTAATAGGACCTTTGTAACATTTGGTTGTTATGATCATTACCATTTTTATCAGAATTATGTTGTTAAAAGTCTTTTGTAAGAATTTCTATTTAGTGTTGTTCAGGCTCAATTTTATTTATGTTCATATTCAAATGTTCAAAACCTGAGTTTGCCTTGAATCTCTTCTCCAATGCTTTCTTTGCAAAAGCAGATTACAGGAAAATTGTTCCTACTTTTAGTTTCTAACTCTGAAAAGTCTAGTTCCAAAGACAATTACTTGTTTTATTATCCAATGCACACTGGTTAAAAATTGCTCAACTCTTTTTTACCACCAAGCACGAAGACTTTCAGCTTGAAAAGCCCTCCAACATCTGCCTTGCTCCAGGAACCACGACGCCCAAGTGGGCTTTGGTGGCTGCTTGTTCAAAAGAAAGGAATGAATCTAAGCAAGTTCACTGTGTGATCTTTGTAAAAATGAAGGCACACACATGGTAGAGACCCTTTGATGAATAAGCAGACAGCTCTGCACAGACCACAAAAAGTTAAACAGGCTTTGGAACAATTTTACTCTGATTTGTATTCCTTGGGGATGATTTCCTCAATAGCACTTTAGTGGGGATCCTTTAGGGCTGCCAAATATCCTATTTAAATTAGCATATATTTACATATATTGACATATAGAAAGATAAAACTACTAGACTACCAAAAAGGTATCCTTCCATAATTTCAGGTAGGTCATTTTTGCTTTATTGTGTTTTGTTTTTTGTGACTTTTGGACCAACCAAAAGCATTGAGCAGCAGCCCAAGAGACAAGGATTCTCTTTCCTTTCCTGAGACTGAGTATGTGTACTGTTCTAGGCAATTCGCTTCCTTATGCCAAACCTTGTTTTTCCCACTTAAAATGAATGCAGCAATGTCAGAAAACTGTAAAATTCCTTGTGTTTCTTAAATTTCAGTTTCTATTTAACTTGCCTTCTCAGAAAGTTGGCTGTTAATCTAAATAAGATATTGACAAATTACAGCCCAGTGTTCGAATCCTCTCCACTAGTTTTTATAAAGCCTCACTGACGCACGGCGTGCTCATGCATTTATTTATATTCTATCCAGGCTGCCTCCTTGCCATAGTAGTCAAGTGATAATAGCAGAGAATAACCAAAGGCTCAAATATGTATTTCCGAAGGAAGACTCCAGTTTCCTGATCTCGGTAAAAGACATTAGAAATGCACATTTTCACATTGTTATGTTAGTAGTGTTTCCTACACGGGAGTAAGTTAAGCAGCCATGAGAATTGCCATGGGTGAGGCAGTGTGCACAATTTTTGGTCCTGCTTTTTGAAAATTCATATTTGAGCAAACAAATAAATTCACGGCTGGTTACACTGATGGTACCACGTGAAATGCTACTGTCATACAAAAAGTAATTTTCAGGAAATGTGTGACAATAGTGCAGTTTGAAAAGCCAAACTACCATTATTTACTAAATTATTTTCTGCAAAATTCATTTCAAATAGGCCATTGTACGATCCATAGCACATTCTGACAGATTTACGAAGTGAAAATGGTTCAGCATCAAAATTTCTCTATTCTCACTTGAATAACTTAATTAATACCTGAAGGTAGTAGCTGCATGAGTAGCATTCACCCTGACTCCTATTTTAACTATACAAAAAGGAGTGATGTTAAATCATGCAATGAATAGGAAGGGACTTAAATTAGCTAGGTAATACTTATAAAATAATTATAGGCTGATTCATGTTTGACTGGATACCTGCCTGTAAGAGTGTCTCTTCTTAGGACATCAAACAGAAAATGAAAGTAGCTATTAAGATTTTTTTCTTTCATTTTTAAAATAGAACACAGCTAAAAAAATTAAAATGTATATTTTCCCAAGTGTGGTGGCACACATCTGTCCAAACACTTGGAACGCTGAAGCAGGAGGTCACTAAGAGTTCAAGGCCAGTCTGCGCTACATAGCTAGATACCGTCTAAAAAGATGTGTATCTCAAGTTATGCGTACAGTAGCCTGACTATGAGCTTCTAAGTATCTCAAGTGGAGAATTTCATGTATCATCTTTCTTTTGTGGAAACTGTTCTTTGTCTTCCTATTAATTATTATTCAAGTTGTTCAAGTTTTAATCCTTTATTACCATTTGTCCAAAGGAACTGTGTCGTTTTTCCAGTCATGACTCTAGAATCAGTCTGGAATTTGTGGTGCTGTAACAGAATGCCTCAACAGTCATTTATAAAGGTTAGACACGTGTTACCATCCTAGATATTGAGAAGACCAAATCCAGGGATCTGCATCTGCTGAGGGCCTTCTTGTTTAGTCATGTCATGGAAGAAGGAAGAATGATAAGGTAGCATTTATGCATGAAGAATGTGCATGGTGGGAGGGGTTCATTCTTTCATCAGAAGCCCACTTCCACAAAAGCTAGCCCATTCTCACAGTGATAGTACTAACCCACGTGTGAGGGCACAGACACCACAGCCTAATCACTTCCCATCTGTCCACGATGTTGCACTGAGGACTCAATGTTTCCTTCTTTTTTAAATTTAATTTTATTAGTTCATGTTTGCAGTACATAATAATTACACTTATCATGGGGAATTAGTACATGTATATAATACTGTACATATACATCTTACTCTGTTATATCTTTCCTTTCCTGTTTCTACCCTTTTTCTATCTCTTGGCCACTTTCCCTTTTATAAAAGATCTAACGTATAAGGGGTTGAAGGTATGACAGGGGTGTAACACTTGCTTGGTTGCCATGACATCCTGGGTTCAATCCCCAACACCACAAAAAATGTTTCCAAAAAATGAATTGATAAAAATATTCAAAACATATTATTCCTCTCCAATCACCAAAGCTTATGTTCCTTACACATGCCTTCTTCCTTCCTCAGTAGCTCCAAAATCTTACCTGGTTCAAGTACCAAAACAAACACAGAGTCTGTAGTCCCACCTGAGAAAGCCTTAAGCATGACTCAGTCCAAGACAAATTCCTCTGCAAAACTGAGTCTCTGAAATTTACAATTTACATACTTCCAAAATACAAAACTAAGAGAGGCATTAAAAAGCACATTCGTATTCCAATAAGATAAAATAGACAAGAAGAAGGGGTATAACTGATCTCAAGTAAGTCCAAACCTAAAAGGGTCAACAACATGAAATCTCAAGACTCCACAGTAATCTTTCTCTGGTCCACGTCCCACCTTCTGGACATCCTAAGGTCAAAGTTGGACTCCCAAGCCACAGGCAGCCTTACCATTAACGTTTTGCTGGACTCAGTGTGTCTAACATCTCACAGATCAGAGTCTTATACTTGAAGTTTTCCAGCCTAATGTATACCTGTAACTCTACACCTTGGGGTTTTGGAGGCAGCCTGACTCCCATCATTGAGGACACGTTGCCTTAGTCAGTGGGGCACCCTGAAGTGACCTCATTCCTATAGATCCTAGGCATTGGCTAAGTAGAGGCTCTCTGCAGTGGCTCTGCCCACAGCAAGTCTCCTTCTGGCCTCCAAGCTGTATGTAATATCTTTTAAAATCTAAGTGGAAGCTGAAATCTAGAGAGTAGCTTTTTTATTTTATTGTCCTACCACCGTGGTGATGAACCTTTTAGAACTTTCAGCAATAACACACAGACAGCTGCGGTACAGATGCCAAAGGTTTGCCATCATTCTCCTACAGAATTAGCACCATGTGGTTTTAGGAATGTAGCTGAGTACTGGAACACCCACCTAGCATGACCAAGGCTCTAGTGTGACCCGCAGCCCTATAACAAAAGCAAAACAAAGCAAGAGTTGTGTCTACATGGACACTACTAATCTATGCTACTTGCATCTTCCAGAGTAGCAGGTTGAGACACACCAAAGCTGCGACTGCAGTGGCCATGGAAAACTTGCAGGACAGCAAGTACTGAGGTCTGACAGGCAATTGCCTCAAGTCCAGGGTGGCCTGCAGGGTCTCCGGAAAGCCTTCAGGAACAGTCTCCCTTTATTTAAAGAAAGAAAACCTGGCTTCCTTTTATCTACATTAATCTCACAAACAATCACTTGGACACACAATTTTCATTCTGGAACAAACTTTATTATTGACATGATCAGGCTAAGTTGTTCAAATTTTCTATTCTGCTTCTTTCTTAAGGATATAATCTATTTACAAGTTTTCTTTTCTCCTATTTTGTTGCAAGCATATGAAAGAAACCATGCAGTACTTTCAATATGTTGCTGATTGTATATTTCTTTGGCATGATACCTTGTTTCACCACAGCTAGGTTCTGCCTTTCTCAAGGTCCAAGGACACAGGCACAATTCCAACAAGTGCTTCACTACTGTATAGGATGTATAGTGGTTAGACCATCTTCCAAATATCTTGTTGTTTATTTCCATCTTAGATTTTTTATTAGAATGGCTTTTAACATCCATATTTCACAAGCATTCTGATCAGTGCAGTAATTCATTTTTAGACTTAGGTTCTACCTGTAGTTTTCTCCTAAGAGCTTATTAGAATTGTCTTTAACTTTCCACGCATAAGCATCAAAGCATTTTTATAGCCTGCTCCTTCAGTTTCTTCCATCCTCTATTCATAATTCAATTACAAAGCTCCTTCTACATTTTCAGATATTTATTATAGCAAAAGCCATACGTATCAATATCAATTTTCAATTTTCAATCTGTACTGTAATGCTAAAACAAACCTGAGATAGAAAATTTATAAAGAGCAGAGATTTATTTGTAATAATTCTGAAGAGTAGGAGGTTCAAGTTCAAGGAACATGCATCTGTCAAAGGTTTTCTTTTTGTGCCATCACATAGATGTCAAAAAAGAAAAACAGTACTAGAAAAACTGAGAGAGAGAGAGAGAGAGAGAGACAGAGACAGAAAGAGAGAGAGAGAGAGAGAGAGAGAGAGAGAGAGACAGAGAGAGAGAGAAATGTAAGGGACCTAAATCCACTGCTGCAATATTTTACCCACTCCTGTGATAATGGAATGAATGAATTCATGAGTTCACAGCTCACATGACCTAATCACTCCTTAAACATGTCATCTCTCAACACCATTTTAGTGGAGATCATTCTCAATCCATGAGCTTTGGTGGACAAACAAACATACTACCAAGATTTCTAAACCTATCTTTTTGAATAACAATAGCTGCTATTTTGTAGCATGCTTGTGAGATAAAGATATAACCCTAGTAGATAGCATATTCTTAAAACTATCATTAGGCAACTCATCTTCCACAGAAGACAAATGAAACCCTCTCCCCACTTCCTATATCCACTGACTTTCCAAAATTGTAGTATCATACTGATCTTTTATTTCATGGAGTTTAGTAACTTGGGTGTCTCAAGCGTGTAGCTGGTAGTTGTCAATCAAATCTTACTCTTGTTGAAATTTGTTTTTAAATTAAATTTACAAGAAAATTATTTACCCTTTCATAAAGTAGAAACAAGCTTCATTCAAAATGATACTGTACTGGAATTGAAGTATTGCTAATGAGATCCTAAAGATTTAAAATGTTGTGAGGCCAGTAGTCCGTGAAAGCCTGGTGGATCTCTGTTACTTTATCATTCTTGACAGTAAACTAAGTGGTGGTTAATTATTTTCTACTTTCCTGAATACATCAAGTGTAAATCCACAGAATATATTAACCAAAGTCAATAAGCAGAGAGGAATGAAACACTTAAAAGCATTACATCTAGACAGGAAGGTCACTGTAACGATACACCATTTAATCATGTCAGCTATTTTAAGGGTCAGCATTACAGTTTAATTAGTAGTTTTATTTGTTAGATGCATTTTTCCTAACATAATCATTCATCTCAGCTTTTAAAAAATGATCAAACCCCAATTAATTATGGTTTTTTTAGAAGAAATTCCCATCAGATCTCTTGGCTTGACCTTAGGCTTCTTATCAAAATTGTCAATTAATACCAACAAATTCTATTATATTTCCATCATCTCTAACCTCTGCATAAACATATGGGGCAGAGAAACAGTTTACATCAACAGACAAAAAAGACAAGGAGGGATTACATTTATAGAGGTAGTAATCTGTGCTCACTAGTTAAGTCACTAAATAAATAGCTAATTAACTAAAAAATAACTTGCTCACTCTCAAGAATTTAATCCCAAATGAGTGTCAAAGTGATATTTAAGAACTTATCCTAAAACTTCTCTTTCAAAAGAAAGTAACTTTAGCATTGCAAAGACATGTTCAGTTCACTAGCTTTCCTAAAATAGCCCGAAACAGCCTGTTTTGCAGTAGAAGCGAATGTGAAAATAGAGGATTGTATAAGAAAGGTTTTTAAAGATAACAATAGATCCATAAAATTAAAGGAAAGTAAACCAAATACACTGGAGAAAGGATGGTAAGCAGTGGATGATACAGTATGTCAACATTTTCACTTCTCATCTAAGGTGAAAAGTAAGCACAAAGCAGAGGGAGATGAGTTTAGGCAGGAAGGCTGTTTCTCTCAAGTTCTGTGCACAACAAAATCAAGATCTAAAATTCTATTTTTATTTATAACATAAGGTAAAAATCTCAATATAGACTTTTTTTGAAATTTAAAAGCATAGTAAAATTTAAAACTAATGCCAAGTCACAATCTTCCACCACACATAAACACTGGAACAATTGGAAACGGATTATTTTTCCACGGCAAGAGTAACTTACTGTCCAGTATGGTATATTATAGGAACTCTACTTGTATTTGTGGTGATGAACCATTGGTCTTAGTAAAATTAGAACCATGAACTAAGAACTGGTCCTTGAACTATTACCTTTAGAAAGCTTTAAACCCTGGTTACAGTCAGACACATCAAGAAGCATGTCTGTATTTTTATATAGAATTAACTATCGTTATTTCTATTGACTCCGAGTTGTTCTGCTGGTTTGTGACAGGCAAAGAGGAAGTTGTGATTTGCACCACAGGCAAACAGCATGAAATTCTTGCTTATATACTTTTATAATAGTAAAGTTTAGTTCAGTTTTTGAATATATTGGCAAGAAAACTCTGGGGTTTGAAACTTGTCTCACCTTTACCACTGTCCTCTTGGTAATACTAACGATATAAAGCACAAGCATAATTGTGATCTATGAGGTGAATGTGTATCAAGATAACAATCTATAGTACAGAATAATCAGAGAACAGATGAAAGTGTTCAAATAATAAAACAACACATTAAACCTTTCAAAGATTGTTTTGTGAATTTCAAAGAAACTAAACCAACATTCAGACCTATTTTTAGGCTGGCCATTTCTAAGCATGCCCCTTGGCATAATTCTGCCCTCTAAAATATTTTCTGGACAAATTACAGTGTTTTAAACCCAACTATTTCAGAGTAACCAAGTTTTCGTTGGCCCAGTTACCTGACTGGCTGGCAGTGATTTCCCTCAGTTAATTGGAAAGATTAGCAGTGCCACAATGAATGAACTGGTGATAATGAAACCAAACTACCTGCCTAATGACACAATTTAGATCTCATTAATAGACTGTACAGCTCAGAGTCTAAGGACTGTTAGGAGGAGACACAGGGCTAAAACCTATTACGGGCTGCCTCTTTTAGACCTAAGTTGGCTCCAGCCCAAATAGAGATGTCAAAAAGTGCTCTGACCTTCCTGACTGTAAGACAGAAAATAAATCGAGCAGGATATTGGCTAATTAATCATCGGCTAATAGTCACATAAACATGACAGATACTTCTTTTAGCATTCAAAGCTTTAGTTGACATTTTTTAAGGTATTCACCATTTTTTAAAATTGTGTTTTCATGTTTATTTAGCATGCCTTGTCTCTCCTCACAATCTACCAGCTTAGTGAGGATAGGAACTATTAAACTAATCTAAAAATGTATGTAAACTAATCCAAAAAGGCATTTAGTAAACATGCATTGAAAGGATGGCTGCATGAATAATTGAAACATGCTAAAGCCCCCAAAAATAAGATGAAGGGGAAAATCACGTAAAAAGTAGGATAGCTTTATCACGCGTAAATAGGTACACAAAATAAAGAGCTGTTTCTAGTTTGTATTCATTCAACAGGCCCGGGTGATGGTCTTTGAGCCCAGCAGTTCTGAGATGGGTGCCACCTGGTGGCCGTAGAAAGTAACTGAAGCCTCTGAGCCTACCTCATTTAGGAAAGTGAATTTGGAAAACTTGACCCTCCCCCATTGCAACAGCAGGGACCTAATACTTTACTTCCTACTCACATGCATGTTCCCAGATAAAAGGCGGCCCTCCTCCATACGAGGACTCAAGCAGCAGCTTCTGATTCCGTGTTCTTAAGTTTTGTCTGCGTGGCGGAGGCCAGGTTGCCATACCCAGATCCAGACAAAGACAACCAAGTGCGGAGCGCATGTCCAGTCTGTGAAAATCTCCAAACTACGGAAGCAACATGGCTCACAAGACACTGAGGCGAAATAGGCACAGGGCAACATCTAAAGACAACAGAGCCAGGAAAACGTCACCTAGCTGGCTGCCACCGTTAGTCCAGCTACTATGGAAGGAAATGAAGTTGGAAGGTGGCTAGAAGTCTCTGCCATACTGCAAAAATAATAATAATAATAATAATAATAATAATAATGATAGTAACATCCACCTCAAGCTGACACACCCTGATATAAATGATAAAAATATACGTGTAAATATACCAGGCTCCAAGGGTACAGAAACAATTTTATATACATATATATAAATCTAGATGAGTCTTTGCTCCTGAGCAAAGATTAACAGAGAACAGTTTCCATTAATCTAATTTGTAAGAATTGCATTATATTGTATTTTTCATAGGCAGATTTCACAATTCTAGATGGTCTGTAGAGAACTTTACAGATTAACTTAATTGTTACAAAGTTACTGTACATTCAATCTGCCAGACTACAGTAAGACAACATGAATTATCAAAATATAATAATTAGCTCATTGAATAAAATTAAAATCCTACCTTCAAATGGATATTAAATAAATATGGTAAGAAGTATTTTAGAGCACAGTTATTTATGATATTTCACCATCTTACCTTCTGAGGGGCCTCAATTATTGTTCATGCTGCTCATCTAATAAGATGAGGATATAAAATTTTCAATTTGGATTACACAGATAATTTCCCAAAAAGTAACGAACTATCGGGGCATAGATTATCAAGAAAGAAAAATGCAGCAAACTATTAGAGCAGTTAACTGGGGGATCTGACCTGATCTATGGGTATGGAGGACTGCCTCCCTCAGGAAGTGACATACAAAATGCAGTCTAAGGAACAACTCCAGAGTATCCAAGTGACAGAATGAGAGTGAAAAAGCATTTCTGGCACAGAAATTTAATATGTGCAGATTTGGGGGCTGGATAAAGCATACACATTTGCAAACCTGAGTAAGACCACTTTGGCTCTAAGTAGTAAAAAAAAAGAGCATAGTATGATATGAGATTAAGTAAAACAGGTTGTGTCAACTCGAAATCCATGTCAGAGCTTTTGAATTCTTTTTGAAGAACAACTGTATGTCACCAAACTCTTTTTTTAAAAAGCTATAGTGTGACCAAATTCATGATGTATATAGATCAATCTAGTTTGTGAAGAATAAACCAAACTGGTTGAAAAGTAGATTTAATATGGTCAATTGAGAGATGTTTGTTTTATCTAGACAAAAGACTACTTTGTGTTGGAGTAGTGTCCTGGAAAAGAGATAATAGACAACTCAATTCAGGGATATATATAACCGTGAAGAGATAGGAAATAATTCTTTGCATGGAATGAGGATAAGGAAGTATGGCGGAGGAAGAGAAAGGTTGAAGAATAATTATAATGATTTTAGCTTATGCAATAGGATAGATAATTGAGTGACACATCTGATTTAGGGAACCTAGAGACAGAAATGGCTGAGGGGAAAATAGAGTAAAAAGGATCAGTATAGCTCCTCAAACAAATTCATGTCATCAGCCCTCACCTCCCTTAGTATGTTACCATTGCTGTTCTGATGTGTTAGGAACTTTAAAAGTAAATTATATATAAATGTGCTGGTAGTAATCTTCCGTACTGCATACCATAATATAACACTTCTAAGAAGTTAACAACTTGCCTTAATAAAAGTCTGTTCTTGTAGTTTAGAAAATTTTTCCTTCTGTGCTGATTTTAAGAATCAGCATAACAGTTTTTGAATGCTAAATTTTTACAAAAAGTATAAAGTAACCTTAATGATTAGTATCTACTCATCCTTATTTGTAAGGGAATAGCTATAATCAATCCTGTTTTGAAGACTTTCTGTTAGAGTTAAATGAGACAATTTATATCATTTCTCACAATTTTAAGCATTCAGTAAGTCATCTAGTATTAAGTTAATATATTTATTGGTAAGAAAACTTTTTATCAAATAAATTGAGAAATAATTATTTTTAAAACAGAATATTTACTTACTTCAATTTTGATCTTGATAATAATACAACTTAGTTTAACCATAATATTTCACATTTCCACAGTAATGTATATGTTTCAAAGCACTTTCATGTACATTGGCTCAATTGAGTCTCACCTTATATATGTGACATAAATACATGAGGCATTTTTACCTTCATTTGTTAATAAGAAACTAAACCTCAAAGAAAATTTCCTAAATTATCTATGTAGTATGTAGCAGAACCCAAAGGATAAGCTAGGTCTTCAGTACTTAGACTACCAGTAAAGTAAAATCTGAGGAAACAAATTGCCTTCTGTCTGGAAAAACTAATTTGCCCACACATATTACTTCTAAGAAACTCACCTTTACTACACTGTATCTTTGCATTTCAAAAGCACAGTCTACAGTGCTTTTGTGAAATATATTATGCTAATTTTAAAAAGCACTTTGGATTCTATTTCAGAATTTGTGATTGCATGTAAATCAGCTCTAGCTGATGACTAGAGTTTATCAGCAAAAGAAAAATATATTACTAAGACTTGTATAATAATGATTTTATAATTTTAGTCATAAAGACTACATTCATTTAGTAAATATGTATTGAGTATCTATTCAGGAATCAACATATAGTGCATTTATTGGTAATTAGAAGAAGCACTGAAGATAAATCCAAAGATAAATTTGGCACAGCTCATTCCATAAAAAAGTCCATAATTCAAAAAGGTAAAATATGTATAAATAGTTATAACGGAGTTCAGTTATAATGGGGTTTCTACCATTGTGTGTCTCTGTATTAAAATGTTCTTTCAGCTCTTCTGCAATGAGAACTCTTTAAACTACCATCAATTCCTAGCAGAGTTAGGGTTCCAAACGATGGAACAGGAGGCATGAAAGAAACGATACACTCTGGGCAGAGGAGACAGAGGTTATGCGACATGACGACATATGTCCAATTGAAAGAATAATTGGGAATTATTAAGGGAGGGAGGAATAGTCTATGTCCAATATAAGAAGCAGACAGAATTATTTAGCAGATCAGGTCTGAAGACACGTCCCATTTTGTATATCCAGTCAAGAAGAAGTAAAATTTAAGAAAAATAAGAAGTTAAAGTACTAACATCCTCTGTGCATGATCAATCGGTGGATACAAGTCCATAGTCCCAAAATTAATGGTTATTATATCATTCTTAAGTAAAAGGCAATCTACATATTTGTCAAACAAAATTTTATTTTTACTGGATATATACTCCTTACAGAGTATTATTACTGTATACACACTTACAGAGTATGTATCCAGTAATAAAGAGTAAAATTGACACTACCAATAATGTTGGTAATTTTTTTAAATCTTACTATGCTGAGCAAGGAAAAGAAATTTCAAAGTGCAAAAATGAAAAACTTAGAGAAAAAGTAGCATATTTCATTTCTACTGCAATGGGTAGTGGGAGATTTTTGACGTTTAAAGGAACCAGATTCATGTGAAAAATGCTCATTCCTAGCAAAATAAGTGAAAATGAGATTCCTTTTCATTCAAAATATTAACTGAGGGTGAGAAAGACTCTGAAAATCCAGTTATATTTTTTTTCTTATTTTAAGTAATTTTCGTGAGAAATGTAGCTTGTAACAAATTAGCATCATTCTTGAAGCTTCACATAGAGACATATAGGCTGCATATGGTTTTTTTTTTCATAACTGTTCATGGAGAAAATTTCCCTAATTATTTTATGAGTTTTAAAACTTTACCAGAAAGACAGAAACACCATAGAATCCATAATACTCTATTCATATTTTAAATCAAAGCAGTGAAAATTGTAACAAAAACACAGTGAGAAGAAAATTTTGATTTTATAACTGGTCTAAACTTGTCAAGCTTAAAACTGTACTTGTTTCTGAGTTAGCTGGGGAAATGCAGCATATCATATCTGTATAAAGGTAACCTAAAAGGTGTTTAATCTTGGCTTCCATAACATTAAATATAAAAGACTCTTAAAATGAACCAACAGAAACCTTTAAGCATATGTTTTTTATTTTACTTTTATAAACACACAAAACGCAGTCTCCTGGATCTAGAAACCATTCTGCATTGCTACCTAAAAATCCTCAAAGATTAATGAGAGAAACAACACATTCTTGAATCAGCTCACTAATTTTTCACTAAGCTTTTTCCCCCATTCTTCCGGGAAATTGTGTCAGGGTCCAATGGTTAGCATTAGAAATAATACTATTTTCTTTACATGTGGCTCCTTATATTAATACACATATCACCTGCATAAACCAGAGGGGGGAGAAAAGTTAATGATGCATTACAACAAACAAACAAGCAAATAGACCAAATGTATTTTGCAATGATTTGAATATGCTTTGTTACCTCCAAAATTCATTTTGAAATTTGATCCCACATATAATGTTGCTAAGAGGTAGTGAGATGTTTAAGAAGTGATTAAATGATTACTGCTACTGTTAGACTGAGTTAATTCTTACAGAAGTACTTGTGTCATGGAACTGGATTAGTCACTGTGACACCAAATTTTCATAAGGCAGGGACACACTAATGTTTTGATTTCCTCAAACATGCTCATCAGGTACAGTCACTTGATCTTGAACTCCCAACCTCCAAAACACTAAATAAGCTAAATAAATCACTCTCCTTTATAAATTGGCCAGTCCTTGACAATGTCAGAACAACAGAAAACAGATTAGGAACATTTGTGATGTCCTCATCTTTATAGGTGTTAAAAGAGACCTAATGGAAAGCTCTCTCCAATCATTATAAAGGGTTAGAATTTCAAATAGTGACATTTTAGATTACTTCAAATTTTGAAGAAACTGCTATTCAAGAAACAATTGAAGACTGCATGAAAATGTATGGAATGGAATAGCTCTAAATATTGGTAATATTTATCCATTATTGATCTTTACATAGCTGAACATCCAGAAATCAATTGCTTCAAAGAGACAACCACAGCAATAATAGTTGTAGTAATAGTAATAACCAAAAATTACTAATAACCGAGTATACATTTGGCACAATTCAAACACTTTATATGTATTAATAACATTTCATCCTGAAATCATCAAAAATATAGATAAGTTTATCATTTTATTTTACATGTTCTAAAAAAGGCACGATATGTTAGCTTTCCCTGGTCATACCATTAATTACTTGAGGGAGTTATCCAGCAAGTTAGAGTTCTTTAGAGAATATGGGAAATTCTCTATTCAGATACATGGAAGATAGATGCCTTTAAAAATTCCAACACAAAACATTTGAAAATTCTCTGAAAGTATAAAAAATGTTATTTTAAAGACATAGCTGAATTCACAAGAAACAAAGAGAAGCCCCAGAGCAAAATAAAGCTGGAACTAGAAGTATGAATAATGAGTTTATCCTAAAACTATTAACCTAAGATGATTTACCTGGCCCCAGTAAAATAGTGTTAATGCCAGTTCTGTGATAAGTAGCAAGATTTTGGGGCTCACATAAAGTGGAATATTAGAAATTAATTTCTTACATAAAGGTGGAAGCCTCAGTGGTCTATAGGCTCAGTAAAATTCTATGAGGGAAAAAATAATCTCAGCTCTTGTGCATATACTAGGTGCAAAGATAAATTTCCCTTGGAAACCTTTTCAGACACATGTAAGCTAGAAATTCTAATTCATACTATTCACAAGGTTCAAAAAAAAAAATGAAGTGGTTGTCTCCTGAAGAATCAAGGGCAAATATTCTGAGAAGAGTGGCAGAAGAAAACCAGGTGCTGCTGCAGTTCCCACAGGAAAAATTATTTATGCTGCACATTAAATAAGCACTTAAGACTACAAAAATAAGATATCATTACTGAAATCCAACAGAAATAACCAATAGCATTATGAGGCAACCTGTAATATACAATAATATAATTATAAATTCAAAATAGAAAAGAAGTATTTTTATAAAAGTAGTATATAAAAATGTATTTGTTTTAAAATAAAAATGCAAGAGAACAGTAAGATTTTTAAAAGGAATACTTTAAACACATAAATAGTACATCGAAAATGAAAATGTTGTGAATAAATTTAAAGATATAGATTAAAAACATTGTTCACATTTAACAGCAAATTTTAAATAGCTGAAGGGAAAATTAATGAACTGAAAGATATACACTAAAAAATTACTGATTTCAGTAAAAATTACTGAAGTCAAATATATATGTAATGGCATGCAGAGAAGAAGATGAACAAAAGAGATACTTACAAAGGTAATGGCTGAATTTGCACAATGGAATGCTACTCATTAATAAGAACAAACGGACAAAAGAACTCAAAAACTATGGAATAAATTCGACCGTCTGTATTTGTCAATTTCTTACTCAAATACAAACTTTTTCTTGGCTTAATTCCCTAAATAATATAACAAGTATTCATATATTATTTATATGGCAGTATGGATTATAAATAATCTAGACATGAACTAATGTATATAAGAAGGTATGTTTAAGTAATAGGTAAACAGTACATCATTTTTTTGTAAGGGACTTGCATCCATAGCCATGGATTTGGGAATTCATAGGAAGCCCTAGAGTCAATCTGCATAGAATCAGTGGGTTGACTGTAGGTACAGTTCTCTGCAATTCTCTTTATATAAAGTCAAAACTTTGGCAAAATTTAGCTTTGATTATAGAATTTCAGACAATGGTAACATTTGAGTGTAAATAATGATGCCTGTGGAGAAACTAAAAAGCACATCTGAAATTCTATATATATTTAATTTCTTGATTTGTGGTTTCGCTACATCAATATGTGTAGTTTGGAAAAATTCATTAAAACTGTACACTTAGGTACACTTTTTTGAGTATTTATTATATTTAAGTATAACATTTTCTAAACGTTTTTCAGAATTACTAAAGTACATAACTGTCTGATATGAGAAGTTTGACTTATCTTTAATAGAATAAAATAATTTTCACCTAGAAATATCATAAAATACTAAATAAGCAAAAGAAAAAGATAGTATCTTGAAAGCATCAGTAAATAAATATTATATTTATATAAGAATAATTAGTTTTAAAGAATATTCAGCAATAACCATATTAGTAAGAAAACTGTAATATTTTTAAAGTCCCAAGAGAAGATAATTACCAAGCTATTATTACAGTTAAAAATCATCATATAAAAATGAAGATTAATTTTTAAATATTTATAAACCAATTGTACTTATTATTTAAAAACCACTTATTAAATGAGCGTTGAGGTATTTCAGTAAACTTGTTCATTTTAACTTAAGAAAAGAGGAGGATAAATAGAAAGGAAAATATGACAAAAATGACCAGACTTTAAACAATTCAATAATATATATTAAATATGAAAATTATATACAGCACATGTAAAGGTTGGGAAAAGTTTTGGAAAATAAAAGAGTCATGAAGACTTGCAGTCAAATCTATAGCATATATGTAGTTAGAGGCTCAAAGGGAAATTAGAAATAAAATCAGGCAAAATAAAAATTTGAAGAAATAACGGGTGAATGTGTTCCAAGAGTTACACATGCAAGGAGCACTGCAAAATAAAAGTACAATAAAAATGAATAAAACCAAGTCAGTATCATCACAGAAAAACACAAAATAAAGGGGGAAAAGATCTGAAAATGAGGCATCAAACTTAAAAAACTTATTATTCAAAGAAACAAAAGCATTTTACAGTTTATTGCTTAAGAAAAATATGAATTTCAATTGACAAACGTACAAAATCCTTAAAGTATGAGAAAAATAATTACAAATCTATATTTCTGCATTCCTAGGAAACATTCTTCACAACTGAAATTGAAAAGACATTTTCAAGCATTAATCATACAAGAAAAAAGTCACTGAATATTAGTAGTGCTGTAACACCATTAGTGTTTGCATCGATCATATTAAAGTAGAAATTTATCATAAGCATTGAAATAATCCAAAATACAGACTAAGAGATATCAGACGGAGTAAATATATGAATGAATATAAACTCTATACTGTATTTATTGACAATACTCACTTCTGGGATAATGATGCATTATCTATGACATTCTAACTAGTTACAAGAGTCCAACGTGATATAACAATTAGAAATTGAATGAGATGGCTACCCCTTTTCCTGGAATCTTTTGCTGCCATATATTTCAATTAGATAAATCCCTAAATTGTTTATCAGCTCATCATTTCTCTCCCTCTCTGTATTTTTTTTTTGGGGGGAGTAAGGGTGATCAAACTCACAATCTCACGCTTGCCAGGCAGGCGCTTGTGCCACAGAGCTAAATCTCCTGTTAGCTCATCATTTCTTGAATTAAACTCATTATACATTTTTTATACATTCTCTAAAATAAATATATATGAAAATTTATATACATATATTTATATAAAATATAACTAAGGTAAAATGGTTCATACCCACACAAGAATTTATAATATTATTAATCTAAATAAATCTATGGATAGGAGATACACCATTTGTTAAAAAGTAATGGACCATATATTCCCAAGAACAATACAATTAGTGGCAGTTTAGATTTTTCTTTTATAATTTTTAACACTGGAAAAATTAATCTACCAGTTTTAGGCCAGCCTGGTTACTATATGAAGAGAGACGGATAGAATCTCCCTTTAGGTAGAGAAAGGGATTTTAGTTTAGTGCATTGTGAACGATAGGGTCTAATCTCAATATTCTGCATGTGGAAAGCCTGTTTTCCAGCACCATTTATTAAAGAGGCTATGTTTACACTAGTGAATGTGTTTGGCATTTTTGTCAAAAGGAAGGTGGTTAAGTATGCCTGGAGTTTCTGCATCTTCTAATCTGTTCCACTGAAATCTTAATGGATAAGAGATCTAAATACTAAAACAGAAATATTAAATCTGCTAGAAGATAGATAGGTAGAACTCTTGAAGACACTGATACAGACAAAGACTTAGTGAATAAAATCCCAATTGCACAGAACTATCACAAAGAATCAGCAACAGAGATCTTAATAAAAAGTTTTTGTACATCAAGAGATACTACCAGCAGAGTAAAGAAAAAATCCCCAGCATGGGAAAAAAAAATGTGTCAGCTATTCCTCAGACAAAGAATTACTATCTAGAATATAGAAAGAATTCAAAAATAAATCAGACTGTCCAAATTTAAACATCCAATACATAAATAGGGATCTGAGATGAATATATATTTCTCAGATGAAGAAATAAAAACAGCAAATAAGTATATGAAAAAAATATTCAACATCACTGGTCATTTAGAGATGCAAATTAAAACAAAACTGGGATTTCATTTTACCCCTAAAAGATTGACTATTATCAACAAATCAACCAATAACGAAGTCTGTCAGGGCCATGAGGGAAAAGCAACCCTTTATCACAGTTGATGGGAGCATAGACTGGTGCAAACATTGTGGAAATCAATGTAGGGATTCCTCAAAAAACTAGAATTATAAGTTCCATTCGATCCAGCTACTCCCCTTCTTAGTATCTTCCCAAAAGAATTAAAAACTCCTAACAGCAATATATGCACACACTTGTTGATAGTGGCACAGTTCGTAATAGCTAAATTTTGGGAAAAGCCCACATGCCCATCAACTGGTGAATGGATAAAGAAGATGTGGGATTTTTTTTACACAATGGAGGATTATTCTACCGTAAGGAAGGACAAGCTTGAGACATTTCTAGGTAAATGGATGCACCATGAGACCATACTCTTCAGTGAAATAAATCAGACACACATGTGTAAATATCACATTGTTTTCTGATGTGAGAAACAAAAGTGTAAAAAAGGATCAAATGTGTGACTGTGAAATAGGAAGGAAATATTCATATGGGGAGAAGAGAGTCGGGTAGGCAAAAGGGAAAAAAGAGAACAGTAAAAAAGAGACAGAAATGAAGGAAAAATAGAAATAAAGGTTTTCTAAGTAAGGAGGAGAAAAGAGGCGGAAGGGTGGGTAAGGGAATGGGAAAAAAGATACAGGTTTTATCATGTACAGGTACAAATTCTCTATGATGAATGTGATCATTATAAGTGCTTAAAATATACCAATAAAACCTAATTGGGAAAAAAGAGAGAGGGAAATATTAAATAAGGTTTATATAAAATATTTTTTAGCTTACTGTCTAATGCAGCATATTGTCAGTTCCTCTTATACATTTCATTTACTGTTGCATTATTACAATTACTTCTTTTAACATGGGTGCAATATGTCCCAGTCCTATTGCTTGGTGGGTTAATGCAAACATTTTTTTTCAATTTCTTGTGCCAGCCAAACAGAATGGCTACTGATAATATTTATCTTATAATATTAAAATTCACAAAGTGAGTTTCTCCAAGCACAGACTTCTAACATGTTTTCTAGTATTCATTAGTTGTATTTATTACAGTTACAGATACTCTTAGTCTTTTAAATCAATTAACTTGCCAAGACATAATTATAATCAATGAGTACAGAAAAACACAATGATAAAGCACTTAATCAAATAAAAAATATTAGTGGTATATGAGAGATTTTCAGGAATCACAGCATTCAGGTGAATTATTTATTTATGAGGGGAAATTTTAAGAATTTAGAATTACAAATTTGATAAGGACTTTGAGTTTCATGTACATATGTTTTTTCCTAAGTCATACATGAGTCCTCATTGTTCAGCAGAGTATGTTAACCTCCCTGAAAATGAAAGCTAAACATGAATGGGAAAACCAAACTACATTTTTAAGGAAGTATGGTAAGGTAATATACCTTTGACTTCATAATTCTGTGAAGGTTCAACATACAGAAATTATACACAAAACATTGAATAGTTTAGCTTCAATCCAAGTTTCAAAAGTTTTGCTAATTCACTTCATATCCTAGTAATTAAATTATTCATTCATGCATATATCCATTTAACAAACCTTCATTAAGTGTGAATTATAGCCAGAAACTCTGCTAAGTAGTGCACACAATAAATGAAAGTTCAAAGATGATTCCTACTTTTGAGAAAGTCACAAAAAAGAAACTCTGTACCTAGGCAGATGGTTGTTATGCAATCATCACTAAGTGAGCTTGTAAATAGAAACACAAAGTATGATTTAAGTTGAGGTTAAAATATTTCTATAAATCAGAATACTATTTCATTATTGTCTCATTTTCTTATTATTAATTTCTTATCCCTTAGAATTTAAGTTTCATGGAAGATTTTGTCTGTCTAGAACACTGTGTGACACACAGTAGTCTCATTAAATATTTGCTTATTTGAATGACTATAGCATAAAATGCTAGTCAAATTGTTCGCCTTGCACATGATGTAACAGAAGCCCTGTGATAAGTTGAACTGAGATCTAGGTCTCAGTGCTCCCTGGTTACCAGTATTTGAGAAGCAAACTTCATATGACTTTTCTTGCCAATATTACTGTAGTTGGATAATAGAGTATAAAATATGTGCTGTGAAGGTTAACTTAACAGACAAAAATGGACAAATACTGAAAATAACTACTAACAGGTTATGTTTGACCAGCCTAACTATAGTAAACAAAGAATTTATGCTTTAAAGAACTCTTTACATTTATATCTTAGAGAAAAACATAAAAGCAGGCATTATGCAATACATAATTTAGCATTTTAATACTTTTCCTCCATTATTCTAATGTCCTGTAAGATTTCATACTAATTATACACAATGTGTAAGGGGAAAACATATCCAATTTAAACGGGGTATTGTGAATCTGCCTAATGAACATGGGTGCTAAAATTCTCAGTAAGATTCTGCAAACAGAATGCAACAAATCATCAAGAACATTATACACCATGACTAAGTGGAATTTAGCCCAGGGATGCAGGAATGGTTCAACATATGTAAATCAATAAATTCAATATACCATATTAACAGAGCCAAGGATGGAAATCACATGATCATCTCAGTAACTGCAGAAAAAGCTTTTGACAAAGTCTAGCACCCATGCATCATAAAAACCTTATAGAAAATTGGAATAAATGGTCTTTTTCTCAATCTAATAAAAGTCAGCAGTGACAAACCAACAGCCAACATACTACTAAATGGACAAAAAAAAATGGGAGTTTTCCTAAGACAAGGATGTCAACTGTTTCCACTCTTATGCAAGATAGTCCTGGAAACATCAGCCAGAGCAATTAGAAAAAACTAAGAAATAAAGACATAATGATAAGAAAAGAAGAAGTTAAATTATCATTATTTGCATATGACATGACAGTCTACATAGAAGAACCCGAAAACTCTACTAAAAAAATCTACATTCAATAAGCAATCTTAGTAGTATAGCTGGATACAAAGTCAACACTCAAAAAACCAATAGCTTCCCTGTACACAAATAACAAACTCTCTGAGAGAAAAATTAGGAAAAGAACACCTTCCACTATAACATCCAAAAAAATGAAATACCTAGGAATCAATCTAATGAAGGATGTACAAGATCTCTACATTGAAAACTACAGTACCCTGAAAAAGAAGATTAATGATCTCAAAAAATGGAAAAAATTACCCTTTGCTCTTGGGCAGAGAGAACCAATATAGTGAAAATAGTCATACTTCTAAAATTGTTATACAAATTTAATGCAATTATGATCAAAATTACAAAAGCATGTCTCACAGAACTAGAGAAAACAATTCTAAAATTTATTTGGAACCATAAGAGACCTAGACTAGCTAAGACAATTCTGGGCAACAAAGGAAAGGCAGGAGACATCACAATGCTTCACTTAAAATTATACTATAAAGCTACTATGATAAAAACAGCATAGTACTGGCAAAAAAAAACCCAAAACAGCAACAACAACAACAACAACAACAAAAACCTGTCCTAAAGATCAATGGAACAGATTAGAAGATGCAGAAACAACTCCAGTCATACTCAACTACCTTATTTTTGAGAAAGGTGCCAAACATACTTACTAGAAGGAAGAACCTGTTTAATAAATGGTGCTGGAAATATTGACACTGCACAGGCCAAAAATTAAAATTGGACCCATATCTCTCACCATGCAGTAAATTAAATTTGAAATATATCAAAGATCTAAATATTAAAGCAGAAACATTAAATCTATTGGAAGATAGAATAGTTAAAGCTCTTAAAGACAATAGTATAGGCAAAGACTTTATAAATAAAACCCTGCTTGCACAGGAACTATCACAAAGAATCAACAACAGTGATCTCATGTTTTTAAAAAGCTTTTGAACAACAAATGAAACCACCAATAGAGTATAGAGACAATGCACAATGTGGGAAAAAATGTTTGCCAGCTATTCATTAAACAATGTATTACAACTGAGAACATATAAAGAACTCAAAAACATCAGACCCCCAAAGTGAAGACTCAATCCATAAATAGGCATCTGAAATAAATGCACACATCTCAGATAAAGAAACACAAACAGTAAATAAATATATGAAAAATATTCGGCATCACTGGTCATTTGAGAAATGCAAATTAAGCAACACTGAGATTCCATCTCACCCCAGAAAGAATGGCTATATCAAGTGGAGCTGTGAAAGAAAATGGAATCCTTCTGTACTGTTGGTGGGAATGTATGTTGGTACAACCACTGTGAAAATCAGTGTGGAAATTCCTCAGAAAGCTAGGATCCGTGGTCTCATTTAATCCAGCTATTCCCCTGCTGGGTATCTTCCCAGAAAAATTAAAAACATCATACCAGAGCAATGTATGTGTGCCCATGTTTATAGCAGCACAATTTGTTCATCAACAGAGAAACAGATTAAACCATGTGACTTTTTTATACAGTCAACTACTACTCAGCCATAAAGAACAATAAAATAGAGACTTTATAGGTTAACTGATGCAACTCAAGAACATACTCATAAGTGACATAAACCAGATGCACATGTGTAAACATCATAGTGTTTCCCAAATGTGAGAAGCTGAGTCAGTAAGTTTCAAAATGTGCAATAGATACTGTAAAGTGGGAAGAAACTTCAAAAGGAAAGAGAAATTTGGGTAGGGGAATGGAGCTAAGAAGGAAGGGAAAAGCCTCATTGAAAAATTTGTGCTAATATTGTTTGGACTATTAAATGCCAATATCATGTATTCTAAGCAACTAATTTAAAGATAACAGTAAGCAATATTTTAACCATTGTTACCATCCAATTATCTTGTTTTGAAATTTTATTTTTTCTCTTTAAATAGAAACTGTGGTATTGTCTACCATTCTAAAAATAACAGATGTTATTAGGCAAATTATTTTCTGCAATAGGTGGAAAGAACCTTAAGTATTTGTGTCTTTTACTTCAGTTTTGTGAAGTGAATGAGTAATCACTTTTCATTTAATAAAATATTATAAAAATTCATGTAAGGGAAACATGTTTATGATATGACAATTTTGATTTTTAAGCTTTGAAACATATTTGAAATATAATTTTATAGGCCTTAAGGGTATAAAAATAATTTACTGAGCCTCTGCAGTTATCTCACAGTAAGAGAATATAAAATAGCATTTTCCTCTGGGCTGCAGTGTTAAGGAATTGTGAATACTAATTATGCAGTGTCACATATGCCGAAATTCTCATAATTGAAAATTGAGCAACAACGAACTACTGCAAAAGTGAGCATGACAGAAAAGTAGTCCTGGTCAAGAAACATGTTAAAAATTTAGAACAAATTCTGAATGTGTAAATCAGAAGTAAATCTTGTAATACTGTCAATAAACTATAACTCATCTCCATACTACATGACAGTATACTTTTTAATTAGATCATCCAGACATAATAATTATTTATCTGACTGCTGTATTCTGGTGTACACTATCCACAGTGTTTGCAATGAATATTTAATCCTCCTACAACACCATTAAGTAAGATTAAATGACATAAATATTATGTTTAATGGGGTGCTGTGTACATTGTATTATATAGATGTAAATGTTTTTCTATTTATATATTAGTATGTAATATGTAGGTGTTCTAAAGGTAAATTTAGATAATTTTATATCATTTTTCATTATATCATTTGTCTGGTATATATAATAAACTCTTCAAAAAGTGTCACTTTGCTATTGCAATTATAATTATTAGCATTTCTTCCATTTTAGAGATAACATAAAGGACAGTCATAAAGTGGGTCAAGTATTAAACTGAAGATTCAACATCCTAGAAGGATGTAATGGTGCAGGGTTCATGGTATAGAATTCATAGAAAAATCTGTTCCCCTAACGTTATACAAAGTGAACCCCACAGCAAGTGGTGAAGGAAGGAAGATAGAGCAGCATGAATAGCTTGGGTGATCATTTGTGGAGAAAACTCTCCTGAGAAGCCTGAATAATTCAAGTCTACTGTCTTGAATTATTCTAACTGAAGGTAGATTCTGACAATGTAAAGTGGGTATTTATGTACACAATAAAAGTAATACTACCACATGATACCATAAAACAGTATATGTCTTACTCCATTCATCAAATTTAAATTAGATGATCCTTGATTACTATTTAGCTTATGGTAATTTGATTTATTTCTAATATTGTGCACACAGATATGTTGCTAATGTATTACACCACACCATATAATTAAAGAATGTTTTTAGCATGTCTAACAACATATCTTTACATAGGCTTCACATCACTCTATAAAATACATGTCTTGGTTCATTTGCTTTCATAATATTCCCTGAGTTAAGAATTGATGCATATGTGAAGTAGTATACAAAGTCAATGACAACATTTTCTGTATAATCAAGTCTGGTTACATGATAGAGATGATTAAATGGCTTGCAACTAAGTCCTGAGTAAGGGTTTAGAGAGACTGTATCTCTTCTTTAAAAGCAAAACTAAAAGAAGTTAAGATTATTTCACCTGGCTTTGAAAAAATAAAACAGTTTCTGTGTTGGTTGATTTAGGTTACACAGATATGTCCTTAAAATCACAATAAAATAAAAGGAATAAATATCCTAATCATGTGTGATTTATTTCTACTATGGAAGGATGGTCCCAAAACAGACAATCAATTAATATGTCAAACTGCATTAGTAGAATTATGGATAAACATTTCATAATCATCTTAATAGCTACAGAAAAATCACTTGACAAAATCTTTTATTAGTGATGAAAACTTTCAACAAATTAATATTGAAGAATGTAATTTAATGTAATATATATATATATATATATATATATATATATATATATATATACATGTGATATATTCAACACTGAAAACCTTAAAACAGGAACAATTCAAACAGGAATGATACAAAGATGTATAGTCTTACAACATCTTTCAAGATGTTATAGAAAGTTCTAACCAAAACTCTTAGGTAGGCAAGAAAAAAATAGCTACAAGTAAAATAAGAATAAAAAGACCTGGGCATAGTGGCATACATCTGTAAGTCTAGCATTCTGGAAGTTTGAGACAAAAGGATCACATATTTGGACCCACTTGGGCAACTTAGCATCTTATTGAGGCCCTGTTACAAAAGAGAAAATTTTAATAAAACAGGACTGAAGATGTAGTTCAGTGTAAAGGCTGTGGGTTCAATTTCTAGTACTGCAAAAACATCTAAAAACTGACAAAAGAAGTTAAATTGTCTCTTTCTGTAGATAATCTTACATATTAAAAGCCCTAAAGACTAACCAAAAAACTATTAAAAATAATAATTTAGTAAAATTACAGAATATAAATTCAATTGCATTTTATACACTAACAGCAAACTTTTGAATAGTGTTACCTCAGTGCACAAACTCAATTCTCTCCATGATTCTAGTCACAAACTAAACTGAAAGAGAACCAACTCAAATTTCCACATAAGGTCAAGAGTGAACCTAACCATTGAATTTGGTCTGGTTCTCATCCAACTTGATTTGTGACTAGAATTGAGGAATCAAGTTAATGAGCCAAGGCATCACTAATATTAACCAAACAAGTTCACTTACAATAGCATCAAAAGGAGCAAAATAAGTGTACACTAGAATAAATTAGTCAAAGCAGTTTTAAAAGTTATGCACTGAAAAAAATATCAATGAAACATTCAAGCAGATACAAATACAAGAATGTTTTATCTTTATGGATTGAAAAAAAAATTACTGCTCTTAAAATCTCCACACAAATCAAAGTGATCTACAAATTCAATGTACTATTTACCAAAACATTAATGACATTTTTCACAGTGCCATTTGGTACACCAAAAACACAGTCAACAAAGGCAAGAATAAATGTTTGGAACTGCATCAGACAGAAAAATTTGTGCAAAGCAAAGACAACAACTGAATGAAGATAGCATAAGGAAAGAGGGAAAAATTGCAAACTACATATTTGCCAAAATATGTAAGAAACTTACATAGCTAAATATAAAAATAAATAACTCAATTTAAAACTTTTCACTATGGTTTGAATATAATTTGCCCTCATGAAAACATACTGGAATTTAATTGCCAATGTAAAAATGCTCAGAGGCAACTATTGTCATGAATTTCTGCCCTCACGAAGGGATTCATATATTAATTACTGTGAGAGTATTTTGTTTTAAAATGAGGCAACCCTTAGCTGGGCCTAGTGGTGCATGCTTATAATGACAACCATCTAGAAGGCTGAGGCCAGAGGATTGTAAGTTTTAGCCAACCATGGGAAATTAAGCAATTTAATGAGATTCTGTCTCAAAATAAAAATTAAGAAGTAACAATCAGGAGATGTAGTTCAGTGCAAAGGCTTGTGCTCCATCCTAGCATGTGTTGGGGGGAATGAGTCAACTTTTCTTTTGTTCTCTCTGTGTCTAGACCTGCACCCATTTGTCTTTCCATTTTCAGAAATAAGTTAAAACTATTCAAGGTTTCATCTGAGACTGAGATAATGCCAGCACCCACTCCACTTTTAGAACTGTGAGCTTGTTGTTGATTAAAAACTGGTGGTCAACTTAACACCCGCTGAATTAAATTGGCATGGTGCTAAGTGTAGATGGCCCACCTGAGGAAAGTTGCCAGCATAAGTAGAGACTTGGAGAAGGAGAAGCAAGGCATTGTGGGTTTCTCTAAGTCTTGCTGTTTGAGCCATTGGTTCTCCTGAAGGAACTCCTCATGATTAGCTTCCCCAGTGTGAGTCTGACCACTGTCATTGGAGGAACTTGGAACCTTGTTGATGAGAATGGCTGTGGTTCCTTTTGGGGAAGCTCTGGTCTTTACATCAAGCATTGCTTCCTGGCTTCGGAGGGGAAGATGTGTGCTGTTTAATCTCCAGGACAAACTTGTCAGGCTGGCTTTTTAGCATGTACTCGACTGTTCTCATCATTAGAGGACCTCAGGAACTCCTTGTCACTGAGGATGTCTGCGGTACTTTTCAGGACAGCCTGGTCCTTATTTTGAGTGTGACTTCTTGACTGCAGTGTAGAATCCTCAACCTATTGTCACAGCTCTTTCATTCTACCGGCATAGACCTTCTAGCTTCCAACACTGACCTTTGGGCCTTCCCAGCACAGACCCATAATACAGACTAGTGTGAGTCCTTCTCGTGGGCTCTGGTGCTCCAGTTGGACTCATAGGAGGCATTGTCTTAAGCTCTGGGTCTTCATCTGGACTCATGCAGGACATGACTGTGGGATCCAGGTCCTTGGCTGAACATTTTGAGTCTTTAGTGTTGTAGACAGATTTCCTGCAGTTTCTTGTGTTTAACTCTGGGTGACCATCATAAAATAATATTATACATTGTGTGACCTGATTGTAATTGTTGTCCTCACAACCCCTGACTACAACTGAGCCAATATAACTCTCTTACATTTATAAATCACCCAAACTCAGGTATTATGTTATAGCAACAGAAAACAAAGACAATGTGCTAAAGAACTAAATAGAAGTTTTCCAAAGAAGACATACAAAAGGCATACATTTGAAAAGATACTCAGCATCAATAGGCAAATCAAAACCAGAGCTCCACATCTCCATGTTATATTATACTACACCAGTGAGATTAGCTGTTATCAAAAAGACAAAAATAAATGTTTCCAAGGATGGAAATTGGTAAGTGAAGGGAAGCAAACATTTACACACTATTGGCAAGAATGTAAATTGGCATATATATTATGTAAAATATTATAAACTTTCCTCAAAAAATTAAAAGTAGAATTATAAAATAATCTCACATTTGAGTATATAGACAAAGGAAATGAAATCAATATGTTGAGGAGATATTTGCACTTCTATGTTCACGGAAACATTATTTACAATAACCAAGATATGGAATCCACCTAACTGACCTTCAGATAAATGAACAAGAAACATGATTAGCATAATGGAAACCTATTCAGCTTCATAAAGAAGAAATTGCTGTGACAATATGGATTTATGATAACATGAATAAACTTAGTAGACATTATGCTACATGAAATAAGCCAAGCATAAAAAAAAATTAATATGGTGTTTGCTCACTTATGTATGGAATCTAAAAAGTGAAACTCTAGTTGTGCACACTGGCACACATGTGAACCTTTAGTACTTGGGGAGAATGAGACAACAGAATTGTAAATTACAGCATAGCAACTTAGTGACGCAGCAAGATGTTGTCTCAAAATTTAAAAAAAAAATAACTAATTTTAAAATGACTGGAGCTGTAGCTCAGTGCAAAGATCCTAAATTTAATCTCTAGTACTGCAACAAAATAAAATAAACCTAGGAAAGACAAACAAAGATGAGAAAGAGAGAGGGAAAATAAAGAGGGAGACAGACAGACAGAAAGAAAGAAAAAAAGAAAGAAAGAAAGAAAGAAAGAAGGAAGGAAGGAAGGAAGGAAGGAAGGAAGGAAGGAAGGAAGAAAGAAAGAAAGAAAGAAAGAAAGAAAGAAAGAAAGAAAGAAAGAAAGCACCTGAAATTAGAGTGGGATGGAGGTGTCAGGGGCTAGGAAACAGTACTAGCAAGTAGTGATGAAGTTCTTCTTGTGGTATAAAATTTTTAATTACAAGATGAATAAGTCCTGGAGATCTCATGTACAGCACATTCATAATTACTCGTGCTTTCTTTACTTGAAATTTGTTAAAAGAGTAGATTTTACATAGTCTCACTACCCAAGAACACAGAAAGAATATGTACTGATGACTACATTAATTAACCTGATTGTGATAATCAATTTCATCATATATATGCATATACATGTTAAATAATCATATATTTCTTGATTATATCCCATTTTATTTCTCAACTATTCCATAGTAACATTAGAGATAGTAATAAAAATTGTTTAGAATTAATATAGAAAAATGATTCCTGATTATTTAAATCTTTTTTTTTCAGTGCTGGGGATAAAAATCGAGGATTGATTCATGCTAGTCCAGCTCCCTACCACTGTGTTACATCCTCAGCACTTTGATTATTTAGGGTCACATGATCCATGCCTTAGCCTTTCATTCAGTGTGAATTTGTTCTCCACATCTAAAAGGTGGCTAAATGTACACTTACAATTTTATACTAGTTTTAATCCAATCCTTATACTATTAACAAACATTTTTGAGTATCTCCAGTGCATTAGACTCTAAGTATACACAGACACACACATACACACAATTTAAATTTGCATGCAAAGTTGACATACAGAAATGATCTCTCTTCAAAATGTGAAACTGTGGAGTTGACAAAACTAAATAAAATGCCCAACATTGTGTAATTTGTAACTACCATTACTGACAGAGATAGAATTTAACCTAATTCTGTCATTTTGAGGACTCTTTCTACAATATTTATCTATTGCTTTAGTTTGTGGTATAGGAATAAATGAAGTAGGGTGGAGGTAAGAGGTAAAGGAGAAACAACAAAACAAAGCAAAAGCTATAAAATGGAAGAAGAACCCAAATGTTTTACTCATGATGTCTGCATTCATTTACAACAGAATTTCACAAACACTGCCCCAGGAAGTTACTATAATTGTACAGAAAAAAGCTCATATTCAAAAGGAATTTTCATTGGGTTTCCCAGCAGATAAGTAATGAGCTGCCCATCTGATTCCATGAATGAAAACTAGACTTATCTTTGCAACATTAACGTGTAAAAACTTCAGAGGTAGAAGCAATTCTTGAGTACCAGTAATGAGAAATGTGATGGCAGGTTATTCCAGAAACTTCAAAGTGGCTTTATCTCAGGAGAACAAGTTATTGAAATCAATTCTTTCTTGACAAGACATCATCTGTAATGGAAACAGAAAACTTGTGACTCTTGATCTAGGTCCCAATATGCAGAACAAGCATAAAAACTTTACAATGTTAACAAATTAGGAAAATTTTTACTGGTGGAAGTCTAATAATATGGAAATTTGGGGCCATAGGGAAAACTTATTTTGGATAAAATACATTGAACAAATACAAACTAATCATAAATATTACTTTAAAGGAAAAATTATCAATATTCCTATGTGCATATTACTTTAGGAGCATAATTTCCTTTTATTGTAAGATATTAAATCACTGTTTTCTGACTCTGTGAAGGAAAAAATTATTCATTGTGAAATTAAGCTGATTTTAATTCTACATTATGAAATAACTAAAGTAAAATGATTTCAACCCTGGTACTTAAACATGCATAAATTTCTAATTAAGTTTAAGATAAACTTGTATGATTTAAACATAAGTAAAATAGTCAATTAATGAATTAAAAAATCATCACCAAAGATCCACGAATATAGCTTTATAACATAAATTGTATGCAAAGACTATTTATTATATAACTTTGATTAGCCAGGCACTGGTTCAGCCTACAGCTAAATATATATATATATATATATATATTCATATTCCATTGAATATATCTATCCTCATGAAATTAATGTTTCTAATTAGGAAATAGCAGCCGTGCAACAAATTACATGGAGGTTAAGAAATGAGGCAGAGGAGAGGCACAGGAAAATGTTACATTCATCCTTCCAACTGTTAATCTTCCATCTGTTGGCACAGCATCAGATTTTATGCACCCTGGAGCAAATGGCCACACGGAGGTGACCACATGTCCTAAGTGTTTCTGTGAACAACTCCTTTCTGTTCCCTTCAGTGTTTGACTATGCTTGGCTTCTCAGATTTCTATTTAAAGCTCCCTTTAAGAACCTTTCTTTGCATTTCTGACACTCATGTATTTGGACAAGATCAATTTCCTACCTAAATTCTGATTCTCACAAAATCCTCGTGGCTCTGCTTCCCCAGTATGAGCCTGACCAACAGACCAACTTTTCTTCACAATGCTATCAGCACATCCTTTCCAAAGGCAAAATTTTGCTATACTCTTTGCTTGTTAAAAGTTGTCAGTGACCTCTTTTCTTTAAGATAAATTCCTTGTTCTGAAAAATACCAAGCCTTCGTAATCTGATCCCAACTTTCCTAAATAGGCTTTTATTGTTTTGGCCCAAATGTAGAGAGGCTCTCATCTCTAGGTCATCAAATGCCTTCTCTCTCCCTGCAAGAACCCCTTCATTAATCATCTGATAAATTTCTCATTCTTTATACTTCAGATGAAAGATAACACTCTTAGCAAAATTCACCTAACACCAAAATTACTATACAGGCTTTTCTGCCACAAATACCCACAGTACGCTGTGAGTTTTCCCTATCTTCTCACTGCACTTCATTGAAATTGCTGGTTTGATGGTATGATTTCTTCACAAATAGTAAGTTTCGAAAGGCAGTAACACCCATGCCTGCTTGTTCACTCAGTGCCAACATTGTTTCCAGCACATAATAAATATTTCATTAACATTTATACAATGAACAGATGGGATGAATGAATAAGTAACAGTTGAACTGTTAGTTATCTATTCCTGTGTAAAACACTACCACATATTTAGAGAATTATAATAAAAAATGTATTATAGCTCTGTGAATCACAAATCTATGCACAGATTCTCTCCTACTGGGCTATAATCAGAGAATCAGCCAAGGCTGCCACCTCCTCTGAAAGGAAGATAGGAATGATCAGCTTTCAAGATCATGTATCTGTTGGTACAATTGCCTTCCTGATGGACTCTTGAGATCTTGAGAGCCTCAGTTAATTTTGGGCTACTTGCCCAGGGCCAATCCCAGTTAATTGCCACTTGAAGTATGCTTCAACAATGTGAGAAAAAGAGAGTGTTTTCTATTAAGATAAAAATTATAATCTTTTGAAGACTAGTAACAGAAGTGATATTTGATCAACACTGAAGCATTATATTAGTTAGAAGAGAGTTACACAAAAGAAAAGAATTATACAAGACCATGAGTTTGAGATGACTGGGGGACCAACTTGGAAGCCACTTGGCACAATGCGTGAGTGCTGGGAGTCGTGATGAAAGGTGTGTGATGTTTGTTACTTTCAAGTGCATATTGATCCAGGTTAGCCTAAAAATTCAGTGACAAACTGTAGAAGAAACAGTGGAAAGAATGAGTTCTTAAATTCATGTTCTCTAAATTTATTTAAAATTGTGGTAATAATGAGCACTAGAGATATTTCAGTAAATGTTAGTAATATGAAAAATTAGAGCAGAAAGGAAAATTCATGAGTGTGTTAATTATGCGATGGCTTAAAATTGCTTAGTTCTTATTTAGTAAAAGTAGACTGTAGGTCAAGTATGGCTCTCTCTCTGCTGAAAACTGAAACACTCTTACTTCTAGTAGCATTCTGACCTTGGTAAGAAGACTCCCTTACATACAGTAAGCACTGGGAGTTACCAGGCACTGAATTGAGATGTATGTGCAGCCTCTAGGAACAAATAAGGGAAATTAATATTAGGAACAGTAATTAGGTATAGTACAACAATAAACTATTCCAACAGTTTTATGTTATACATAAGGAAATTAAGGCATACATAGTTTAATGACTTGACCATTTTTATGCAGTTAGCTAATGACTAAACTTAACCTAACAAGTCACTCATCTATTTGTTCATTTTTCAACAAAGTTTCTTATCCTTTTTATACACATTGCCAGAACTTACTCTTGGAGCTAAGGATACAACAAATGAATGAAGCTATAGTTAGACAACATAGTTTATTGAAGTGACAAGCATATGAACTGAAAGTTACATTAATTTTTCTAGCAGAAAGCTTTACACTAGAGATCATTTGAGGTAGGAATTGATCAATTAGAAAAGTGGTGAGTAGTAAAGAAATTATAGAGTGGGCATAACAGAGGAAGAGCATTAAGAAGGCATAGAGGCAGTGCTAGATACAGCAGTTAAAGATTTAGAGGTGTTGGAACACATGGCAATGTAGTCAGTAGAGTCCATGAGGCTATGATAATGGCTTACTGCATAACAGACTTCTTATTTCTGGCCTTTGGAGAACACTAAGATTTCTGCTGCCCTTTAAATAGTAAACATTAAATAGAACAAAAATATGCTCATATTTAAAGAATGACAAAGTCTATTGTTTTTTTGTGAAATAAATTTAAACTTTTTCTCTCTTCTTAGCATAAGAATTTTACTTAGATCAAGTTTCCTTGAAGTCTATGATCAACAAAAGTGTGAAAGAAAAATACACAAGATGTAGCAATATAAATTTATGAACAGATGCCATTAGGAATCACATAACACATATGTTTTTTGATTCCTGTGCCAAAAGGTGCTATGGTTATATAGTCTAGTCCATTCCAAGAGAATGGAGGAAGCTAAAGTCAGATAAAATTAAATATTTCCAGTCAAATATGCCAAATGTGGCCCTGATCTGCTCTGTAATTCATGAGCTAGTATTGAAATCCACTATTTTGACTAAAATTGCAAGTAAAATCAGGAAGGATGCATAATGTTTGAAGAAGCAGTTGGTTTTGGCTTTTGTCTTCTGTAATCTATTGTTTATTCAAAAGGCTACTGTTTAACTTCCATACATATGCATAGTTTCTGTATTTTTCTTTTGCCATTAATTTCTAGTTTCATTGGACTGTAATGTGAAAATATGCATGGGATAATTTCAATTCTTTTCCATTTGCTTAAGCACGTTTTGTGGGCTAGTATGTGGTCTATACGGGGAAAAGTCCTATGGGCTTCTAAGAAGAATGTGTATTTTGTTGATTGGTGGAATACTCTATAGATATCTTTTAAGCCCATTTGTTTGAAGGTTTGTTGTTTATTGATTTTTTTGTCTATTTGATCTGCTTATTTGTGACAATAACATACTGTAGTCCCACATTATAACTATGTTGGTGTTTATCTGATAGTTTGTGTCCATTAGTGTTCATTTTATGTTGGCTTGTTGGTCATGAATTTCTTGAGATTCTCTTTGTCATGTAAATACTTAATTTCTCCATCAGTTTTGAAAGAAAAGGTTGCAGGACATGTAAGTCAGCCTTAGAAGTTGTTACTTGTTAGGACTTGAAACATTTCACTCCAATCCCTCTTGGTCTTTAAGCTACATGTTGAGAAGTCTGTTGTAATTCAAATGGGTTTACCTTTATAAGTTATTCACTGTTTTTTGGTAACAGCATCTAGGACTTTGTCACTATGTTAGAATTTTGGTATGTTAATATGATGTGACAGGGAGAGGTTCTCTTTTAAACTGGCTATTTGGAGTCTTCATATGTCTTTTGTATATATACTTATTTCTTTTCCTTTTATTTGGGAACTTTTCTGTATTACTTCTTTAAATGTTTTTTATGCCATTTTTGTTGTCTTCTGATTTTTTTCACTTATTTCAATAAATGTTAGTCTTCCTTGTATTGACTAAGAGCAGTTGGATGCATTTTTCATGTTTTCTCAGATTTTTAGTGTCTAAAGTAGTTGGTTTTTGAAAGCATCTTTATCTACAAGTTATGAAATTCTGTCCTCACACTGGTCACTTCCAATGCCCATACTTTCAATAAATTTTTAACTCCTAGATTTCCAGTAGAAACCTTTTCATGGACTCCAATACTTAACTAAAATAGTCATTCATGTCTTGTGTTATTTCGTTTAGGTTAGCTAATTTGTATCAGTGTCTTCTGAAAGCTATATGCTCATTTTGTTTATTATTTCTGTTATCAGTTCAGTTATATCTTCTGTTATTCTTCCAACCACTTATTTGATCTGTTTTTACCCTCTTTTGCTATTCTCTTTAATAATTCTGGTATGTGGCCTTTTTTGTTCTGCCCCTTGATGCCTCATTGATTGGCTTTGGAGGAGATGAGAGTTTTAGGAGGCATTTCATTGGTTCATATTGTCATGTTTTTGGGTTTTTTATTTGATTGTTTTGTTTTGTTCAGTTTTGTTTTATGCTGTTTGTGGATGCTTATGGTAAAAGCATTGTGTTGCTAGTATGGAGATCTCTTTTGTTAGTCTGCTTTATATTATTTAATTTGGGCATAGCTAGCTATAGTGCATTGCTTTGCCTCAAGATCTGGCCACATCTGTTAATTTAGGAGGGGTAGACATAGTTACAATTTGCCTAGTACTCAATTCTCTGGGAATAGATCCAAGTACTGTTAATGTCACAGAGGTAATCTGGATGTTGACATATAGAGAAAACACATTATTAGCAACAGCTATGCAACCCTGGCAATACCAACAAATCTGCTAAAGTAGTATCATTCAAAACAAGTTGGACTATAGCCTACCATAAAACCTGTAATGTATCATGCTTAACCATAGAAAGGAAATTCACAGGCATAATGTAACCACTAAGATAACACAGATATTCATATACAGGAAATATGAACTAAAAGGAATAGTTATTTTCCAGTAGTGGTAAAATTAATTTAAGAGTACTTACACAGAGTTAAGTATCTAAACATTAATAAAGCTTAATGGCTATACTATTAAAAATATAGGTGTTTTGGAATGGAAGAGTATAAGAAGAAAAATTTAAAAGCTTAAACTATATTAACAGAGAAATAAAAGAGAGAAATGAGATAAAAGATTCTGTTAGAAAGTATACACATATTTAGAGAATTAGGTAAATATAACAAAGAAAATAAGAAATAGAAGATAAAAGAAAATAAGGGAGAACATGTGGCAAAAAGGTAAGAAAAATTAGAAGGAAAAATCTAGAGGAAAAAAGAGAGAAAAAAACATTAGTAAGGAAAAGAAAGAATAGAAAAAGAAATTTTTAAAAATCAAGAAAAAATGAACAAAGAAAAAGTTTTCAAGCCCTAATAAACTAGTGAAGAAGATTGAGAAAAGGAAAAAAATTCCAAAATCTTTTCTGTGTTTTTGAAAAAGTGCTTTCCTTTTATGACCTGCAATTTGGAATCTAAAAAGTCTTGCTTTTCTCTCCTTCATCTTAATACCTGTGCTTTTTAAAAGATGACCCTCCTCTTCTGGTGATCCTATTGTTTATGTAGACAGTGTCATTCCCAAACCTAGATGTATCCCTACTCATTCAGGTAGATAGGGATAGCAATCAGACACCAAATCTTTGCTGGATGCATGTAATAGGGTGAGGGTTGGAATATACAATGATGTGATTTTCAAACTTAAAGCACTTGAAACCAATCCTGATCTCTGGCTAAGGGGATAGGTCCTGTGTCCTTCCACCTGACATCAAACCCTCCAGGGGGTCTCTTTTCAGTCCATTGCCTATCCATGACTGTCTCCTGTGACTGTTCTCCATAGTCATGGTGGGAGAGTAACACTGGGAACCCTGAAGTGAATCTTTCCCAGAGATATTGTGACTCTCTGATGAAAACATTCACTTCTTCCCTGGAATGGTACCCAACCCCACACTCTCTCTAGATATGTGTTATGTGCCTGTGCTAAGATCTCCAACTGCAGCTTCTGGGAGGGCTCTCACAGGGGTGGAACCTTCACTCTCCTTACAGACCACAACAATCACCAGCTAAGTCTACTGCCATTTTTCCTTGGACATCCCTGCAATTCCCAGTACTCAGTTTGCTTCAGCAAAGTCAAGCTAGTGAGAAAGTCCAAACTGTTTCCTTCTCTCATCTGTGTTACATATAGTCTGCTTCATCAACATCTCTGTTACTTTTAATTTTTCTGCCAATTCCCAGGTGTTGTGATTTGTGTCTAGATATCCCCACAAAGCATCATGCAGTCCTGAGGGTCAGGCTTTTCAGAAGTGGCTGAATCTAGAGTTTCTGATTGATTCATGGTCTAACCCTGAGATTAAAGGTGTGAGTGCTGTGTGTGCCTAGGTCAGGTGGCCTGCATACACTATAATGCACAGAAAGATGGTTGTCTCTCCGCTTTCTCTCTGCTGTTGCTTTTGCTGTCTTCTACCACCATGAACTGTTGTCTGTCCGCCACCTTGTCTTATAGCCAACTGATCATGGACTGAAACCTCCACAAATTGTGAGCTAAATAAATCTTTCCTCTTTTAACTTTGAGAGCTGGGTATTTTGTCTCAGCAAGTAACTAAGATGCAAGGCATCTATGTTTCAAACTAAAAAATGAAAAAAAAATTTTAAATAAAAACATTAAATGACAGAATGGTGAGTGGCAGCAATTCAGTTTCACTGAGATTCAGAATTCAAACACTAGAAAATAATGATTTGAGTGGAGGAGAGACAGAGAGAGAATCAACTTTTCCTGCTACACTGACTAAATCAAAGTTATTTGATGCTGTATAGGAAAACTTATTAAAGATGTTCACTTAATAATGTAGCAGCATTTCAAAAGTCTTAAATATTCAAACATAATCAAGAAATGTAAAATGACCTCTACATAAAGACTTCTTGGTAAGGCCTGAGGAAAGTCAGTTTTCTAGCAGAAAATTATGTTTATATGTCCTTTGTACATAGGTCCTCACAATCCTCAAGACTCTAACACGTGTGAAAATTAAAGAAATCAGTCGCTTACTTCATCTTTCTTTGATTAAGCTTTTTCCACAAGTTGATTCCTTTTATTTTGTGAAATCAACTTTATTGTCTTCATCTCATTAAAAGTAAAAACTTAAGGGAACAACTTTTTACTTCCTTGACAAATAACAAAGTAAATGATGACTTATGGATTTTAAAAGACATACATTTTCCATCCCTCTGATTTACAACAGCTACTGAAGTTCTAAACTGAAGGGACAAAAAAAAAAAAGAGAGATTTAATAGGTGTTTATCTGCTAGTTTAGTAGTGTGACCAACAATCATGCCTTATGCTAGACTGTGCTAGTTTTAGCATTGAAAATCCTGTATAGAAGAAAATACCTCCATGTTGGTCAAACTGGGTTTGTAAATCACCTTAATGTTGTCCTCTGAAACTCACATTAGACTGCACAGGGTAGAGATGGACAGGGCAGAGAGGTCAAAAGATTCTGTGAGTACAGCTGATTGCTCCCTTGGGACTTTTTCTGATATAAAATGATCTTTGTATTCCTTGGTTTTCCTTATTTCATTTACTTTCAATTCACCTGGCAAACCAGCTTACATGACTCACAGAATACATTTAGAACAATTTAGACAATTTCACCAATGCTTTTAACAAAAAAGATGAATTAGCCATCATTAGCACAAGAATAATTTGAAAACTAAGGCTGCTACTTAAAAGGTACATGTAGAAAATGCTCATTCTGTCACTTAATGCAGGCCAGTTAAGGGCTTAAGAATGCTATATGTTAGGGGAAGAGGAGGTAAGGGCTATACAAGGTGGAGTACGTTTGTAAGATTTGCTTGTAGTCTGGCAGACAGTGAGCCCTATTCTTATTCAGATGCTCAAGTGTGCTTCACCAGCAGTTTCTGCAAAGGAGAATTGCCGGCCAGTAAATCAAAAGTATTATAAAGTCATTTGTTTTTGTAAGGACTTTGGTCAGTGTTCCTTTAAAATTTTGTCAGTATTTGGAAAAAAAAATGATCATTCCAATCACAAAAATATGTATTTCTATTTAAAAATAATTTCGCTGATTTGAGCAACTCTCTGGAGATATTATAGCTGTTTTCATTATTCAAGTCAAAGGTCTCTTCCTGCAGGAGCTATTTTATCAACTTGAAATGACCTCTGTTGAGATGCTGTAATAATACTATATTGCAGTCATTTTTAACCCTGACCATGCTTATTGTTTCTTTGTATAACTGAAAGAATTGCGCCCCAACATGAAGATACTTTCCAAATCTCAAGTTGTATGTTTGGGCTTAGGAAAGAACAAACCCAAATTTCTAACAGAAATTTACAAAGAAGGTTTTGCAGCAATATTTTATAACACATAGCTCATTATCAGAGTACACTTGAATATGGAGTACTACTATGCTATAAAGAAGGATAAAATTGGAACATTTGGAGAGAAATAGAGACCATGATGTTAAGTAAATCAGGCACACAAGCTCAAATATCACATAGTTTCTCTCATATGACAAACCCAGTATATAAATAAAGTGCAAAAGTAAAGATAGAAAATAAGAAAAAGCAAGATGGATTTTTAATATATGGGAAGGAAATCAAGAGAAAGAGATAGGGGAAAGGAGGAGAAGGAAATACGTTTAAAAGGGGGATGATGATGTGAGGTGCTCTGTACATGCACCAAGTCCTGATAAGGAATGTGATAATCACATATATATAATAAATATATATGTGAAGGAGTCCTTGAAATCCAAGAAGGGGAATACAGGGGGTTAAAAAATTAAGAACTGTCACATACATTTAACAAATTCCCAGGATGAACATATGTACTACAAAGATATAGTAACTTTAAAACACACCAATAAAAAAATACAAAATATATAAAAGTAGAAAAGTGTTTATAGACCAGCTTCCCAAGTAAGACAATAATCATAAATTTAAAACTTAAAGTTAATTGATGATAAAACGATATATAGCCAAAAAAACTATGAAAATATATAGTGGATACGAACGTATAACAAATCCCTGAAGAAATACTGAAATAACCAATTACAATATAGCAAAATTATTTGACAGACTCCTATTTAACATTATACTATGAAACAGAGAAAATATTCCTAAGGATAAATATTAGCAATCATACTTGTCTTGTAAAATCAAAGATGCAGACTCACCATGGTTATTCATACTGACTTTCTCTTTCTATGAGTATTATGTGTCACTAGAAAACTACAGATTTAATCGAGACCTGAAGTTGTTACTTAACATGTCACATCAAATTCTTGGTCGGTGACCTTAAAGGATAGAAGCAACTTCAATTTGCTCAAGTTGGATTATTCTGAGGCATATAGTGGCTTACCATGGAGCTTGATTAACACTTGCAGATATATAGAACCTGTCCTGCTCTACTGAATTGAGTAAAAGCAATACCTTGTGGAATGTTGAGAAAATACAAGTCTGAGTAATTCATGATAGACTGGTTAATTTAAGGTCACAAGACCAAGTAGTAGCACTTTACAGGACAATGGGCTTCATGAGGTCTAGTATTAGACATTCATCTGTGTTTGTCTACCTAGCTGCCTACTGAGAGAAATGCCATGGTAAAATGACTATCAGGGAAAAGGATTAAAATTCTCATAGCTCATCTGTGATTTGTAAGACTTTGTTAGGGTTTGTATCTAGATGTCCCCCAAAGACTCGTACTGTCATGCAGGGGGCTTTTCACAGGTGTCTGAATCTAGAGTGCACCATGCTGGGATTAAAGATGTGTGGTTAATACATTGGTCCAATACTCACCATAGGGTAGTAGCCTACAAACAGTATGAGTGATAGAAAGTCTTGCTGCCTTTCCCTTGTTGCCTTTGTTCTCCTGTAGATTACACCATGAATGGTTCTCCTCTGCGATGCTCTCTGCCAAGCCACCCTGATTCTGAGCTGACCGGCTATGGACCAAAACCTGTACAGTGAACTAAATAAAACTTTCCTCTTTTACCTTTGGTTGTTGGGTATTTTGTCTCAGCAGTGAGAAAAGTAACTAAGTAAAAGTAAATGTGATTTTGTTTTAATATTATATCTTAATGGATCTAATTTTATCTAAATTCCATCACACTGTGTAGAAGATAATCAAGAGGAAAGCTGAACACTATATGATTTAAGAACTCATGAATTTTACATTATTGACTTAGGAGAGGTGCACCACAGAAATCACCAAGAAGGACAAAACAGCTTTACTCATATTTCTAAGTAAACTCACTAATCAAAGATTGTAAAATTCTTACATTTTGGTACCATTGACCCTCTTGCGGGAGACAACTGGAGTGATTCCTCTTGAATGCAGAACTGCTGCAACTTTGATTATATGGAGACTTATTTCCTTATGCTGATATGTACAGAGCTGGCTGTGGTATTTCCTTCTCTCTTCAATTGGTTATAAGCAATGCAAATAAGGCTAGCTAGCGGAGGTACTGATATGTAATCTCCAGTCAGACAGTGTCCTGCTTCCTCACATAGTGCTCTCTGTAAAAGATATGAGCACAACAGGATGTTAGAGCCTTTAGCTCCAGGAATGTCAACTGGAGGAGTATGAGCTCCTAGGTAAAGAGGCTATGACTCCTCAGGGCACAAAAATTTACATATCAAAAACCAAAGCAACAGCCTCCTAAAACAATTCTGTTGGACCGTAATTGAATTATGCAAATTGATCTTCTGCATATCTTTATTTCTGCATTTTGCAGAGATACTTTCCTCCCTACCTGGCCAGCCAGCTCAAGTTACTCACAAAATTCCTGCCATCCTCACTGTCACTCATCCCTGAGCCCCCCCTCTTCTTCACAAGATAATAAATTCTGGGAGAGGCCTAGGATCAGGGCCTTTGTCCGCACATCCTCACAGGGATTGGATTTACGCCTTGGCTGCCCTTAATTTAGATTCTGTCTTGGTGTCTTTAACTTTGCCATGGCTTGCATTGGAGGCAGTAGATTAAAATTAACTTGCAGTGATTCCAATAATATCTCAATGGGATTACAAATATAACTCTTTGAATTGTGAGGAAAACTGAAAAAGGGATTATGATACTTGGATAACTACTCAATATTTGGGATTACCATACCTTTGAAGAAACAATCTTCCATAAATTGTTTCATTAGAATTCTGAAATTCTAAAATCCATCCTCAGGGGTCCAGGATTTAGCTCAGTGGTGTAAGCACTCACCTGCCAATTGTGAGATTGTAATTTCAATCCCAGTCACCAAAAAATATAAAATAAAATAAAATCCAACCTCACCACAGAAAAATATAATGGGAACCACTCATAGGGAATATTTTCTTATCACAAAATGGTTGATTCCTTGAAAATATGATTGTTACTGTCACAGTCGTAAAAGTAAGATACCAGCACAAAAATTTCAATGAGATTATGTCCATTGACTATAACAGTACACCATAAGAAAATACCACTCAGAGACAAGTATGCCAATTACAGTTCTAGAATAGTAGATGAAATACCTGTTTTTAGGTAATTACTTCATAATATCAAAGGAAGAAATGTGACAAATAATTGTTTGACTTTAATGAACACAGTTAATAATTTCCTAATATGTAACATTTTAAGCTTTTAAATAATCTTCAAGAAAAATTTGCTATGTGGCATATTTTTAGTTTAATATGTGATTAGATATCTAAAACACAGATTTTTCAAATTTATACAGTTCAGTGTAAATTGATTGAGAACATGCTATATGCTTAAAACTATACTGGCCAGTGGAAAAATGTTCAAGGAAAACAAAGATTTAGTCACACAGGGAGAACGAACTGAAAAGATCTGGTATAAAACAAATGACTATAGCTAATAACAATGTATTGCCTATTTAAAATTAATGAGTAGATTTTAAAATTCTCAACATATAAAAATGAAAATATGCAAAGTGACTGATGTGTTAATGAGCTTGATCCAGCCATTCCATAATATATGCATGTTGTGTAAAATATGCATACATATTAAACACATATGTATAATATTTGACTGTACATCAGAAATATACAGTTTTATGCAATATTTAAAAATTAATTATTTTTTTAAACAAGAGCCATATTAATTGAAGCTTATTTTTAAAAATCAATAAATGGGTACTTTTAGAAAATTATTTTCTAGTAACTGTAAATTATTCAGAATATGGCAAATAGCTTTGCTATGTGACATATCTTTCAAATAATTGACTTTATCAGAGAAAAATTTGATATAAATAGTGATGGAAAACAAGTTTATCTACTTCCACTCATCCTTAATTTATGCTTTTTGCTATACTACGTAAAATAGAATATATAAATTCTGGATTGTTGTGTTTAGAGAGTCTCAAAAGGAAACTTCTAGAGGCATATTTTGGATTTTATGGCAATTTTATGACTGTTTCTGTAAGCTTTGTTCTCTGAAGTTAAAAAAAAAGTGTTACATTCATTCAAACAACATGAAGTATAAAAAGGACTGTCTGAGGATTTTTAAAGTCAATAACCTGCTCTTTCTTTCTTTAAGGTCTTTCTTGCATACACCCCACTCTTAATTCAGCTTTCTTGCTCAACTGAAAAAGCAATATGCTGGTGAGAACACAGCTGGGAACAGTAATTGAATGAATCAAGTCTGAATTCTTTACTCAGTTCAGGTCCAGCAAATAGATGACATTTTAAAATAACTGTTTGTCCTTTGTACCTATATTAGCTGCAGTCCTTTCTCTCAGCAACATACAAAAATATTCTGAAAACTAGCTCTTGAATTTCCAGGAAGCACCTGCCTGAAAAAAAATGGCTGCTTAGGATTTCTATGAATTTTGAGAATTCTTATTGTTCGTGTTTTGCTTTTCCAATTATAAGATTCATTTGTTTATTTAGCAATTTACCATTTCTATCAAATCTCTGTAAAATGTCATGCAAATAAGATTTCAAATAAGTATGTTTGTTTCTTTTGTTCTTATGAATAAGAATGGATTGATTTTGTTCTGGAAATAAATAGCCAAATTAAACTCACAAACTATAAGCAAACCTATTTTCAGAGATATTTCAGTTTACAAACCCAATCTATATTCTCTAATAAAATGCAGGGACTCAATTACCTGTCAGAATGAGAAGATATTGAAAATTTTATAAATATGTGCAATAGAAAAGTGTTTTGTTTTATTTTTGTGTATTTTTCAAATTTACCTCCTTCATCAAAGTGCATCTGATAACATACAAAAAAGAAAGCAAAGTAAATATATGTAAATAAAATTCCTTGCCATGCAAATCCAGTACACTGCTTTGTCTATAGAACAGCTTAATCTCAGGATTTAGAGAACTAAGGAGAAGGAGGAAAGTGGCTATTCCTTCTAGACAAAGCGTGGGCCAACCAGAGCATGCAAAATTTTAAAAGAACAGACTTTACATCATAACCTCGTCTGAGTTTTGAATATGAATAAATGAGTTTGCCTAGGTGTCTAATCAGATAGAGTGAATCACTGCAATTCTTAATCTAAAATTTTACTTTTAAAATTTCAAATCAGCTGCTATCAGTTTTTTGAAAGAATTATAATTGCCTAGAGATGTATTTAGTAGCTCCTAAGATTAAATGAATAATTACTACCTTCATCTTTCTACATATCACTTAGTCCATATGCCCTCTGGTTACTATGGTTTAAAAGTGTAAAACCCCTATACATCATCCTGCACACTTCAACTGACTTAAAGGAAAAGATATGCCAAGGAATATACAGTTTGCCATTATTTCTCTGATGCATTCTTTGATGGGTTTGAAAGCTCACTGGGAAAGCCATAGTCATAACCAATAACACAGGGTAGCTACTGACAGTGAGGGAGAACAGACAGAGCAAACTGAGAAACTTCCCTCAGGGTCTGAATCATTCTTCTGCGCGGATATTTCTTACTGACTTTGAGGGCTGCCACGTGTATCAAGGACTTTACTCTTTCTCTGACAGTTCCATGAAGCACCATCATCATCATCAACAACATCATTATTATCGTTGCTGTTAAATAAAATTTGTAAAGATCATGTGGTTTAGTTCTCATCTTACTAAGTCTTTGGAACTTCACATCTAGCTGTGGAAGTCTTCTTCATTAAAAGAATAAACAGCGCTAAGAAGTTCCCATGTTTGTTTCCCCCATCTTTCTTCCCACTTATCCCGTGGAGGTCCCACCTTCCCTCAGGAATGCAGCAAAATTGCACTCTTCTTGTTCCAGGAACAATGAAAGGCCCAGAGTTTCCTGATTTTTCCAGGGCAATACTCACTAGTGTGACTTCACTCATGTCCTTGTAGAAAATTGTCTCTCCTCTAGGTTACACTGGATTAACCTTACACTTCCTTAAGGAGCCCACTACAGTTGTCAAGCATGGTATTGCACACCTGTAATCCTATGCTTAAGATGAGGTAGGAGATAGCCAGTTCAGGGCCATCATAACAACTTAGTAAGACACTACCTAAAATAAAAAGCAAAAAAACATTAAAGTGTCCTTTTCTCAAGAATCAGCTTCTCCCAACAGCATTAGATGTCTATTCTGTGTTGCATAATACCTTGTTCTTAGTAATCCATTTCTGTCTTTTTCATGTGATCATGAGTTGCTTGTTGTAGAGAACTGCAACTTACTTGGTCATGCACCTGAGTTCTCAGTATCCAAGACCAAAAAAGGAGTTTTAAGTTCTCAATGAATCAATGAAAAACTTAGCAAAATGAGTTTATAGGATTTTCATAATACCAGCATGACAGAAGTATAGAACTTCTAGTATAAATAAGATAGCTATCAGTTCCAAATCCTATATTAGCTTCATATATCTATAGAACTCATGGTTCCTCTTTATCACAACATTCTTCTGAAATCTGTGCAAGAACTAGAGCTTAACTAGAGTTTAACTCATCAGGATTTTTGTGGATTGCTTATGACGCTACTGTGAAAAAGATTGCTTTGTGCTTTACACTTACATATGAAAAGTGCTTTTTATCTTTCTCACTGAAATCCCAAAAGCATTTCTAGCAATGGCACATACATTTAACTTATCAAAGAAGGCAAAGAGAGGGGTGCAACATACTAAAGCAAAAGCACATGTGAAGATTTCTGACATAAATAATTTGGAAGATTATTATTATAAATCTTCTTGTACAAAACAAGGTCTTCTTCCAGAAAGTCAAACTGATATTTAGTGAAAATAATTTTTTTAAGACTAAAAACATCATATCTTTCCAGCTCAGTAATTTTAATTACGGCCTACATTAAGTTTGTCACCTACATTTTTGCTTGACCTCTGTATCTGTATTTCCAACCTTCCCAGAGCGTTTTAAATGAAATGTTGACGTCACACTACTAATAATTCTTAATAATAATAATATGAGACATTTAACTGATATAATAATATGATGAGACATATGAGACAAATAATAAAAATATGAGACATTTAAATCAAAAATAAAATGATTTTGAGCTTAAAGTATATAATATATAATATACATTTAGAGTATACACAATGCATATATACATGATGCACACATGATATACGGGTAACTGTAACTGTAAAGAAACAACTTTATGGAAGTATTATTTTCTCTTTTCCTGAACCAGTGAGCAAATTGAGGCACAGAATATTTAAGATTGTGCTTCAGGCCACACAGCTTGAAGCCAGCAGCTGTGGGACGTGACCCTAGAGCTTCTCTCTCCTTCCCTGTGCTCCTCGGCATCTCCTCACAGAGTTTACTGGGACAGACAGAGCTGGTTTCAAATCTGGGCCCTGCTACATTAACTAGAGGAATTTCTTGTTAGCAATGAAAATTTTGCAGTTTAGTTAAGGTGGATAACAGTCGTGCTCCTTCTCTATAAAACAGAATTATTAAATTTCATGGTGGTGTTGAAGAGATAAAATGGAACAACATGTAGAATGTATCCAGCAAGGTGCCTAGTGCATAGCAGGTGGCTCATATACATATCCTTTCCTCTCCCTGCCACCCAAGTGCTTCAAATTTGAAAGTTTACCAGGTCCAATTCCAGACTTTCAGCTACCACTTTCACATGTTTTCATGTAGTAAGAAGTTAAGATTTATCCATTGGCCTTCGGTGTAATTTGTAACCATTTTTCATTTGAAAATCCTCACTTGAGCTTTTCAGTTGAAGAACAGTCTACTACATCAGATCCACCATTTGTTCTGTCAGCTTTTTGATTCTCAAATCTTACCCGCACCCGAATTCTCCCATGTCTACACTAGCATTACTGCTAACCACTGAAGTGAGTTCTTAGAAACTCTCACTTCTGTTCTCAGCTACCATGGGAGCGCCCAAGCTGATATCTCTGCCTGTCACCCCTACACCTCCCAATTTACCAGAGGCTACTTTGTTACTGAGCCCCTTAAATAAAAATTTGAACCAAATCATTCTCCTTCTTAATGTCCTCCATTGTATCCACACTACAAACAGAAAAGCCCCAATGCAAACTTTGTAAGTCTGGTTTCATCCTATCCTAATGAACTCAGCCCCTATTATTCCATTCTCCAGTCAGAAATAATACCAAACAGCTAGTCATGTTTGTAACAGGACAGAATGTGATGTGACAGGTGGCTTCTCTGAAATTTGTCAATGTTCTTCTCAACATAAGCCACTGAAATTTCTGACATTAGTGGATACATTGATAGATACACAGTTAAATTGTTCAATAAATTTACCAAATAGATTCACTAACTCCATATACCCAATTTTTCTCTAACACATTTATGATTTGGATCTTATTATTCAATAAAGAGATGGTCTAAGTATACATAGACTCATATTAGGTATATAGGCAGATGACAATTCTCCCAGGTTAAAAAATTATCAGAGTAGAATAAAGACACTAAATAATACTCCACAAAGCAATATAAAAAGCCAAAAATACTCTCAGTTATATTATGAATGAGAGCTTTCAAGATACCACACTTTTAACTTAAGATGCTTTTTTTCTAACCCTAACACTTCTTGGTGTTGAATTAGGAATCCAAGGATCTCAACAGATTGTACAGAAGGTCCTAAGAGTGTTGGAGAAAACATTTTTGCTAACTCGGAGCACTACTTCTGGGAGGCAGGGGCTACACAAACCATTTACAAAAAAAGACTGGCTGGGCTTTAGAATTACATATCATTCAACTGCAAACCTTGTCCTCTCAGTTACTTCCCCATCAGATCCTTGACTTTCAAACAGTACAGAAAGTAAAACCATGTGGATACAACATGAGAGAAAATGAGACTATACAGTGCACACTGCCGGAAGGATTGTTGAGTAAGGTAAAGAAAATTACTAGACGGAGAAATGGAAGCTAGGAAACATTAGTGAGAGGTATCGGCCTCCATTTTCCTCACTTATAAGGCAGGGTTGCTAAGGGAATATGACTTACTAAGGCAAGGACACTTAAGGGTCTTCTGGTAGGACTCAGTATGTGAATGGCCATTGATCAATAAAGTTAAGAGTTAAAGACAGGAAAGTGCATGCTGGGGCTAAATGCCACCATGCAAATGGATACCAAGAGAGACTACGGAGTCTATGTTCATCACCCATTCACCTGCTGGAAAATGAAAAAATTTTTTTCAAGGATGAGTAGATGAGGCAGAAAAATGTCATGAGATTAACGAAATTATATTTGTAATCGGTGAAATGCTGACTTGGCTTTGAAGACTTAGAAGAAAAATACAATAAAAAAAAATAACTTTCCCTAGGAGAAAAAAGAGAAAGTTGGAAGATGACCAAGCCAGCATGCTTTGCGCGTAACAAAAGGAAATGGCTTGTCCTGAGGGCGGAGACTCGGAAGGGTGCGGCTGCACTGAGAAAAAGCGCGTAAGAGATCTCAACCGTGGTGCACAATTAAAGTCTACTGAGATGATTAAAAAGCAGAAGAGTCAGCATAAATCACCAGGTGAGTTTTGCAGAGAGAAATCATTTCAGAAAGTGGAGATGAAGAAAGAATGTATTAAAGGACTGAAAATAGGCTGTGTGGAAGCAAAGAATTCAAAGCTAGTCTAAAAAACACAGAGGCTCCCCAGGAATAAAAGAAAAAAGCACAAAGATATAATAAAATAACTTTTTTGAATTTCAGCATACTTGAGGCAACCATTGCAATTAAATGCACCATTTAAAAAAGCAAAAGACTATCTTTGGGTTTTAGATAAAACAAACTATATGTTCTGATAAAATCTGAACGAACAAACTGATAAAGATAACTGGAAAAGCTATATGTTCTGGTAAAATTATCAAAACAAACTGATAAAGAGAATTGGAAAAACACAAAAGCATATGCAAAAAAAAACTGAAATGGTTAAAGTAAGAAAGAATTTTAGACAATAATTATCTATTTCCTCATAAATTATATCTCCAAGTATACAATACACTGTGAATATTTAAATTTTAAAAAATTATTACAATGAAACAAACATTGCCATTAATCGCCCAGCCCTGCAAAAAAATTCTCCCACATTTCAGACACACTCATCTCACCATTTTGCGACTTTCTGAAAGCAGTTCTGGAAGTCTGTTTTCTTGAATGTCTTCACAAAGTGAAATTAACAATATAGCAAATGCTCTGCTGGTTTTGCCATGACTAGGAAAGCAGGCTCATAAAAACATAGCCCAAATGTGTAACTTCATCTACCTTATCCATCATGCACTTTTCTAGTGTCAAAATGACTGTAGCATGGAAGTGTTCTAAATGCATATAGGACCCTGAGGCAGCCACAAAGACACAACTACAGATGCATGGACAAGGACTTCTCGAACTTCTAAAGTGGCAAAAACAATGAGGCAAGAGTGTTCAAAGTGAGAAGTATTTTGAGAGGGATTATGACAATGTCTTACTGTAATTTCTTTTCTACAAGTTTAGCATTCATTATATTTTTTAAATCACACTTTAAATGAACAGTCATGGAAGCAGAGGAAAGGTTAAAACCTTGGCCACAGAATTTTCTGATCAGCATTGAACTGGCACCAGAAGGGAGAGCTGAGGAAGAGCTGCCCCTATCTTCATCCACACAGAATGGAAAAGATAACCACGGAGAGCTGCTTTCTTTTTAGCTCACTTCTAAAATCTCATGTGCAGAAAAATCTCAGACAACCAGATGCCACTTGTAGGAAGAGTAGGGCAAAGGGATAAAATAAAAGAAACAATTAGAATATTAGATAAGGATGATTTTACCTCATTAAGACCAAGTTAGAGAGACAGACAGACAGACAGACTGGATCGGATTTGGAGACATGGTATAAGACAGGTATTCTTTCTTTCTTTCTTTCTTTCTTTCTTTCTTTCTTTCTTTCTTTCTTTCTTTCTTTCTTTCTTTCTTTCTTTCTTTCTTTTTTATACCAGAAACTGAACTCAGGACCTTGAGCTTACAAGACAGGTGCTGTGCCACTGAGCTATACCCTCAGCACAGTTTCATAAATTTTTTCAGTGTGAATTTGTTATAGGCAGCTGAGTTAGATAAAAATATTATAGGCAGTCAGACAGGGCTAGGTCCTTGAAGGAGCCAGTGCAGAAGCCCAGATAGCTTGTAACCATAGGGAAGACAGACACTCCCAGCTGTGGTCCAGGCCTCAAGATAAAAGATCAAGCAAATACACCCACATCCTAAGGACTGATAGTCTAAATAGGTCTCTATCATCCTGAGAAAACCAGGAAACACCATTCCAACCCCCTAAGGGAAGAGTCACCACTCTTTAAGCATACTGCTTGCTATGTGACTCACTTCCCCATTTGTCCCGATTTAATCTGTTTTACCTGAGCAATTAATCTTACAAATTGACCATAGTTCTCTCCCACCTTATGACCACCTTTGTGAATTCCCATGTTTTCCCTGCTTAGATCTGTCTCATTTTTTAGTTTTACTCTCTGAAAGTCCCTAAAAGAAAAAAAAAAAAAAAACAGAGTCCTTTATAATCCACTTGGGACCCCTTTTGTCCCTCATACAGATACTTTCTTGTTCTCAGTAAATATATTCTGCTCTTTGCATCGTTCCTAAAATTTACTCTTTGATTTTAGAGAACATGAACTCATATCGGACATATTGCAGGTTGAGAGTTTCAATCCTTTATATCAAATTCTATCAAAAATATCTACATTTTCTTTACAACTTGGAATACACTAACATAGTCCACTTGGCTGGGTTATGTCTACAATGACACAATAGCTGAGAACACGGATTCCGAAGCCTGCTTACTTACTTTGGTGTAGGGAGCCGTTGAAGCTAGATATTGATCACATGTGTGGGGCTAAAGCAAGGCCAGCCCAGAAAAAAGAGAGACCAAAACGGGCTATGTAAACAAGCTGTTCCAGCACCAAGAAGGCAGAGGGTCCAGGCCTGCCAGGCAAAGGAGTTGCTAGGCAGTGGGGTTGAAATTGACCTTCTTCCTTGGAGGGTATAAATAAACATGCTGCACTGGTTGAGCAGTTCCTGTCCTCCCTTCAGGAGGATAAGGGCTCCACCTGACCCCAGCTTTGTCTTTTCTTTATGTTTGTCATCCTCTCACAGTCCCTAATCCCAAGAACCTCAGGAGCTGCACTGGGCTGCGGCACTTTGGAATACCGTTTTTCAGCGTGCGTGGGGTACAATACTGTCAGATAGCAACGGAAATAACTACACCTATTATATGGACTGTGGTAAAGATTAAAGGGGCATGATTGTGCAAAATGCCAAATGTTTGTGGTGCACATGTGTGCTAAATAAAAATATATCGCCATTGGATCACCACTGAGTAAAATGAATCTAGTCCTCAAGTCTCTTTGGTTTGACACTTTGAATAAACCAAGCTGAAGAGGCACAGGCAAAAAGAACATAAGGTACTGAAGCCCAAAATGGCTAAAAGCCTCAAGAGCCATTGAAACGGGCTAGAAGAACCACAAGAATTTTCTTTATGCTTCCTGTTTATATTTCTGGGTCAACAACAACTTAACTGTTTCTGCTTAGCTCAATTGGTCTGTTTCTGGACCAATTACCGTGATCACTCAGCAATATAAAGTTGATAACTACATTTGAAATAAAATGAGTATAGGAATAAAAATGAGTAACATTTATATAATATGCAGTTTATGCCTAGCACAAGTATAGATTCACTTAGCGCTCACAATAATCCAATGAAGTTTTGTTGTTGTTGTTGTTGGTGGTGGTGGTTTTTGGGGTTTTTTGTTTTTGTTTTTTTGAGGCAAGATCTCTCTTCAGACTCCAAACTGGCCTTGAACTCACTATGTAGCCCAGGCTGTCTTCAAATTCAAGGCAATCTTCCTGCTTCAGCCTCCCAAGTGCTAGAGTTAAGTTGTGGACCATCACACTCAGAAATGAGGTATTCTTATATCCACTGAAGAAGAGAGAAACAGAAGCCAGAATAATGTAAAATTTTGCCCTAGGCAATACCCATTTTTATTGGAGAAGCTAAATTTTAAATCTTAAACCAGTCCATATTCATATCATCCATTACTGAATCTAAATTCTTGGTTGTCTCAGATACATTGAAATATATATATATATATGCATTTCTTGTAAATATATATATTTACAAGAAATACATAAATGTCAATAATTTTTATCTTCAATTTGCAAGATTATGATTAGTACTGTAGAAAATTTGTGAACTCGCAGACTTCAAAAACAATGAAAGAACAGCTAAAAACAAGAAGTCTTTCAAAGTCTCCACACATAATAACTGCACTAGAACCATTCCTGACTTCTGTTATGGAGCACAGAGTCCAGCAGTTGTCTCACACAGAAGAATAATTATTAGCCTCCTTTCCAGAAATATTTAAGTAAATTTCCTAGAAGCCATGAGTTCTAATGAGCAGTGTTCAAATGTTGGGACCTGGGTGTATCCTACCTTTCCTACACAGCTTTCAGATAACTAAGGCAAACACTGTAAAAAGAGAAACAGAGTGAGAGAGAGAGAGAGAGAGAGAGAGAGAGAGAGAGAGAGAGAGAGACAGAGAGAGAGAGAGAGATACTTTCCAAATTGATCCAAGATAAAAAGGTATCTGATTGGTGTAATAAATTTCAGGCAAACTGATCAATAATTGAAATCCTTTTGACAATTCAAAGAAAAAAGGAGAATTTCATAATTACAAATTACTATAAGAAATTTTTTAAAAAGACATAGCGTAAAGGTGAAAGAAACAAAATAAGAAATAAGAAATGAATTCAAATATGTAAAACTGACTTCTATAAAATGATAATTACTAAGTAAAGGACAAAAGTTTTGAGGGTCTTATTCATATTCATATTTTTTAAAATCCACTCAGATGTTATAAAGAACATAGTTAAAATATAAATACTTTGTACTAGCTCTCCAAAACTGTAACAATAGAGCAAATTAACATGACCTTTGCATAAGGTTTACATGTAAATTTACAAAGTGCTCTTGATCTTTGTACTGCAACTCTAAAAATAGTGAAGACATTAAATATTCTACTATGTGTTTTTACCATAGTAAAATAAAACAAAAAATAAATACAGAAAAGTTGAATATAAAAAGGATTACATATGTGAATTAAAAGAAACCTGACATAGCAGAATTTATTGAAATGTAACAAACTTTAAAAATAATAATAGTGGAGATAGAGACACCTATTATTTATAAGGAGTTAAATGAACTCAGAAGATATAGGAATTTTAAACCTATATGCGCAACGTATTTTAAACATAGCCATTATCTGCAGTTTGCGCATTTATAATTTTTTCCACTCATTAAAATTAGTTACCCCAAAAGCAATACTCATGGCATCTTGTGGTAATTCACAGACGTGTATGGAGCAATAAAACATTTGAGTTACCCAAAATGAACATTTATAACTAAACTCAAAAGAAGAACTTGGATTGCTTGTTTAGGATCTCATACTGTAAAGAAATTTTCTTTCATAATGTATTTAGCACAGTGATTTTCATATTTGTGTTTTTTTCTTTCCTTTTTTAGTTTTTATTTTGTTTGTTTGTTGTTGTTTTTGGTGGTTTCATCTAAAATGTCTCGCAACTTTAATGCTGAAATTCTTTCTAGTGTTCATAAGCATAAGAAGGCTAAGGTATTCCTTATAGTAAATAATTACATAAAATAGATTAACTTCATTTACTCCTAAGATAGATATAGTGCTGTGGGCTATGAATTGAATGTTAAAGAATCAGGAGTACATAGTAAAATGTTTAAACAGAGCAAGGTTTTATATAGTTGAATTCATGAAGTGTTGTGACTAGAGAATCACAGATACCTAATACAGAATTTATCCAGGGAGCAGCAGTTCAGTATTCACAAATTCAATGTTTACAGCAGCTTTATGGACAGAACTAGTATGAAAATAAAAACTGACAATATGTAAAACAAAAACTCTTGGAGAATTAAAATATAAACAGATAAATCCACTATTAAAATGGAAGCTACACCTTTTCCAGTAACTAATAGATCAAAGACACAAAACTAAATCAACAAGAGCACAGAGTATTTCAGCACAATTGACATGCTTAAACTACAGGCAAATTAAATCCAAACCAGGCCAACAGGCTGCAATAAGAATGTAGCATTTTTTTTGCTTCCAGGAAACAGATTTAAACCAAGATGTATTTTGCAAAATAACTAGTGTGCACTTTCAAATATTGCCAAAGTGATGAAAAAGATAGACTGATCTAGATAAAGAAGACTAACAAAATGCAACTAAAAATAACATGTAGTTCAGAATTAGATTTTGGACCCACATTTAAAAAATAGCCCTACAACCTTATTGGAAGAATTAACAAAAATTTGAATATAGATATCATTGGGGCAATTCATGACATTTGATTATGAACTATGGGTTAGATAATAGTTGATATAATGTGCCTGGTTTTATACTGTGCACAGTTTTTACATGTCAATGATTAAAAATCTAAGCACACAAGATAAATGATCTTAAAATAGAAGTGCTTACATGAAAGAAGAAAGGAGACTCAGACAGAAGCTAAGGATCAATTGGCAAATCTTTTTTGGAAGGGCAGAGAAACAGTGGTCTGTGACATACAGGGCAAAGGTCAGACTTGCCCTGATATTTTACAATAATCTGATAATGCGACCTATGAGAGTAATCCAGTGGATTGGATTAAATAAAATTTAGTGCAGAGATCAGGACACAGGTTGGAAATTATCATTAAGAGATTGTTTGCCAGGATTATCTTTCTACTTAATCTGGTTCCTTTTCAAATATTTGCTGCATTGTATGGAAACATCAGAATGTTCATCTGTCTCCTCCCCTAGAATGTTCATCTGTCTCCTCCCCTAGACCACGAATTGTCTCAGGTCAAGGATAATTTCATTCATCAGTCCTTTCCTGCATTATATTCTGTGGTGGACACAGCAAATAAATTCTGAATAAATGTTTGATGTATCAATGAATTAATGAATATTAATTGAATAGATATCAAAACTACAGAACCTCTTGTGAAAAACGTGAGGGATGAAAATAACCATAATATTGCTATCAAATTTTTGTTTATTTGCAGTATTTCTACAAAATGATAAAACATTTTAAATGGTGAAAATTTATAACAAAAATGTATTGAATATGGAAGCATCCTCTGAGGAAAAAAGAAAAGAAAATATTCCCTGCCCCTCTCTGTATCTTAAAAATAACAGAAGTTTACACTCAAGAATCAATGTTTTGTTTTGTCTTGTTTTTTCCTATTTTTTTCCAGACAAAGAAATTTAATAAAACAAATCCACTGAGTGTGGTGGCACACACTTGTAATCCCAGTTACTAAGGAGGCTGAAGCAGGAGGATTGCTCTGAGTTTGATGACAGCCTAGGCTACAAAGTGAGTTCAAGGCCAGCCTGAACTGCATAGTGAAAACTTGTCCAAAAAAAAAAAAAAATCCTGCTGTAGGTAAATTGATGAAAACCCTGGCATATAAAGTAGATTTAACTTCATGTGACCGTTTTGAATCTTGCAATGCAAACATAAAGTTATTCTTGTTGTTTTTCTGGAACATATATCTATACATCTTCAATTCCCTAAAATGTTTCTAAATAACGAGGCTCAACAATTTTCTACAACTTAGCCACAATCCTATTCACATAGGAAATATTTCTTTTTAAAATGCAGGATCTATACATGAATACACTGAGATAAATGGATCAACCTTTTTTGAAATACATCCCTTTATGGCCAAAATGTTTATTTAATGGAAAACATTAAATGATTTTTTGTAGCAACTTCATCATCTTTTTTGGTGTATTGAATTTGTGGTCAGCAAAAGACCTCAAGAAATTTTATATGAACTGTGGTCAAATTATATTGTGATCCAATACTTGCTCCTTTGGTTAAGATCAGGACAGCAGTTTTCTTTTTAGGCCTGTGTTAGATTTAATTATGCTGCCTTCACATCTGAAAATAAGATGTTGATTCCTTTAACTGTTAGTAGATCTTACAAACATGATGTGTGTGCGCGTGTATGTGTGTTCCTAGGGATTAAACCCAGAGCTGTCACAATGAGCTACATCCCTACTCCTTGTTAATTTTTAATTTTGAGACCTAAGTTTCCCAGGCTGGCTAAAACTTCCTCAGCATCCCAGAGTGCTGAAATTACATGTGTGTGCTACCACGTTCAGAAAACATTATTTGTTTTTTAACAAGTCTTTAGGGAAAATACTGGAAGCTAATTATCAAGTAACTGCTACAGGTCAGACAAGACAAAGTCTCATGACATAGCACTGGAACAATTCCTCCAACTTGTCAATTAGCCACCTAAACATCATCACCAAAATACTTATTTCCTAGAATATGTCTCCTGTAACTTTCTCTGTTAGAGTAAAATTTAAAATAAGCACAAAATCATGCCCAGTTTATTAATGTGATCTTACTGAAGAAACTCTGCTTTAAAAAGCTCAAATGCATTACTATAATTTTGGGTTTTTTTTTTCTCCTGAAATGACCAAAAAGTGCTCCTGATGACTGGAAACTTTGCTTCATGTAGCAATCCAAAAACACAGATTCATTCTATCTATAGTTCTGCCATTTTCCATATGTCACTTTCAACATTGTCATGTTCCTTGTATCAAACTAGTAGAAGGTAAAAAACCAGTGAACAAGTCATACTTGTCTTTTAAAAATTCTTGACAAAAAGTGAAATGCAAAACTGGGGAAGTGGCTGGCTCAGAAACTATTGTCAAGCAATAATTCCCTACTATGGAAGGATTAGAGAGCTACTTGCCTTATTTCAAATAAGTCCATGTGATGGTTAATCTTGGTTATTAACTCAGTTTCTTGAAGAGACAGCTAAGAAATTAGTAATGCACCCTTCTATACGTGTCTGGATCTGGTTCCTGGACACAATGTATGCCATTTTACAAATAAATCAGTCTGATAATTCATTTTGTAAAAATACACTTTCAACTCTCAAAAGATGATAGTTGAAGAGAAAATAGGCAAAATCACTTTAGAAATTTTGGAGAATCTATCAATTTTAAGTACATGTATTACTGTGCTTAACATGTTCACTCCTAATTATATTCTCATCCATAATGTGGATAAATGTACAACACGTATGGGAATTCTTACAGCCGCACTAACTATAACACCCAAAAATTAAAAATAGCTCAGATGTCCCTCAGCAAGATAACAAACTTCTTTCTTTCTTTCTTTCTTTCTTTCTTTCTTTCCTTCCTTCCTTCCTTCCTTCCTTCTTTCGTTCGTTCGTTTTGGGGTTGGTTTTGCTTTTTGCTTTTTGTTGTATGGGGAATTGAACCCTGGGCTTTCGTACTGAGCTAGCATTCAGCTCTTTTTTGATTTTTACAAATTTTGACAAAAGGTATCTATAATCACTAGATTATGTAGGCTACGTCAAGTTTGTCATTTCCCTGCCTCAGCCTCCCAGAGTGTGTGATCCATACTCAGCTAAGAAAACAAAAATTTAAATTTTTAAGCCATATTTTCAAACAATGCTAAAGAATATGTTGCTACGATAGGCCATCATATGAATTAATGCCACCGCAAGTGATGTGTAAAATGCCAGATGCAAAATATATACTGTTCTATTTGTTTTCATAAAACGCAGAAGGAAAGATAGCTGGTCTGTGGTACCAAAGTCGGAGAAGTGGTTTCCTTTGCCTGGGTGAGGTGGTGGGTGCTCAGAAGGTAACTACTGGCAAGATGCATGAGGGGAGTTTTGAGGATGCTAATTTCTAGTGTCTTCATTTGAGCACTTACACTGGTGTATTCATTTACTAAAACTAAATTTGCTTATAGCTTGAGTTTCTCATGTAAGAGAAATCATAGAAATGGGACAAGGGAAGGAGATGGGAGGGAAGGGAGATAGGAAATAAAGAACTGCAGTAAGAAAGTTGCAAGTAGAGCGTTTGCAAGTGGAAAAGGGATAAATTGGAAGGAGCATGGAGGAAGGGGAAGAGCTAGGAATGAAAAAAATTTAAGATGAATTATGTATATGGACCAATTAAAATAAATGTAAATCATTATGTGCTGCAAACACATACTAATAAAAATATATATCTAAAATAGAAGATAAAAAGTATAAAGATTAAGTTAATTATGCCATTAAAGTTTATGTACTTTCAAAGAAAAGTACTAATAATTTTATCATTAATGTTCTTTTTATTTGTTTTCAAATATGGACACTACTACCTGAAAGGATTTGCTAACTACGAAAACTAATATTAATGATTATTAATATTTTTTACACTCATCTAGATTTTAACCAATCATCTATATTTTTATATGACAGCATCAAGATCTTATAAATTAATAAACTGGTTGTGGTGCAATTAGATCCACACACATAACATTTCAGGGATACAACTGACTCAGTGTGACAGTCACTCAACAGATGTATCCAAGATTAATCACATGTGGAATGTGTTCAGTTCATCACAGTGATCATCTAACTGGTTGCTTTAGTTACAGTGTCTAATCTAATGTACTCAGTAATTTCTATGATGTCTCCAGTAGCAAGTCATTATTTAACTACCTTCAAAATGTGCTGCTTTACTTCTTATTCATAGCAAATAAAAATATGCTTTCTTTTAAGCAAGACAGTCTGTCTGAGGAGTTAAACAATTTCAAAAAACTACTAAACAATCTAAAACATTCTACACTTTTAGATCCATATTCATGAGTGTTTAATGATCTAGGATTCAACAGCATATTACTGTGGGTGTAAGTTTATATTCATCAAGGGAGAGCTTGATCCTTGTTTTCAATAAATGAATTGGTATTAAAACTTCAAAGCACTACTTAAAAGTCTACAGTAGTAAAATGTTGAATTTTTAGATTTAAATTGTGAATCTGATCTTTTGTTTATTGATTTCTTTTCTCAAGTCTTCTCCTTGGAATTCAGACTCTTGTCTATAAGCTTCAGCTGGCTTTGAAGAGAACAGGATATCTTTCTGGGTATAAATTTCTTTCATGCTAATGCATTAGTTTTAACAAGGATTTTGCTTTGTTTCTAAGGGGCACACAGTGTTTGATCTACTCTCGCACCTACTTTGATAAGTACTGGGGATATAGAAATGATTGTGACACAGGCTTTAAAATGTACTTAGAAAGAAAATGTACCTTGGAAATGTACCTTAGAAAGAAAAAATAATATACAATAAACTCTTGAGATATGCACTGAATGCAATGAAGCAAATCAGGAAATTTTTAGAAAATAGGTATCATCAGCACCTTGAAGGACCTGTGATAATATTATATTATTCATAAGCACTTCATACATACTTCCTTGTTCCTCAAAGAAAAGAGTCTCTGATTTTTACATTTTCATTATTATTATTAAACCTAAATTAAGTAACTTGGTGAGACTATTTGTAACATGAAATACAAGGATTTAATTTCAGATTTGTGAGGGCAATAAGATTTAGAAGAAAATTAGGAGACTTTGTAATCAGAGTAACCTGTTTGAGTTCTGGTTTGAGTTCTGGGGGAAAATGATCTGTCCTCTCTGAACCTTTATTTTTTAATCTATAAAATAAGAACTTCACATAAAGACTATCATGCCCTTCATATATAACAACCAAAGTATGTGAAGAATTTAGCACTATGTTTAAAAGAACAAGCATTTAGTTAACTTATATGTGTATGTTTTGCTTTGATGCTAAAGGAATGCAATGAATTAATGCTCTAGAGAGATAATTCAGTAACCAGTATGGAAAATAATTCAAAATTTCAAGAATCACATGCATGTACAATAACTAGCCATAAGAAAATGAATGTTGGAACTGAAACATTAATATTTGAAAGGAGAAGATGAGGGTCAATGCCATGCTAAGAAATGAAATCAACCAGGGAAAAAATACATAGACTTTGCACAAAGCAGACAAAGACTAAAACTCTGAAAAGTAAGAACATTCAAAGGTCAGAGTGTGAGAAGTGATGGAAGAAATTCAGGAAAAGTCTAAATATGGATAGTTAAATATTTGAAAGAAGAATAAAGTGACATGGCATGAAAACCAAGAGAAGAGGGACTTCAAAGGAAGTATCAACAAATAAGTTACCAGAATGAAGTTTAAATACATGCACACTATTTCAAGATCACTTGTGAAAGTTCTGATGGCTTCTTAAATTGAAAACTTGGAAGAAAAAAATGATTAAATGTACAAAAGATTAACATGAGCAAAATCATAAACATGGAAAACAGTAACGTGTACTTGGTGAATATTCTGTCAGTGGGATCATCTTATAACTATAAGGAATGATCAAAATATATAGTGAACATACATTAAAATTATGTATATAAAATTATTACAGTAAAATACACATTGACTTTAATTCCCACCAAAAAACTTCCCCTCACTTTGAACACATTTATCATGGCATTTGTGCCACTTTCTGAAGCAGTTATAGAAGTCATCTCTTATATCTTTCTAAAATGTGGGCAAAAATACCACAAACGCTACTACTGAGTACCTTCCAATGGAAAGGAAAGTTTATGAAAGCGTTATTACGTGTCCTCTTCCACTTTATTCACCAGAGCTGGTGCTTCAAACTTCCAACTCTACCTCAAGGTCAAAGCAGTCATTAAAGATAAAAATTCTGAAACAATTCAGGACACAGGTTAGACATGACAGCACAACTAAAGACAGTCACAAAAGAGGACTTCCAGAACTGCTTCAGAAAGAGGCAGTAATGATTGGATAAATGGGTTTGAAGCAAGAGAGAGTCTACTGAGTGAGATTAATCGTAATGTGTCTTTTAGGATAAGTTATTTTACATTTAAACATTCACTGTATTTTTCAAACGTATCACATAGCCCTTTTTTTGTGAGAAGTAGACAAAATACTATCTTCAGGCACACAGGATTCAGAAAATGACCATCTAGGTAAGAGTGAAGGCTAAAGTCAGGTCCATTGTCCCTCTGCTGTTGCACAGTGCAGTGACCCCAAGCAAATGGTCCTGTGTAGTTGAAATGCAGGGCATAGAAAGGGCACTACTGGAACATAATACAGAGCTTATCTTTTACAGAATCTATGAAGAAGCTTGAAAGTTAGTGAACCCTGTATTCAATTTAGGAAATATTGGAGAACCATCCATGTCTGCAAGGCAGAGAGCTAGAAGAAAAGATGGGGTGGTGGGAGATGAAAATGCATAGGGTGGTGAAGTATTTAGGCAGCTATTTCAATTGGAGACCTGAGGACACAGGTTCATTTTCTCCTTGGTTTTGTTTAAGACATTTTAAATAAAGTCTAAAAAGAAAGAAAAGAGGTCGAGAAAAGCACAGTGTTTGTCTATGGAGCTTTCATTTCCAAAATTCAAAAAAAAAAAAAAATTAGTTCCTCCAGGAGCAAATTAGGCAGATAGAGAAGTCTCTGCTCACCTTGGCAATATGATTTAGTGCCCTGCTTTCCACCTCTCTGAGGAGCTAAAATACTTTGAAGTATTATTTGTGGCCTTTCCCTTGGGTTTTCCTCATGTTTCCTGCTGCCAGAAGTAAAAATGAGTTCTACAGAACCAGAAGTTTAAAAGCTAAAAAGTTCAGTCCAAGCAACTCACACGGCCTCACATGGATTGCGTCTCCTGTTCACGCCTCTCAGCTCATAAATATCTACTGCCTGACTCAAAATCATTGCTTGATTGTTTTAATAAATCTGGCAGACTGTCTTCATAAATACAAAAAAGGCAAAATATGGAGAAAAAATAAAGAGTTAATAAGAAATAAAAGGAAAAAAATGCTAAAATTATTTATTGTGTACATAATTCCCCATGCAAAAAACATAAGACTTACAATCCTTACAATTATCTTGCTCTTACTATCAATATCCTACAGATAAAATTATGAAATTTATAAATTTAATTTACACAAGTGTAGGAGCTAAGCTTGAAATACTGTGCCAAATTCATAAAAAATAAATAGTATAATATTAATATTACTAATAAACCACAGTTTAAAGGACTATATCAAATCTAATGAGTCCACAAGGGTAATCCTGCACATACACATTTAAATAGAAAAAGTAAGTTTGCAACAAAAACGTAAGACACAGGTAAAAGTTTTAAGTTCAAAACCCAGTTTATTTACTTCCAGCCAAAGTAAAATAGCTACCACAAGATGTACCTTTAACCTCCCTCCTGAACCAGCTTAAAAAAAAAAAAAGAAAGAAAGAAACAAAATTAGGGAGCCATAGCTTACTATCTTGAAAGAGCTTTCAGACTGTGACACAAAAGGGACTAAAGTTAGAACTTGGTAGACTCCATGAGTTGAAGAGACAAAGGTAAAATTCCTGAAGGGATTAAGAGAGCCAGCATTCTACAGGGCAAGGTAGCAGGAAGGCCAGAGTTGCACAGAAAAAAGATTCCTGTCTTTGCAGAGACCCATGTTCCACCTCCACAATCCACTCTCATGAGCTTTCAGTAGAGTGCTCATTAGTGGAAGTGAATGACACAATTACCCAAGCCCAGGAAAACCTGCACAGAATGATTGGAGAGAAGTGTCTTTCACACACAGGAGTCAAGGAAAGTGTTCTGAACATCAGCACTGCAAAAACCTTTTAATTCAAAGAGCACTGGGTAAAGCACCCCGAAAGGTAGTGACCAACGAGTAGGAAATTGATTGCAGACTGAGAAATTCTTCCAATTTACCTAGAGAATCATTTATATGGTTTGCCAAATCCAAAACAAAGCAGAAATGTTTCCAAATATCTAAAAATAGAGTAAATATGATTTATAGAAACACAAAATTATCCAGTAATCAACAAAGCAAAATTCACAATGCCTAATTTCTATGTAAAGATTATCATATTTAAAAAGCAAGAAAGCACATAATAAATTTGTGGAAATTGACCCAAATAGAATGAGAGACCAAGATGGCAGAAGAGTAAGCAGCAGAGAAAACAGCTCTCTGTGAATCACTATCCAGACACTGGAATACAGTGTCATGAAGATGATAGGAAGGAGAGAAGTGGGTCTGCTACACCCAGGAAGAATCTAAAGTGCAAATTGAAGCCCACAAAGAGAGTGAAGTCTACAGAGAGAGTGAAGAAGGACATAGTCCATGGTGCCTTCTCCCTGAGATGAGACTCACTGCATTAGGCGAGCAGACACATGGTCACGGTGACAGTGATAGCAATGGCTGATGACTTCGGAGGCCTCTGAAGAGAGATGAAGAGGCAGAGGGGAGCAGCAGACATGAGGGACTACACTGACTAGTGGTGAGTGCAGAGGGCTTAGTCCTCCCATGAGAGAGAGTGATTGGTCAACAGCCATTTGGAGATGAGCTGATTGAGCTCAGAACCCAGAAATTCTGCTGGCTTCAGCTTACTTTGATAAAAAAAAAAAAAAAAAAACAGCATGGTACTTGAAAAAAAAAATAAAACAGGCTTGAAGATCAGTGGAACAGATTAGAAGATACAGAAACATCTCCAGCCACACTCAGCTATTTCATCTTTGACAAAGATGCCAAATACATTTACTGGAAGAAAGATAGCCTCTTTAATAAATAGTGCTAGAAACTAGCCCTGCACATGCTGAAGACTGAAACTGAACTCATATCTTTCACCATGACCTAAATTAAATTTGAAATGAGTCAAAGTTTAAATATTAAAACAGAAACATTGAATCTGCTGGAAGATAGAATAAGTAAAACTCTTGAAGACATTGGTGTAGGCACAAACTCTGTGAACAAAACACCAATTGCACAGGAACTATCACAAAGAATGAAATCCTGGGATCTCATCTTACTGAAAAACGTTTATGCAGAAAGAGAAACCATCAACAGAATAAAGAGACACGCTACAATGTGGATAAAAATGTTTGCCAGCTGTTCCTCAGACAAAGGATTGCTATCAACAACATACAAAGAACTCAAAAATATTAGTCCTCCTAGATTAAAAAACTCTACACAAATGGGTAACTGAGATGAATACACACTTCTCAGATGAAGAATTACAAACAGCAAATAAATATATGAAGAAACATTCAACATTACTTGTCATTCAAGATTTGCATATTAAAATAGCACTGAGATTCCACCTCACTCAAGAAAGAATCACTATTATCAAGAAATCAAATAATAACTGATGTTGGAACCTAAATGCCTACTGACTGAGGAATGGATAAAAAAAAGATGTGATACTTTTATACAATGGAGTACTACTTATTTATTTAAAAAAAAAACAAGCTTAAGACTTTTATAGGTAAATGGATGCAACTTGAGTCTATATTGATAAGTGGAATAAATCAAACATGCATGTGTAAACATTATATTGTCTCACTAGTGTGAGAAGCTGAAAGAAACTAAGATAGTTATACTTCTAACTTTGAGTTCATTGAAAAGAAAAGTTTGTGCTGGCACTGTTTGGACAGCTGAATGAAACTGTCACGCTCTAGGTGACTGATTCAGGGATGGCAATGTGCAATATATGCCATTGTTGTTCCTTGATAGTTGTGTTTTGAAATTTTGTTTTATATTTTTTTTCTGTGAAATAAAATGAAGCTGAAAAAAATGACCCAAATATGATGTATATTAGTTTAAAAACAAGAGCATTGAAATATTTATTATAACTATGTTTCCTATGTTTAAAAACTCAAAATCATAGAAAATATTAAAAATGATCCAAATTGAATTCTGGAGATGGAAATTATTATGTCAGAAACTTAAATTACACTATCCTAAATTTTTACAGGAAAAAGATTAGTGTACTTGAAGTTATGGAAATTTGCACTATCTAAAGATGAAACATGCAGATAAAAATTTAAATAAAAAGACTCTCAGAAACCTATGCTAAAACTTTAGGATCTCCAAAGGAGAAGTGTGAAAAGGGGGGGAGCCAAAAGAATATTTGAATAAATAATGGCCAAAAATTTTACAAAGTTGATAAATATCCAAGAAACTCAATGAACCACAAGTACAATAACCTAAACTGGACTGCATATCCTTTACAGTAACTGAAAACCAGAACTAAATCTAAGATCAACCAGAAAACAAGAATACGTTATATAAGGAGGCTCTATAATAAGAATTACATCAGATTTTTCATGAGAAATAATGCAAGTGATAAGGCAGTGAAGTATTGACTTTATAAAACACTGGAAAACGAAGAAGCTGTCAAACTAGAATTTTGTATTCAATGAATACACCTTACCAAAGATGAAAAGAGAAATAGAAATGTTTTTAGATTCACAGAATTCTACAGGAATTCATCAGACTTGTACTTCAAAGAATGCTAAAAGAATATTTAGGGGAAGAAACAAAAGCAAATTCATATTTTTATACATAAGCAACAAAACATTTTTTACTCTGTATCCACTAACACTTATTTTTTCTTATCAGTGTATGTGTACAATATATAGTACATTCATTTTCAGGACAATATAAACATATATCAGTATTGCATCTTGATTATTTTTGATCCCCTGTGGCCACTTCTTTTTCTTCCTCTCTCTTCCCATCCTGATCCCATACCACCTGTTTCTTACCACATCTCCTTTATCATACGCTATAAATAATTTACATCTTAAGTTTTCCATATAAGAGAAATCATTCATTTAAATTTTTATGTCTGATTTATTTCATTTAACATGATAATCTAAAGATGCATATTAAGAGCACAAAACCTGTGAATGTCTCCAACACAACCTAACTTTGATTTTGAGAAAGTAACATTGGAGTCACATTTTATTTTTCTCTTAAATAAGTAGTGAATAATAGTAGTACTTACCTTAACAGATTGTTGTGAAGATTAAATACAGACATGTATGCCCCAAATAATAACTAATAACTTGTGTAATAAAAACACAATAACTGTTTGTTTTGGATAAATATATCTATAGTAAACATGTCAAACTATGGATGAGAAGGATATGCATAGAACTGCCACCACTATCACCAATAAAAATATAGGAAAAAGCAAACATTGCTGGAAATAATAAGCCCCAGTGACTCATTATATGACTAGTGAAAGAATGGAACAGCTCTTATCTTCCCCACTGTTAGGAAAAGAATCCTGACAGGAGGAGAGGATATGTTCTTCCTATTTCAGTGCATGTAAGAAAGAGAATAAAGGAATGAAGTTCTCCCTACTGTGTTCACCTTTTCAGTCACTGTGGAAATCCAGATGCCAGGGACTCACTGAGGAGAAACATTCTTCCTGTTGAGAAGTGTTGGGAGCTGGGCATGAAATCTAGCTTTAGTGACCTAGTCACACAGCACTGCCCACAGTAAATTCTTAATTCTCAAGTCTATGAATGAGCTTCATAGTCTCAAGATCCCCTGAAATTGTATAAAAAAGTATGTTTTGTATTATTGGGGTGTGTGTGTGTTGTAAGAGATTTCATCATCATCAGATTATCACAATAAAAACTTGAACTCAAAAGATAAAGCAAACTACTAATCCAGAAGAAAACAGATTGAAACCAAAAAGTATATTTAATGAGATGGTCTGATTACAAAACTAGTTCCATGCTTCATAGGCTCTTGGGATTTTTGCCAGTCTCCAGGATTCTCAGACCAATTAAAAAGCATATAAAATTGAGGTGGGCACTAGAATGTAATTTATTAATTGACCAAGAGAATAATAATTGCCAGAAATTCTGAACTTTAGAAAATGGATCCACAGCTTTCTTGATCTTATAAGCCAATTTAAAATGGACACTATGGTAATCCCAAAGTTGCATGGTTAAAATTAGTACTGAAAGTATTTGTGTGGCCTTATTAAAAATTCCAAACCAGATAGCTTGACATTCTTTTCCACTCTATGAATAATATCCATAATAGGAACAGTATACATGAGATATTTTTACTCTAGGGACGTTCTCTTTTCTTTGGGCAAAGCTGGATTCTCTCTGACAAGCTATTCTTAAACTGCTTCTAATGTGCATGTGCATGTGTATGTGTACTTTATATTTGTTAATAATATTCTTTATGCTACTGCTCTAAATTTCTAACAGAGCATATAAAAGGAAAATGTCTTGATTTTAACTGTGAAAGTACAACATTATTTTTTTTACTTTAAGTTTTAAGAGAATTCTCAACTAAACCTAAGTATGATTCTTAAAAATAACCTTATCATTACAAGGCATATTCTATAACAATTTATTTCCTACATCTTTTAATAGTATAAGATATTATTGACTTAATTCTAATTAATCTAATCCATATAATGTCCTACACATCTTAGTTCATGTCAACTCCACTGCTGTCAGGATCTATCACAGGAGAAGGAGAAAAAGAACTGCACATGTGTAGGCATGAACACACACAAGCCATAGTCATACAAAGACACACACATAAGTAGGTTCAAATATAAAGTTTTGAGGTCATGATTATTATTTCTTCAGTTAATCAGGAGACTATATGCCTATAAAAGACAAATACTAAATCTTAAATATAGTAAATTTTAAGTATAAAGAAGAATCATTCTATATGATATGAGATGAGATAAGAATATTATTTACTGTGGAAATGCTGATTTACTTTACAAGAATATTTTGAATAAAACATTAATGATACAAAACATCCTTTGAGAACAAAAAAATCTTAACAATATTAATCAGAGTACCAAATAAAGACATAATGGTCAACAAGGTTGGCATTGCCTCTGAGCCCAGTGTTGTTACATGTTGATTCAGAATATAGATTAGAATCCATTTATTATGCATTTATTACATCTTTAATGAAATTTTATGGCACACATCCTGATTTCCTTAATCAATTTAGTGAATCAAAATTTTACTGTTAATTTTGTCTAAATTTTAGAGTTGTTTTCTGCCTAAAAATTCTACTACTTTTAGTTTTGTAGCCTTGAACAAATCACTGAATTTCTCCAACTGCTCTGTACCTTTATTTCTTAATTGGTAAGACAGAGATAATTATATAACCTTCCTTGGAGACCTATACTAAAACAGAAATGAATTATTATATATGTGGAATACTAATGGTTGATTTGGTGTATATAAAGCTTAGGAAAAAAATCATAGATATATTTACATTGGTTAAAAATGATCTGCAATAAGGCAGAAGAGCAGGAATGTAAGTAGTAAACGAAGAGGAATTCTATATCAGTATACAGTACATGCAAAAATCATAAGAAAAGAAATAGAACTTTTGAGGAACTCTATTAGTCTGATTTTCCAGTGCTGGACAGAAAAACCAACATCTATAACTTTAAAAAGAGGTTTAATTTGACTTGTAGCTTCAGAGGACTTAATCATTAGTCAGCTGGTTCCGAGGATAGGAACATTGTAGTGGAAGGATACAGTGAGCAAGGATGCATGATTCATGACATCAAGAAAGCACAGAAAAGAACAGCACCAGAGAGGAACAGGGCAAGGAACATATTCTACCCAAATTCATGTCTTCATAACCCACCAGACACATTCATAAATGTGCTCTAATTCCCTATGTGGTTTTCAATTCAAACAAGTTGGCAGCTAAACTTAACCATCACATCCCACCCCTTGTCAACTTGACATTCAAACACAACTCTTTAAATACTTTTAATCATCAAACAAACACAGAATCAAGTCAATAATTCTGTCTAACATCTACCTTACCTACAATTAAAATGACCATAATGCCTTCCCCATAGTCTCAGCAGTCCAAGGCAAAGTGTTTATAACTAAATCTTAGTCATGACTCCCTATTAAAGCAAAAAAGCAAGTGACTTAATCTGAAGATTCAGTGGCAAAGATAAACATTCCTATTCCAGAAGAGAAGAATAGACAAGAATTGCAAAGCAAAACTGAAATCTAGCAAAACAAACATTTAATTTCCGCAGCTCCATGACCAGCATCTAGCAATGCCCCACTCCTAGTACCAAGTTTCTCTATCAGTCAGCTTCCCTCTTGCTGAGATACAATGCCTGATACCTGCAGTTTAAAGAGGAGAAACTTCATTTACCTCAAGATTTCAGGGATTTCAGTCCATAATCAGTTATCTCCAAGAAAATAACATCATTCTGAAGGGTAAAAATTAAATGTAGAAAGATCTTCTTTGTTCACAGCAATTTTGTGACTTTTTTCTGAAAATTAGAGTTTAGAGTGCATGGCAAACCTCCTGACAATGGTAGAAATTTGTAAGCTTGGTCCTCTCCCAAGGACAGTCTCTTTCTTACCTATCTGGAAGCTACTGATATTTGTTCCTTTGGGCATTTTACCAGTTCTTGGAGGCCACAGTCTCCCTGCCTCCAGTCATACACACATTTGGCCCACTGCCCTTTTTGTTTCAACTGCTATTTTAGGGGCTCTGTTGGTTGGAGAACTTTGGAGTTTGGAGAACTTTGGAGAACATGGAGAGGATGCTCTCTGTCTAGATCCTTCCCATGTTGGAACCTGAAAGCCATGTAACAGGACTGTCTGGTGTTGGAATTGGAATTTTAGGTGTTGAAGTTCTTCCTATCTGGTGATGTAACTTTTCTTTCTGTACTTTCTCTTTTTTCTCTGTAATCATGTGTATGTTATTTAACAATTCATTAAACTTTATTTTCTTGCTTTCACCTTGATGTTAGAGGCTTTTATTGTTTACAAATTCAGACTCTAAATTAAGCATCTGGGACTATAGTCTCTTTGAAGTTACATATGCTGAAGAGTGAAAAAACACAGGTACCAGTTCATAGTGCCCAAATGTGAGAGAACGGTAACAATGCCAGAGAGAAGAGGTAAAGGACCAAAGGTTGGTTCTAAAGTCACTACACTATGTGCTAGCCAGAGGCAGCTAGAAAAGAGCTTTACTAATACCTTACATCCATCCCAAGCCTATTAAGTTGGTGATTAAGGTTGACCATCATAGAAACTAAGAGAATTAAAAAGATAGATAGTGAGAAAATAGCCTGGATAAGTAGCAAGGGCTCAGAGTCAACAAGAAGACCTTGCAGGCTCTTAAGCATTTCAGCCATTAATTCAGTCAGATTTTTGTTGCAGATTTTAAACTGAGAGTTATTTTACATTTTAAGTAAATGAATCGCCAGTGCAAAACACAAAGTATAAAGGTAAAAAAGTTTTTAAAAAATTTTAAAGTTACAGCTATTAAATCAGTGAAAGATGGCTTCTATTTGAAAATCATTGGTAGGTTAAAAGACACATTTATAATGAAGATGCACCTGGAGACTGAACATAAATCAATCTACTTGAATTGCCACCATAACTAATCAGATTTGAATATTTATAACTGAATGGACAAAGATGTCATCCACTAAAACAAGGAAAATAAGATCATTTTTCAATATTTGCACATATATTTTGCTAGTATAATATGTTAATGGGCTTGAACACTATAAATTAATTTTTCAATTTTCCTGGAGGATGGAAACTGAAGGGGAAAGTGTCAGTAGATTTTGCTTATTGAGGGGTTTCTGTTTGATTTGTCAATGGCCCCTTTCTTACTGTATCCTCACACAATTGCCCCTGAGTCTCTGTGTGCATGTCCTCGTCTCTGCTTCTTATAAGGACACAAATTGTATTGATTAAGGTCCACCCTAATGACATCATGGTCATTTAATTACATCTTCAAAGGAACTATCTCAAAATATAGTCACATACAGAAGCCCTGGGAGTTAGAACTTCCATATATGAATCTCAGTGGTCATGTGATTTATTCCAAGACATCATGCTAAGTTTGTTAGGAGCTCCAAGAAGAAAGAAAGAAAGAAAGAAAGAAAGAAAGAAAGAAAGAAAGAAAGAAAGAAAATGAAAGAACAGAGAGAAAGAAAGAAAGAAGAAAGAAAGAAAGAAAGAAAGAAAGAAAGAAAGAAGAAAGAAAGAAAGAAAGAAAGAAAGAAAGAAAGAAAGAAAAAAGGAAGGAAGGAAGGAAGGAAGGAAGGAAGGAAGGAAGGAAGGAAGGAAGGAAGAAAAAGAAAGTAGACTGGGTATATAGATCTGGAGTTCAAAAGGAAAAGATATTGATTAGAATTCTTCATATTATTTATGCACTTGAATACTGCTGAAAAATGAATTCAAGGTGTGAATGACATCACTGAAAATATAGGTATGTATAACAGAAGAGGAATAAACACTGACCATTCAAAAAGAAAAAGAACAAAATCAAAAGATGAGCTTTCAAAGAATATTAAAAATAAGAGCTGAAAATATGAAAGAAACAGAAGGATATGAACTCTTGGAAGCCAAAGCAAGTCAGTATTTCAGAAAGGACATTTAGTCAATGTTATATGCCATTTTAAATGCTAGGGGAGTAGCAAATAATATAAACTTTAATAGGACATATTAATATGTAAAAAGATAAACAGTAATTTAAAACAGTATTACAAAAGAAATGGAAATGATGTTATTTAAATTATTTATTCAATTAATACACATTTATGAAGTGACACTAAAATCAGTATTAAGAGCATAATATTAAAAAGACAGAAAAAGTCCCTCTCATGATGTACTTTACTGTTGAACTAGATTCAGAGTCAAATACTAAGGCATTGAAAACTTAGCCTTAATACTATGATATGTTTAGTTCCAAAATAGTAGGGAAAATTTTTTAGCATTTATCAAACAAAGCAAGAAAGAAAAGAATAGGCATACTCACTACAGGGGGAAAATTCCACCCAAATTCTCTGGGAAACAGATATTCAATATAGACGTATCTATAACATTGAGTAAACTAATGTCACATGGTAAATTGTAAAGTAATGCAAACATGGTAAATTGAAGTCACATTGTGAAAGAATTTCCATGTCAAACTAAAAAAAATTGCATTATTTTTTATTTAAAACAATTCCAATAGGAGCTTTTAAACAGGAATAAATTTTGTCTTATGGAAATATCATTGCAAGTACGTTGGAATATGAGTTGTAGAAAACATTAATTAAGGACAGATCTATTTATTAAGATTCTTCTTTAGCTCTCAAAAATATAGGCAATAACTGGTGGCAAAAGAAATGTAGAAGAAAGGACTAGTTTAAGCAGCATTTGCTGGATAGAATTGTCTATTCACTTCCATTAAAAAAAAAGGAAGGGAAAATACATAGAGTCAGGAAAATAAAACAAGGTAAATGGTAACTCTCTTACTGAAGAACACAGGAGACTGAAACAATCTTGACACTTAAGAATATAATGAATGGGAAGAGGAGGAAGATGGCAGATCAGTAAGCAACAAGGTACAGAACCTCTCTGAGACAAACAGCTCAGACACTAGAATTTACCACCATGGAGAAGACCAGAGGAAAGGAGAGGAATTCTCACAACCCAGCAAGAAACCAAGGAAAAAGAAAAAGAAAAAGAAAAAAAAAGAAAGAATAGAAAAACATAGACAGAAGGCTGGAGCGAGACAAGCTCTCGCCAGAGCCGGTTCCGCGCTGTGCTGGGTGCCTGGGAGTCAGACGACTCTCGTCTGTGCTGAAGTTGCAGTCACACTGAAATCGGGGGTTGTTGAGCTTGAAGCCCTTGGCAGGAGGATGTGCCACAGCAGAGAAGGGAACCGGTGTGGAGAGCTGCACTAACCCACGGTGAGTGCTTGGAATTTGGTCCTGCAGGAAGGAATGACTGACTAGACTACATATTGGAGTTGGGCAGGATGGGCCTGAACCCAGAAATGCAGTGGCATCAGTTGGTGGCTCCTGCCCCAAAGCGGACTGGTGGGATATGCTTGGGCTGGGTCACCACCCTGGTCAGTACCTAATAGCCAGGGACAAAATTTTCCCTAACCAGTGACATCTACATGGCACAGACTAATGTGGTGAAGGCACTAGCTGCTTAACTAGCTTTGAGGGGAGGCACCAGACTACACCACCCCTGTGTGCAGCTCACTGATCAACAGCAAACTGGAGAGGGCAGCAATCCACTAGGCAGCGTGCTTCAGAAACACTGTAAGCAGTACACAAAGGGCCTGAGACCTCCACCATACACCTGTCTGAAAGAAACCAGAAACATGACAAGAGAAAGAAACGAGAAAAAGCCTCCAGCCACCAATCCAGGGAAAAATAAGTCCAGGAGAGGTAAATACAAAAGAGATCAAGGGCAGCAAACATGCAATATCGGACATGGCATCGGCTGACACAAAGAAATATTTTTGTGACATTATAGACAAACTCAATACTGAAATATTAATACAAGGGAAGCAAGATATAAGAAGATTAATAAAAGAAATGCTAAGCACTTCTCAAGAAGACATAGATGGAAGAATGGAGGAACACAGAAAAAGGAGGGAAGCCTTTGATGAAGAAAAAAATCTAGAATACATGAAACAGATTCAAAGAGATTGCCAGGAAATTAAAAATTCCATTAAAAGCTGGCAAAATTGCTTGACAGAAACTAATGTTAGACTTTCAAGATCATGTGATCATGAAAGCAAAGATCTCTTGAAAATAACAAGGAAACAGAAGTAGCAATACAAAAGCTAGAAGATGAAAAGAGGATCTATAACTTAAGAATAAAAAATGTGAGTGAAGAAGCACACAAATGAAATACAAAGGCTATTCACAGAAATAATTAAAGAAAACTTTCCAAGCATAGGAAAAGGAAATGATATTCAGAAATATGAGGCATACGGAACTCCAGCCAGCTACAACCAAAACAGATCTACACCCAGACATATAATAATCAAGATCCCAGAAATCCATCACAAGAACAGCTGTCAGAGAAAAGAAACAGATCACCTATAAAGGAAAACCCATCAAAATCACAACAGACTTCTTGATACAAACCAAGATACAAACCAATCAAGAAAAGCTTGGAGTGAAGTATTCCACACCCTGAAAGAAAATAACCTCCAATCCAGATTGACGTACCCTGCAAAACTGTTTCTCCAAACTAATGGAGAAATAAGATGCTTCCATGACAAAGAGGAACTCGAGAGTTAGCGAACACAATCCAACCCTACAAAAAATACTAGATAGAGAGAAAAAAATCACCAGGTTTCCAGGAACAATGGCAGAGAGGCCTCAATGAATGGGGCAGGCAGTGGAATGAAGGAGAAAAGTAGACAACCAAAGGCAGAAAAATAGCATAGCAGATATGAGGCAGAGAAGATTGGCTATAATCTCTAACATAAATGGCCTTGATACACTAACAAATAGAAACACAGGCAGAGTAGATCAAGAGACAGGGTCCATCGAGATGCTCTGTATAGGAAATATAATCAACCTGAAACAGGGTTTATGAACCAAAAGTCAAAGATGAGAAAACGATGCTCTATGTGACCAGAGAGAAATAGGTACAGCTCCTCCAGCAGCTGCAGATATATTGGAAAGACATGACACTTTTATGCAGTGGAAAACTACTCAGCTATAAGGAAGCAAAGCTTTGAGGCTTTTGTAGGTAAATGAATACAACTCAAGATCAAGCTCAGGGGTAAAAAATTTCAGAACCACTTAGGTAGATAGTGGATTGTTCCCCTAATCTAAAAACTAAAAGAGTTAGTGGGATCCAAAACGTACAAAGCACCCTGTGAAAGTGAAAGGGGAAGAATTGTCTAAAAAGGAAGGCAGACACATTGTTAACAGTGTATCAGGATTTAAAATCCACATTATTCGTATTGCTCTTGTTAGTTTGATTTTAGTCTGTTCCAGTCTGTCTACTAGTACTAGATTTGAGGACACAGACAGCTATTCCAAAAATAGCAAGATATACTACGGTAACTATCCTTAATTTCCTTTTAACTTAATCTGAAGCCCTCTATTACTTACACTGTCTTACTATGACTAATCTTATTTGAATCTAGTTTGTTAGATCACTGTTTTGTCATGACTGATTTTATTCGAATCTGGTATGCTTGATAGTATCAAGTCTGAGAGTGTAGGCAACTATTCTGAAGATGACAAGATTTACTAGGACACTCATTCTGGTTTGATTATTAACTGCTTTTGGAGTCCTATAGTGTCCCCAATGTTTTGTTTTTATTAATATTGTTATGTACTGCTATGTTCAATTATACCATGCCTGAGGATATGCACAATTATATTGAAAGTAAAAGACATCATAGTAACCACTGTAGATCACATAGTATTGTGGTTTTATGTCTTTTCCATTTCATGTTTTTCTAGGAATTTGTTTTGCCTTGTTTTGATTTTTTTCCCTTTAATACAGAAAGTGTAACTGTACATGTAGAGACTCATGCATGTGTAGAACTTTGGGACAGTTTGCGAGAATTGATTATATAATGTACAATGAGATGAACAGATACTTTGAAGAAAAAGAGATACTAATGTACCCAGTGCTAATTCCATAGTATCATGATATGAAATATATCAATACTGTTATTCTTTATTCAGGGTGATATTAGTCTGTTTTGTTCTGTGTAATTCCAACATATGTGAAGGTGTGGACAGTTATTTTGAAGAGAACGAGAGACATTATGGCTGTCATTGTTGACTTCCTTAGTGTCTGGTCTTGAAGACCTAAAATGCCTTCATCATCCTGTTCTGATTAGTTTGATGCTATTTTGTTTTGAATGCATTCACTGTGTGTGAAGATATGAATGACAATTTGGAAGAAAACAAAACAAGAGTCAATATGATAGACAATGAAAATCTCTGGTGGTCTTGCCTTGAAATCTGTGTCTCTTGTATTATTTTTTTGTGATCTGTTTTGTTCTGTTTAATTTTACCCTATTTAAAATAAAAAGAATGCAATGAGTTTGGAGAAAATGTTAGTAGTCATGCTTCTTTGCTCTTTACTCTTTAACTTCTAGTTTATTACAATCAGGCTGCAATGAGGGCACCTACAACCTGACTCAGAGTTAGATTATTGTAGCAAAAACACAAAGATAAATACAGCTGGATTTTTATTACAAAATATAATTTTGAAATACATGGTACAAATTTTGGATGCAAAAATATTCATATTGTGAGATTATACATTTCAAAATTCAAAAACCAAAATCACCAAACTAATAATGCTTACTCATTAAATAGCAAGCAGAGAAAACTGATATTGGCCAGAATCAATTTTTCCTATTTATCAGAGAGGAGGTAGAATGCCCATTTACTGGTGAATAAGAGTCAGAAAAAAAATTGTATTTTTCAACTCATATGGGATTCTGAGAAGCAGGCTTCCTTCTCTACACTAAAACATTTAGATAGACATAGAAGAGATTAAGGACAATAAACTCCCCAGATTGTACATACAAGAATAGTGGAAATTTGGAGTCTTCTAACAATTTGGCTCAGCATTATCAGAACACAGAAGAGTGGGATAAAAGAACATCAGAAGATACCCATATTTGCAGTGAGAGAATCTCAGGAATAATGGAAGAGGAAGAGACTATCTGTGCTGTGTTATAAATGAGAATGTAATGACCTGTTTGGAGACCAGATTGAAATTTCAGCATCTCAAAAGATGATCAGTATGACAAATTCTGATGCAGGAACCAGCAAGAATATCCAAAAACCAGGTAGAACCTCATCTTTCCTTCTGCTCAATGTGCCTATTATGCCTCAAAACATAAATGTAATCTTAGAGAGAAGTGGTAAAGAGGTAAACCAAGAAGAACCTGACACTATTCTGAAATTGTCTGCTAACACAAGTACTAAATTTGGTTATAATACATAAAAGTATATTTTCCTTGTGGAAGTTAATAAGTAATAGAACCATAGACCTAGTTTTAAGAAGAAAAGTCTGGGCTAGTAGTTTCAATATGAGAAAGTGAGTACATAGATGCTAAATGGAAGCCAGTGGACTCAGAGAGATAAAGAGTAAGGAGGGCAGAGTCCTCAGTGTTGCAGCAGTTATGGGACAAGCAAAAGAGAAGGAAATGAAAATAGAGACCCCCCCCAAAAAATAGTGTGAGCAGTAATGGCACCCACAGACAAATACTGGAAGGCGAGATGGCAACAAGTACGACGACCAGAATTAAAACACTGCAAGATCACGTGAAATGTAGCCTGGATTTACAGTGGCAGTTGTTCCTTTGACTGAGAGAGTTTTATCCACTAGGTTCAGAAGGGATTGGAAAATTTGATAAATGATATAGGAGGGGTGGGCTGTAGTTATCAGAGAACTGAAGAAAGGAGTGAAGGTAACAGGGTAAAACAGGCAGGATGATGTTCTGTTAAGTAAATGGAGTAAGTTTTAACTTTACCTTTATTTTCAACACATTAATTTGCTATGATTTGTTTTATTTTGTGAATAAATAAATGAGCATTACTATATCTATAAAGGGAAAGAAAATAGATAAAATAAATGTTAAATGATTTTCAAGAGTAGTTGTAAGAATGCTGTAAAGTGTAAAGTAAAATATTTGGCTTTTGGAAAACAGTAATGTGAAAGAATAAATAAATAATATTGGACAGGGTACTCCACTATACACATTTTTGAAGAATTGAGGAAATAATTAAATTCAACCTATTATTGCCCTTAAAAGAAGACAAGGAGTTGTCAAGTAGAGTTGAGGAGGATATACGAAAAGCAGAAGGGTCCAAGAACTTAAGAATCTTAGCATCACTAGAAATTTATAAAGGAATACTGAGCAGTTCTGAAGAGGAATCCAGCTGAAAAGTAATCCCTAAAACCTTAGTGCTACCTACACTATTTTTTGAAACAAACAAACAAACAATTATTTTCTGAAAAAAACAAAACGAAACAAAACACTGATGACCACAAACATCAATATAACCAAGACACAATTCCTCATAGTTGAGTTGCTCAATTTTAAAAACAGGTAAATAAACAACTGTTGTTCAATGTGTTGTGCTTTACAAAAAAGGCCAATGTTCTGTGTGTAGAAAACCAACCTGGAATGTTAGAAGTTTTCATAGAGAACATGACAAATTATTTAGGATTTCAAGGAAGACATTTTCTAAATAGACAGAAAAGTTTTTAACTACAAATAACACATATAGAACGCATTGTAATGGAGTTAAAAATTTCAGGATATGGTACAAATTTCATGTGGCATAATAGGATAAGGAAAGGAAAAATTGGAGGTTAGCCTGTAAAGTAAAACTAGAGGCTACAAGATACATTTTATCAGATGTAATGATCATTCTTCAATAATTTTATAATTTTTACTATGTAGGTCTATGTCAGAGGAAAGAAGGACTCATTAATAGCATAAAATGATATTTATTCTAATCCAATATTATAACACATTCAAAGTGAAAGATAGGAAAAAAGAGACACTCTTACCATCATGCTGCATATAGTCAGTTCTTCAAGATTACTGATGAATAGCTAGAGAGATGGGAATTGCTAGATAGGTGAGAGGACAGACAGATATTGATTTCATAGATATAGTTTCTAAAATTTTATAAATTATTGGTTTCTTCTTTATAAATCATAGTTACAGCCACATGGCAGATTTGTCAGTTGAAAAGAAAAAGGAAACATTTCCTTTTACTACACGTGAGAAGACATTCATTTTCATCCAGAAGAGATTCGTTTGCAGATAATGGCACAGGAGACGGTAGCAAGTGGTCTGTGCAACAATCTATTATTGTTTGATATCAACAAGGTACTATGACGATGATTCCTTCATACTAAATCATTTCAGTGATAAAAATGAAAAGAGTTTTTCTGATGGCACTGCCTAAAAATAATGCAGTGGGTTTAAACCTTATAGATTTATAAATATAAAATATTCAAAGAAGAGATTTCTAAGCCACAGTTGTGGACTCTGTCTCAGTCTAAGAGTCGTTGGTCTCTGGGAATAATGCTATAATCCTAATCTGAATAAACTACCCTGCAGTATCAGCATTTTTCACAACAAAAGTAAAGGAGAGTTCCACATTTGTTTTTATTTCTTTTTATTATTCAGAAATGCGGACAAGTTTTCTAGATCAACATTCAGGATCACAAAAATTAGGTTAGTTAATCTCAAATCGCTTTACACTCTCTCAGTTTGAATTCTCATAGTAGATATTTCCATTGTCAAATGCTAGATTCCTTCTAACGGTCAAGTTACTGTGACGATGTAAATAATTCTCCCAACATTTAGTCTTGAAGCAATCATTCTGTTCAGTTCGACAAGGATTCTGTGAGTCAGGGAAACATGCAGTGGGGCTCACTGGCCTGTGTTCTGCATGTCTCATGATCTGGCAAGAACCGAGTGACAAGGTCGGGCTGGAGAAGTTGGGGAGCAGTGAGCTAGTTCCTCTCGTTTCATAGGGCTGGAGTGGGAGCTGCTGTTAGGAGCACCTACACACAACTCCATTTTTCCAGGGCTTCCTCACAACACAGTGACCTCCATGTACTCAGACTTACATGTGAGCATGGCTTTCGTGACCCAGCCTCTTAAGGCACACAGAGCACTGAATTCTACTGTAGTTACAAGGCTGGCCTGACTTCTCCAGGAAAAAAAAATATTAAGAAATCTGCAGATGTGTTTTAAAGCACATGAACAGCAAGTAAATAATGACATTCATAGTAAGAAAACTTGTCTACTGTGTAGAGAACATTTTGAATGTTTAAAAGGTAATGTGGGCATTATATAGCAAATTCTTACTTATTCTGAATTAATAGGCAATAATGTTCTAAATTTGACTGACTTTCAACTAAATGTTCTCAGAGCCTTCAAATCTCATAAAATATATTCAACATTATGTACAATATGAAATCTCTTACTGTATTCATTGAAAGAAAATTTAGGACAATGTCTACACCGTCATTTAGACTCAGAAGTCCACATTAGAAATTCCTTTAAGAATTTAGTATTAGGGGATATTCGGTGCACCTCTTAGAATCAGAAGACATCTCCTTTACAATATGGGACATATTACTGCTTTGCGTTGACACATGGAAGGTTATGCTCAAATCTATTTTCCAAGATGTATGTTAACACATAGAATGTAGCCAAGGAAATCCCAACATTTTATCTTTTTTCACTTTTCTATTTTCTACCTGTTCCTGTTTTATTGGACTTAAGTTATATGCTCTATTACTGTAAAATATCTGAAGTCCTTTTAGAAAACAAATGAATATGCTAAAATTAAAAGAAATACTTTCATTAAAGTTATTCTGAATATAATGGAACTTTTATCGATAAATCCAAAGAGTATAGCAACTTGAAACATCTTGGAATCAATGTATGAACATCTCTTTTCTTTTAAAGTAGCCTAAAAAGTGGAAGAAGTAAAGTTAAATCTATATTAACTTTACCCTTACACCTTACATGAAGTTGCTTCACTTTAAAATTTCTCCATATCTATTCTGTGTTTTCATCTGTTTTTCTCATTAAAAGGCAAGAAATCAGAGTTCTAGTTTCTCCTTCACATTCACCTGATAAATGGCTGTTCAATCTGTTTCTCTGGACGTGTATCATCTCATTTGCGAAGGTACAAAGTGGAAGACAACATTGCAAATTTCTGATCTTTTGAATCTTTCAAGTTTATGATTACCGATTTAGATTTACTAGACCAATAAATGAAATTGAGGCCAGGGGTGTTGCTCAGCAGCTCAGCACCTGCCTGGCAAGCATGAGACCCTTGGTTTATTTCCCGGTGTCGCCCCCAGAAAAGAAAAGAAGTTGATAAGCCATACGTGACAACATTTTACACATTCATTCAGCAAGTCAAAAAAATTAAAATTCTGAGCCAAGAAAATAGTATTAGCCAAGAAATTAGTCTGTCTATATGATGATGGAGAAATATAATATTTAAATATATACTTTCCACATTAAAATTTTGAAAATATGTAATATTACTATCCCTAGTAAAAATTATAAAATTTAAATTTTTTTCACTTGAGGTTATTTTTATATAATGTATATATAAACTCCTCATATATCTGTTTTATATATAATAGAATAAGATTAAAAAACTAAAATTGAATTTGAAATTTTTTAGCTCCTTGAAATACATGTTGAATTTGTTTTAATCATTATAAAATGAAGCTAATAGACATATTTTTATATTTTCATGATCATCCAGCAGTGTGAAATGAGCAGAGGTTTATATGTTTATTAGAAGTGTATGAATATACTTCCACCTGTATTCTCTTGGACACAGAGGATAATAATATTTTTGCTTCAGACAAAACTTTTTTGAGTTGTACATATACAACTTCATGCATTCTTTTGAATAAAGACATAGCATTTATATATACATTCCGTGTTGGGTTTTCTATTAGTACATGTCTACCATACATACTGATTATATTAATTGTGGATAGTTGGTACATACACATGGCACATCTTAATTCTTTTTACATCAAATAAACAAGAAATTAGTGAATTGTCATTGCTTTTTCTTCTAAAATATCTAAAATCTTTCCTACAGTGTTTTCAACAGATAAGAAAATTCCTGAAAACTTTTCAAATCTCTAGATATGGAAGAGATATCTAGAGATATAGAAATATCTAGATATGGAAGGTCTAGAATTTGTGTTGCAGTGTGAAATAAACAACACAATGGGCAATTATAAACTCAAGATGCAGTCTATCATTGAAGCATTAAGCAAAAAAATCCAGCAATTCTTATTCAGTCGGTCATAAGAACGGTATCAGACCTTAGTGAGACCCCTAAGGATGGCAAAGTTTTGTTTCTTGTCTGTCAGAACAAAAGTTTACTATTACTACCAAGTACATTTATATATAGTCCATAATAGAGTAGGACCAGAGAAACCTGGCTCTGTCTTGGAATACCAAGAGAGCCATAATCATGATATTTAATCTCTAGAGTATCAGTTTATTACCAGGAAATGTGAGTAGCTTTGAGGTCTGGATTAGAAAATATGTGAAAGTGCCTGGAACAGTGTCTGCCATAAAGAACAGTGCTTCATAATTAGAATTTCAAGCATTTAATATAATAAAGCTGTCACATTATTTCTTCTGTCCTCCATATTTTTGTAGAAAACAGATCATGCCTATCATATTTTACAATAAAAGAGTATTTAATGGCACTGGTTGAAAGGAATGATCAATATATGCCACTTAATTTATAAAGACCTTTAAAAACCACTAAGAGAAAAGAAATGCACAGCAGTCCTCATTCCTGTTTTATAAACCATTTTATAACGTGTTTGAAATCTAGCTATACTTTAATAGCATCCCACTTGTTAAATAAGAAATATATAACTCCTAAACTATTGTAAACTCCAAAATCGCAGTATCCATACATAAAACTCAGAAACCTTGGCAATTTTGGCTGCTATGGCCAATTATTGCTTGAACTTTTGAGACAAATTTGACTAACCTTCAAAGTAACAACTGACAAAATTACATTAATTCAAGATTAACCCTAAAAGAACTCCACCCCAAAAGGTTCTTTCCCCAACAAACACTGAGTGCAAGTGTCTAAAATTCATTTAACAGTAGACAAAAATATTTTTTCATAATTAGCGATAAAATTTAAACATTTCATGAGAGTTAATGCTTATTGAGCATCCAGTATGCGGCAAGACTATCATGAATTTAATTATCTAAAAAAGGAAAGCAGAGGATATTGTTAATGGGGTAACAAGATTTAAAATCTACATTATTCTCATCACTCTGCTTGGATGGATTACATGCTATTTCAGTTTGTCTACTTACACTAGACTTGAGGACATGGTCAGCTATTCCAAAATAAGAGGACATATTATGGTAATCATCCTTAATTTCCTATCAACTTAATATGTATAACTTATACTGTCCAGAACCGACTGATCTTATTTGAATCTGGTTTGTTAGATTGCTACTTTGTATTGACTGATTTTATTTAAATCTGTTATGATTGATAGCATCATGACTAAGAGTATAGGCAACTATACTGAAGATGACAAGATTCACTAAGATACCCACTCTGGTTTGATTATTACTTGCTTTTGAAGTCTTACAATGTCTCCAATGCTTCATTTTTATTAATGTTGTTATATAATGCTGAGACACAATGGTAACCATTGTAGATCACCTTGTGTTGTGGTTTTATATGACTTATTTCTTCATGCTTTTCTAGGAATTGTTTTGTTTTGTCTTGCTTTGTTTTGTTTTCCCTTCTAATACAGAAAGGATATATATACACGTAAAGACTCAATCATGTGTAGAGCTTATAAACAGTTTACAAGAACCAACTATATAACACATGTTGAAATGAACAACTACTTTGAAGGAAAAGAGACATTACAGTACCCAGTGCTGATTCCATAATGTCATGATGTGAAATTCAGCAAAACTATCATTTTTTGTTCAAAGTGATTTTAGCTTGTTCTGTTTTGTTTAAGTTCAACACACATGAAGGTATGGACAGCTGTTTTGAAGAGAATGAGAGACACTATGACAACCATTCTTGGCTTCCCTAATGCCTGGTCTTGAAGACCTGAAATGCCCTCCTCGTCCTGCTCCGATCAATTCCTTACTATGTTGTTTCATGTGAATTCCCTGTATGTGACAATATGGACAACTATTTGGAAGAAAACAAGAGTCAACACAATAGAGAGTGAATATCTCCAATTGTCTAGTTTTGAAATTTATGTCTCTTACACTGCTTTCTTATGACCCGCTTTGTTCTGTTTTGATGTGTTTAATTTTATCCTTTTGATATAATTGCATGTATATCTGAGTGGGTAAGATGGATGACCATATTGTTGTTTTTGTCAGATCGTGGAGCAGAACTGTTAACAGTCTCACTATTTGAATGTCTACTTTACATGTTTTAACTTTGTAATTTGAACAACTATTTCCTAGAAGTCAGTATGTAATTTGTAAAGTAATAAATTCTTAGTTTTTTTGTTGTTGTTGTTGTCATTGTTCTTTTCGTTTTTTACTTGGAATTCTATATTGCTGCTACCCTTTATTCTGTTTTTTTTCTCTCTTTAAATAAATTTTTTTTAAAAAAAGACTATCATGAATATGAATTCCATGTTTTAATACACTTAGATGCAACTATGGACCTTTAGCCCCCAAACTACTATTATTTCACTTTATGTGGAAGAAACTGAGGAACAGAGAGGCCAAGTTATAAACACATTTTAAAATCATAAGCAGTGGATCTGGGTTTTAATTCAGATAGTCTGGCTCATGGATACTTACTTTTTGAACTATTTTTAAAAATTGTTACAGGGGTTTATTTAACAAAAAGTTTAATATTAAAATGTGTATAATTTAATTTTAAGTCATATTGCAGTTAGCCTTTTAGAGAGAGGCCATGGAATTCTTGAGTGAACATTATTAGATTCATTGCCAGGCTTCTAACGTGATGATATTTCTTCATTTTTCTAATATTACTCTGTTCCCTACTATTTGCCATCTCCACACTACCATCTCTAAAAGATTGATAAAGAAATCAAATTTCTGCAAGATACCTGGGACATGTCTGCCACCATTCAATCTCAAGGATACTGTCTTGTCCATGAGTTTTTTCAGAGACTATCATGCAAAATAAGAGGAAAGCTTGATTCTTTTCTCTCAGGTTTTATAGAAGGTGTTATAGTTTGAAACTTACAGTTTGGAACTTAACCCACAAAGGCCCACATGTTAGTGTTTTGGCTCAGAGGGTAGTGTTATTGGGATATGGAGAAAATCAGGAAGTGGAAAAAACCAGAAAAACTGGTCATCAGGAGCATTCCCTTGATCTTGAAGGGATTGTGGGACCTTGGCCTTTTCCGTATCACCATTTTATTCTGATCCATGAGTTGAGTGAATTTGTTGTACTCATTGCTCCCACCACAATGAGCTCCTTGTTATAGGCCCAAAACAACAGGACAAACTGATGGTAGACTGGAACTTCCAAAATTGAGCCAAAATAAATCTTTTTAGGTATAATTTTATTACAGAAGTCTGACTAATACAGGGGCTATACAAATTGTGGAAGCAAAGAATAATAGATACCTTTGGAAAGAAGAAAATGACATAGTAAAAAGGAGGGGCAAACATACCACTGAAACACCTCAGTGATTACATAGTTTGGTCAAAGACAACCCTATGTCCAATATCTTATTCAGTAATTTTGGTAGGTTCTTCCAACAGCCCCTCCCCCTAGACTTTTATTCATAAAGACAGAAGTTATGAAAAAGAACAGTTGGTATTTTACTTCAGGATTTCTACTCTCAATGCTGAGTTATGACTTTGCTTAAATTTTCATTTTAGGCTAACTAATACCATTTCCTGATAATTTATTTGTCTATAACATATTTCAATTTAGAAAGTGCTAAAATAGTATAATCATTTTAAAAATAAGTTTTATTATAGCTCTGTTAAACACTGGTTAGAGCTAATGAACATTAGCTCTCACACATGTCAATTTTAAGTGCTACTCAAATATCTTATTTTTTTTCCTTAGGTAAATGTCAGGTTGTTGACAAATGTTTTATTGGAAATATGCTATGCATGGAATTAAAGAATATTCTATTTTTTCTTCAACAAACAACAACAATTTCAAGCTGGATTCTAAGAAGCAGTACGGCTTCCCTGAGTGGTTTGGAAATCTTCAAGATGCATAAATCAATGTCAGAAACTCACTAAGATACATATCTCATGAGTCAAGAGTCCTTTCCTTAGAAAGGACAGACAAGAAGATAATCAGAAAGAACACCTAAAGTCAACTACACACTTGGCAGTTGTTCATATCTATTGGGGATCAACAGAGCATGTGGTTCTCAAATCCTGGTATGAGCCAGTGTTGATAGCATTCTATTACTCCTCATTGATAATATTTTCCATAACAGATGATGTGATCAGAAATATAAAACAGACATATAGATATTTCTAGCTTGCAATGGGGCTATAGTCCAATAAATCTATCAGAAGTTGAAAATATGCATCCAAGTACATTTCACACACATAACCTTCCAAACATCAAAGCTTAGCAGCACAGCACACTGTAGAGTACGTCCCGGTCAGGCTCATGATTGTGCGGCTGACCGTGAGCTGCTGCTGGATGCCACAGTGCCCAGCAGCATGAGAGTATCGTTCTCTTATGTATCACTATCTGGAGATGGGACCAAAATCAAGTGTAATTTCCTCTAAAAGCATATAGCTTTTGCATGATCATGGAGTAAAGAAATTGTTAAATCCAAATGAGGTAGGATAGAAGAAATAAAGATAGGTATAAAGGAAACCCAGAAACTTATAATTTTAAAATTGTGCAGTTAAGAAAAACTGCAGCTTCAGGACATACAGGTTACTCAGGCCTTTTTCTCTCTGCAGAGAAACTCATGGGGAAAAAAATCCACCAGGGTGTTAAAGACACAATGAATGGGAAAATTGGGAGCCCTTGTTTTTAACCTGTAAACAGGACGTCATAATTCATAAGTAGAAAGGTCCATCATCTTTCACCTTTAAACTGAACACAGAACATTCCAAAGATTCACAAATGCCACATATTTTCACCCAAATATTTAACAAAGTGTACTATTAAGTGGCAGCATAATTTTAACTTCAAACACCTAGAAATGGTTTGCATTCTAACATAGTCCACTAGATGAGCAAATCTGACAGACACTAGGAATACACAAACTAGATCAAGTTTCTTGAAGATACCGTCAAGTCTAAGAAAATTCCAAGCCCCAGCTCACTCTCTCCCCTCAAACACTACTCTATTTGGAATGTGCACTTATAAATTCTGCCTAATAAACCTTTTATGGCATTCATTGACACACCCCTAATGTTCTTTTTCAGTGACAGAAGTCAACAAACCTGAATCCCACCTCAAGGGTATAATGAGTAAAGGTTCCTCATCTCTGGTTTGGGAAACCTATTTAGATGCCATCCAGTGACAAAAGCCTCGTGAGATGGGGCCCATCTGTGCTATCAACTGTCCCACTCACCGTATCCATTTCTAGTTCACTTTCCATTCACTGATGCACCGAATAGAGAAAAACCAGAGTGACAAGGTAATACCAAATCTAGGAAATAAATGCTTTTGTGTATTGATTTCTTCCCAAACTTACATTGTGCTGAAATCCCACTCAAATCACTTTCAAGTATTTTCCTTTGGTGACAATAAAACTCAGGTAAAATTATTCTTATGATTTTTTTCTCATCCCCGTGATACACATCTTATTGATTGAAATCAGCAGTTTTATGGTTATATAAAAAGAGCAGCATTTCTTATTCGTGAATTTATTAAACATTACCTAATTGATGCAAGGCATTATTCCTAGCTGTATACAACGGTGAGCAAGATAAATTTCCTGCATTAATCAGTTTATATTCTTGGAAAAGGACACTGGCAGAAGCCATCCACACACAAAAGATATAACTTCAGTGTGAAACAGAATGAGATTCTAAGAAAACGTTAAAATCTCCTGATACTTTAAGTAGGTTGTAAGAGAAAATTTTCTAAGAAGTTGGCAAGTTGAGACCTAAATGAAGAAATAGTCTAATAGATCAGAGGCATACAAAAGTACAAATTCAAAGACAGAAATGTACAAGCCAGGCTTGCAGATTTGAGCAATGAAAAGGGAAGTGAAGTGGGCACAGAATGGAAAAGGCCAGTGGAAATGCTGCCCCAATCTTGCACAGCCTTGAAGGACAGGGAATCAATTCAGGATTATATTTCATATAAAATAGGCAACATTAAAAGTGTTTCACAAAACAGAGTGGTATGATTTGATGACCATTTTTAAGAAAATCCTTTTCCTCATTGGAGGATGGCCTTAGAGTTTGCAAAATGGGAATAAGATGGCAGTTGAAAAGCCAGGAGACTTTTTCTATAAGAAAAGTAAGAGATGATGTTGACCTCACCAGTGCAGTAAAAAGTTAAGAAGTAGTCAGACTTGAGACATCATTTAAGATGACACTAACACAGGGCAGCAGGTAACAAACTCTTCCAAGGGTAGAAGACATTTCCAGTACAGTAATGGCACCTTCACCCCTTTACAATATCTGCTAGAAAAGTGCTGTTTGGGGCCAATTTGAAATTTGTTATTTTCAATCTCTTATTTGAAGCTGATACTTTCCATAGGACCAACAAAAAGATACTATTATCAATTTTCTATTTGTGTGAGGGCAAAACCAACCAAAAGATGCAATTCCTGGTCCCTCATTTATAAGTGACAGGAGGCCAAACATGTTTTTCAATAGAAGAGTTAATACACGGCATGATTCCAAGTGAATTTTTTTGGTAGGATGACTTTCCAAGTACCATATTTCCACAAAAGAGAGAAAACTTGAATTTTGGATGCAAAAACCAGCTTTTCTCCCTTATTTTTGGGCTGCTATAAGCCACCCCATTCTAAATTTACAGTGTGTGTTTCTTTTCTACTTTCAGTAAATGTCTGCCTTTTCTGCCTTTTCTGTTATGTCTTTTCCAATTATTTCTTTGTGACACCAACAACTTGTAAAGCTCCACAGAACCGTAAGTAGGGAAACATTTCTTGATTAGTCAGCCAGGAGGTAAAAGACATCCTGTCTTTTCTCATCTCAATTGTCTGGTTACACTCATGTGGACATGGTTTGGACAGTTAAAAGCCACCAGTGACTTACTGCTTGACAACTCCTGAGATAGTATGACTTAGTCATGGGATTGATATTATAGGCCCTGCCAAGCTCAAGATAATTCCCATGTATCTGCTATGTTTTTATACAACAAAAAAAATAAGATATCTTAGTTGTATAATCTTTTCCTACTCCCTGATTGTTTTTCCCTTTGGGAGCTTTGCCTATAATCCTTTGTCTCCCCTTCTGAGTTATCATATCTCTTCTTCATGCTCCTTATGCAATAATAAATACAAATATCCTTTTTAGATCTCCCTCTCAATTTTGGGTTTCTATCCTTCATCCCTTCTTATTGTTCACATTCTTTTATATGTGAAACTCTTCTCATTACCACACTTGTCTGTTGAGTTGTTTTCTTATCCTCTTGAATGTCTCTGAAAAATGCTATGGCTTTCATTTCTGAAATCCTATGAAGTCAATTCACAAAGCTAAATATCAGATAGAAAAAATAGTTCTTGAGGAGTGTACTGAAGCCTGCCCTGGGTCCTAATGGACAACAAACTAGAAGTCAGTTCCTTTCAAGGTTTACCTAAAGAAGAAACAATCTGTCTTAGATAAATCTCATTGCTGGGATAAAATGCCCAAGATCCTTTATAGAGGTTTTGGTCAATAGCATTTGGGCTTAGAAAGGAGGGAGGCTGAATGGTACAGGGACATGACAAAAGAGAAACAACCCATGGCACAGAACACAGGAAACAGAGTGAGACCAAGGGGGGAGAGAGGGAGACAGACCCTTTCAGATTATGTCTTCAGTGACCTACTTCCTTCCACAGGTTATACCTTCCAACCTCACATTTAGTTGTAAACTCATCAGTGAAATAATCCACTGATAAGTGTCACACCCCTATGATCCAATCATCTGCTAAAAGCTCACCTCCCCATGGACAAAATGAGGTTTTGGGATGAAATCTAGATACATAACATAAAACAAGCCTTCCTGGCTAACTTCAAGAAGTTAACTAGTGTCAGTTGGAGCACATATTGGCTGTTTAATAAATTTACTTTTGTATTCCAATTTGAAGTAGTATTACCATCAAACTAGCGTGAGTAAAACATTTCTTGTATACTAGAATAGTTCTTAAACGGAAATTAAGGGTTAATTTGTTATTCTGTAGTTTTCTGCTCATGTTAAAATAAGGTTGCCTCTCAAAGGAACTTAAAAGTATGTTGTTCAGTCAGCTCTCCATGGAATATAAACCTCTATAAATTAACACAAATCAAAGGAAAAAGTGGTACCAGGACATTTTTTAAACCAAAGTGTCCACTAGGCTTATTATGAAAGGAAATTAGTATGCAACACAGAAAAGGAGATATAAAGAAAATTGTAACCATAAAGATTTATTTTTTGTGTGAAAGGATTTTATATGCTAAGGTTTTGCCCTACCAGTATGGAAAACAGAAAATGTAGAATCAAAACCAGAAGTCTCAAGTTTATCAAAAAGCTTGTAGAGGATGAAGCTTGTACAGGAAAATACATGTGTTTAGCTGTTGTAAATTGTTGCTCTTGTTGCGTTCTTTGGGTATATGATCTGTCCCTCTAAATCTCTTTGTGTTTCAAATGTGTCTAGAGGATTTATGACACTGACTCTCAAATCATCACTCATTCCTACCCAGATCCCAACCCCCTTTCCAGTATTTCAGTGTTGGCCAAAATTTGTTGCCCCTTACAATGAGAGTGTAAAGATGAAGGATGCCAAAGTGCTGCCTGCTATGGCATGGAGGTGGCCATCTGCCTCCAGTGATGGCCACCCATGAATCCTCCTGTCCCTCACTGTAGTTGTTGTTGTTGCTGTTGCCTTAAAGGCTTGATTTCCCAAGGGAGTCCACAAGAACATATTTTTAAAAATAAAGGTTGGCTTTGCTGAGGTGTCTCAGGAGAATGTGCAGATTTCCCTTTTGGCGTTGGCAGCAAACATGCATTATCTCCACTTCTAAGATAGGCATACTGTGATGTTGGGTGATTCCGTGATTGGCTAAGGGAGTACAGTCAACATTGGCATCTCAGCTCAGACCCCTACCCAGGGAGATGTCTTATGACTCAAAAGGAATGCACAAGTCCAAAGCACACATAAGTCCAGAGACATCTAGCACCACAGCCTCAAGTTGTTCCATTTTATTAGGAGATGACCTGGAGCCAAACAGGCTGGAGGCCAACTCAGAGGACACCCTGTAAAGCTCCTATGGGTGTGTGCACTTTGGGCACCCAGACCCATCACAAAGAATGACTCATCCATTCTGCCCGATTCTGTTTGGATGCCTCTTCAGACAGTGGGATAAATTTGATCCCTGACTCTCAAAAAGAGTATTTTATATTCCTGCATGATACAGCTTGGTGAATGTACAAGTTTGGGAGCCAACTGACCTGGGTCCAAAAGAGTTGTGGAAATTATCATAGAATTATATCACAACTAGATCTTTTGCACAAAAAAATGATGGAAGATGATGGGAAATGCCCTATGTCCAAGCTTTAATTCCTGTATGCTGAAAGCAGGTCCCTCTGAGAATCAGTGCCACTGGTGGCCTCTTGTCAGTCCCCCCCTACACTGAGCTAAATCCTTACCAATCTGGGCTATTAATATGGCCAAGAAATCCAGACAAGCTCCTGAGATCCTTTGTATTTTGGTTCTGTGTTTAATTATATCTAAGACTAGAAAACTCAACATCTAAACCTACCTCTATCCCACCCTTTTGGGATATGTCCACACCAGAGGGCATGGTATGAGTACAGTTTCCTTTTTCAGTTGTAACTATCCAATAGCACACAGGAAAATAGGAAAACTCTATGAGGATCCCAAGAGGTTTACAGATAGCCCTCATACTCTAATGATGGCCTTTGATCTGACTCATGACATGTTTACTTTATACTGCTTTCTCGTTTCTCAGCAATATATATTCAGGCCAGCCTGAACAGCATAGTGAGACTCTGTCTCAAAAAGACAAAAAAAGGGACCAGGAATTTAGTTCAGTGGCATAAGCACCTGCCTGGCAAGTGTAAGGTCATGAGTTTGATCCTGAAATTAAAAAAAGACAAAAAGACTATATGCATGTGTATATATATATATATATATATATATATATATATATATATGGAGAGAGAGAGAGAGAGTCTTCTTTCCACAAGCCTCCCTTTTTGCTTTTGTTGCTTTTGCTGTCTTCTGCCACTGTAAACAGTTGCCCTTCTGCCACACCACCCCTGTGTTGCAGACAACTGATTATGGACTGAAACCCCCAAAATCTGTGCACTAAATACAGATTTCTTTCCTTAATTTTAGATGTTGGGTATTTTGTACAAGCAACAGGAGAAAAGTAATCAAGAATGAATATATATATATATATGAATATATATATGAATTCATATATATATATATATATGAATATATATATATATATATATATATATATATATATATCCTTATGGCTGCCCTAGAGGCAAATGTTGTGACCTTTAGGGATACACCAGAAGAAAACAGACCTACTGCCAATCTATTTGGGTCCCTGGCTGTATCCAGTCGAAAGTTGAATACTGGTGGTAGGTATGCATAGAGAAATGTCAAACCTTGTTAACTATGATAGGCTCAGAACTACCAATCAGAGCCTCAGTGAAAATCATGTGGCATTCCATCAATGGCTCAATTGGTTCTCTGCAAATATTAACCTGGACCCTCAGTCTAGGGAGGGTCAAGTTATTATAGGCCAATACTTCATCAGCCAATCAACGACAGATATCAGGAGAAAGCTACAAAGATTCCAACAGGAGCCACAAATGAGATGACTCACTTATTCTATTTGGTTATTACAGCAATTTTATGAGTAAAAAAGGCAGGCTAAAATCATGCTGGCCTTTATGGGTCAGGCAAGGAGAACCAGAATAATTCAAACAGCAATTGAGGTTAATTCAAACAGCAATTGAGGTAAGACTCGGTGATTTAAGTGCAAATAATTGAAGCATTGGGCAAAGAAGTGCCCTCATAAGTTGCCAAGTCCTTGCAATCTGTTAGGATATAGATGAAGACCCTTAGCACTGAGGGGGTACTGCCTTTCTTCCACCAGGGAGATAAGGTCATCCACCATCATGATGGGCCTGAGAAGAATGCCTGGGACAGTTACTGATGGTGCCTGTTAGTATAGCCCACTTGACCCCCACACAAGGACATCCCAGAAACTGAGAAAGGAAATCACTTTTCTTTCGGTTATAGAAGCCAGTGAATCAATCCAAACCTCCTAACAGGGCAAATTAATATCCTATTCTTTGCTGTTGGGCTTGAAGGAGTTAATGAGTCAGTGTTTTCATCCTTACTCTGAACTGTTGTTTGGGATAATTCCTTTTCCAAGTCATCTTCAAGGTGATACTAATTGTCTGACACTGGTATTTGAGAGAAATACCTACTCTTATTCGAACCTCTGACAACCCACATTCTGGACATGGTACAATGGCTCTATTGGATGAGTCCTTAAGGCCAACCTATTATCCCTTGAAGAAAAGGTAGAGATCAGTGTTTATAAGACAAATGGTGGTGGTAGATTTTCTTTGTAGCCAGGAAAGCTTATAGACATTACTGAACCTGAAGGATCAAGGGAAAAGGAGCAAAATAACAAGCTTTGCCAACTGTAGTTAGATTTTTAAAAAAAACACAATGATTTTAATGTGTAATACATTTGTAATCATGTATGAGGTCTCAGACCCAAAGATACAGGTTTCTGGAGCAGCATTCTTGGTTGCCACAGTCTATAGTCCAAGGATATTAGGACCGCAAACTTTAAAGGTTCACTTGCTTTGGATTGGAACCTGGTTTAAATTAAGATTTTATCTTTTGAAACTTTCTTTGATAAATTTCTTATATTATTAAGGCCTCTGAAGTAATACTGACCATCTAAAGAGGACAAGAATGCATTTATAATTCCAAAGTTACTTCTAGAAAGTTAGTGCATAAGCATCCCAGTCACCATGACTCCATGAAGTAACTCCATGTGAACAAAAAGGTATCCAAACTAACCCTTGATGCAGATGTCTTCGTGGTACCGCCTGCCTGCTCGCTTGAAGGCGTCAGTCTTTCCATACCTATTCTGCAGTAATGTCTAGCTGTATTTCTGCATGGCTGCTACATTTGTTGACTGAATTCTTGCATCAAAGACACAAAGAATCAAGGAGACTCATGAGTGCTGGTTCCATACAGTGTCAGGACTCCGCTTCTCAACAACAGTGTGAATTTTCTTTTTGTTTTGTTTTTCTTAGAATGTAGAAAAATTCTAGTTTGAGATCTCTAGCTGAACTGTTTATAGGTTAATCTCTCGAAGAGGTTGCTTTCAGAAACTTCTAAAGTGAAATTTAATGGAAAGTTTCACCTGTGTCACTCCTACAAAATTAAATGGAAGTACAAAAGTCTCAGAACAAATGTGTATGGGATTCTCAGTGTCTAGTTCTTCACTGGTTTCATCATAAAATCTAATCTTGAGATTCTTGTCAATTAAAATGCTCTATCTTTGTCTTCTCTTAAGCTTTTTATCCTAATAGTTGAATTCCTGTTCTTCTTGGTACCCAATGTCCACAACTTTAGAAACAGATTTGAAAATAAACCATTTTCAGTGAAGCATTTGACTTATATTAGGATATCGGAAGCTCACGGTTTGTCAAACGTTCCAAGTACTGTTAATATTTTATTGATTCAGCTAAAAATCATTTTAAACTATTTAAATCCAGACAGACCAGTTGAAAATAAGGAGCCACTGACCTGGGACCCAACAGAATTAATTTTATCTGATTGTGCTTTAATATGTGGCCATTAGTTCATATGGAAGGTAATACAAAAGAACAGTGTCCTTGAAATTCATAAATATATCCATTTTCAGTGTTTTTAAACAAGATTAGTTTACAGGTTCACGAGTAGCCTCGTAAAGTGCTTTCTGAGAGATATTTTTGTCTAATCAGTATACTAAAATTATTGACTGATTATATTATTCCAAAATAAAATGATTTCCCCCTTATCACTGCTGAATATGAATCACGTGATTTGATTTTCCTTTTCTCTTAAGCTGTTAAAAAATCTAAGTTGTTTTAGATTACAAACAACACTTAAATCATTAAACATGTTAACATTGCTTGAGTCGTCCTTCCTAAGATTATATAGATTCCTTGTTATGTTTATGTTATACAGCTTTGTAAACATCTCAGAAAAAGATAATATTGAATAAATTATTTGACCTCTCTTAAGCTCATTTTCCTTATTCTAAACCATGAGAAATGGGTTAAAAATCACCAAGATTCTTTCCAGCTTTAATTTTGAAAATTCATTTAAGAGGAATATATACTCCAAATTCAGAAATAAGAAAAGAATTTTAGTATAGATAAAATCTCAAGCAATAAGCCATTGCTTACTCTGATTTTATATAAAACCACATCTATCCTTTCTTTTCTCCTTTCCCATATCCTAGTTATTTTTCCCCTGTGAGCAGTTTCTTATCCTTTCATCACATCTATTGTAGATTTTGGATCTTATTTACTGTAAGATTATTATACTAAGGAGACAATACAGTATTTAGGCATGTGAGTCTGATTTATTTTACTTATGAGTATGGTCTCAAGTCTCATCCAGTTACCTAAAAAACCTTGAAAAATGAAGGGAAAAGGAAAAAGAAGTAAATTTGTTTTACATATATATTATGTATTATATATATTATGTATATTATATATGTGTAAATCTGTTTTATACATACATGTATAAAACAAATTTATAGATATATAATATACATACGTATATTATATACGTATATGTATAAAACAAATTTACTAGTAATACTACTAATAGAATTAGTAGTATAATCATCTTAGCTATTTTATATATATATATATATATATATTTGCTATTATATATAACCATCTTAGCTATTAATGATTATACTACTAATTCTATTATTTCTTGGGAAAGAACAGTTAATACTCATATGACTAGATCAATTTGCATGTCTATATCTAGTAACCTAAGCAACTCTTTTGATAATAAAATATGCAATATTACAACCTTTGTTAAATTCCTATCATCTTGTTTTGAAGGTGTATAGTGTTATTGTTTGGATTGTTGTTGTTGTTCTTGTAGTTGTTGTTTGTATGTCTCTTGTTTTTTGTTTTTCTTTTCTGTTTTATTTTCTCTTTAAAATGAAAAGAATTTTTTTAAAAAACACATCTATCTACAGGAAATTGAAAATCCAATTCCTATCCTTTGGAGTTAAGTTGCATAATCACACTCAATTAGAACAGTAATTTATTACTCTGATTAAGCTATACCATTCAGTTAAACAATACTCTAATTAAGCAATATCACTGAGTTCTTGAAACTTAGGAGGTTACTTTAGATGGTTATAGCTGTCCAGTAGTGTGCACTCTACAGTTATAAATTCCATTTATTAATTATGCCAACGAAATAGATTAAAAAATTTGAGATCAATTGTAAATTTCCAAGGAGTACTTTATTTTGGCCAGAACCATTGCCAATCACCTGTTTTCTCTATTTTTGTGAATCCAGAAAAACATAAAGTAGAACTGTTCCCAAAACCAGATTGGCTTTCATCATGTTGAACTGCATTGTAAACAGAAACAAAAAATCAGGAGCTGTTAAGGAAAATAATTGTTTTGAAAGAAACATCAAGCTGTAAATCCACAAGGAGCTATAGAGTGATGGAATTTTGTTTTTAAGCTACTTTATGTGGTGCCTATCCCAAAAGCTCAAACTGTGTCTGGTTGCAAATACTGAATGTATTTTACTGTCATGTACCTCCACTTAAAGTGATTTGCAGACTGAAATATATTGGGGCCAACTGATTTTGAGTCCCCCATAGTACTTTTGGAAGTAGAAACTGAGAAACTGCAAGCCAAAGCCTCAAGGAGTACATTTTCCTCTCAGTGATCTTTTCTTGAGACTAATGATTGTTTTACACATCCCCAGTCTTCTTGCCTGCAACCTGTGTGAGGAGAAACTATTCAGTTTTATGCCTTGGGATTTCTGCCCAACTTCTGAACTGAACAATTAATTGAAATCTTTTCTTTGTCTGATTTTTTCTTAGTTCCGGCTGCCTTCTAAATAAATCATTCACTTTATGTAAAAATTGCAGTGATTAATAAAAAGATACAAAGAGTTCATTCCCATGTAATTCAATAAAATAAACTTAAGAAATATTTCTGCTTTTGCTTCATATTTTTATGTAAAGGATTTTTTGATGATCTCATATTTAAATGTTGTGTTTTCCATTCTTTTGTCATAATAAATCTGCAAAGCAATGCCAAGTAGCAAACTGGAACACTATAGCTAGATATTTAATCACTGACACCACCCTGATTCCTTTTTCACTTGGCATTCTTTTGGTTATATTTTCATGGAGAAACTTATAGGAATTTGGTCAGATATTATTTTTAATTGATTAGGCTTTACAATGCCTGCAAGTGTGAGTTAATCTTGTGTGTTACATGTATGTGTATATTTGCACATGGAAGTACATGCTCATGTGTCTGTAAGGCAGTTTATTAATCTGGACTTCAAAAACTAGTTATTTTAAATTTGTATTGCTAATAACACAATTTTCTAACCAATTCTATGAGCTACCTAGAGAGGAAAACCAACCACGAAATCTGGTTCAGGTAAACTAAATGTTGGCATGTTGTTCTTGGACATTTCTGTTTAAAACTTTAGAATTTTCATCATACAGCATATCTACAATTATAAATAGTAATTTTTGTATCATTAATTAATATATAATAAATATACCATATGTCTGAGTTAATGAGTCATTAATATTGTGAACAATACAGTACTCTGAAAACAATCTAAACTTCGAGCTTATAAAAGTAGACTCCTAAAAGAAGTCTACTAATGAAGATGAATCATTCTTATTTTCTTTGATATTTTAGAGATATGAAACAAATTACTGTAAGTTGTATGATGTGTAACTTTTTCACCCAGTGTAACTCTTAGTAATTTTTTTTCATTTTTACTTCTCTTTTATAAACTTAAATTTTCAGAATTTACAATTTAAATTTATTTAGTAATCATTTCTACTCAATGTGCCTTAGAAATAAAATATTTATCTCAAAATCTTTAAGGATTTTATATATTTTAATACAGAGTCACAAAACTAACTATTGAGAGTATGATTCAATAGATTGAGAATGCCAGTATGCAGTTTTATTTTGTGTTTAAAAATATTTCAAGATTTTTCTGATTCAGTTAGCAATAGTACTGGGCTACTAGCAAGCAATTTTTTTCACTAGACAGATGGTCTTTGTCCCCACCTGATATTCATACTTGCTGTATCCCGAACAAAGACTTGAGCAGGACACACAAAATTAGTAAGAAAAATACATTTATGGGAGGAAAAGTAAATTCCACAGAGCACGAATTAGCAGACAAGAAAGCTCAAGAATGAACTTGAGTCAGAGTAACTCCCCCTGCTTTAAGTTTGAGCTTAAAGTACACAGGGAAGTTCCAAGCAGGCAGTGCCTAGAGACCACAACTGCCTTAAGGAGAGAGCACTCCCAAAGACAGCACTTACACCAAGTTCCTCAGTTGGCTTCTCTTCTGTTTTCCTAGAGTTTAGAGAGTGATCCGGTGGTGAGTAACTGGGAAAGCCCACCCTAATCTTGATACTAAAGTAAAATTTGATTCATTTTCTTCCTTGATTATATTTTTAAAAAGGCAGAAAAATTAGAAAACAATGAGTAAATCAAAGGAATGCAAAAGAACATTATGCAATTTCTTTCCATTTAAATGATAAGTGTACTTGTAAGAGTCTAAAAATCTCTCAGCTCACCCTTACCATAATGGGTATAATTTTTCTAATTGCTGCCCTTTAGCTTCAAAATTGCACATCTTGCTGCATTTGACCTCAGTGACTATTTTTAAAGGCTATTGAGAAAAATATGCTTTTTACATGTTTTAAGAGTTTCACATCTATTTCAGTGATTGGGCTGGAATAAGCATGATTCTATAGAAGAGCTTTAGACAAAAATTTCAAAGTCAATGACCTTTTCTCTTACTAAATAGCACATAAAAGTGACAGATTTGTTAAAATAACTTTAGGACTAATAGAACTTCAAAGATCTCAGATCAAGTGAATTTCTATATATTTTATTATATGATGTTTATTTTTGCTTACAGAACAAGTGTAAGAGGCAATATAAAGACTATTACACATGGAATACTGAAACTTCTGAAATAATACTCTTATATAACAAAGGAGCTAAATGTTAAAAGGAAGAGTCATTAAATCAGATGAAGCAATATTGACAAGTACCATATGCCTCAGCAATTCTCCTTGTCATATGCGTTCATTATTACGAGTTAGACTGAAATTTCTCCCAGAGCATATCCTTCTGGCAAGGCTCCCATCCCTAGTCTTGCTATGTTCTATCCACCCTGTATCCCCAACTCACACTTTTTCTTTCTGGTACATTTGACATTACTGGAGTTTAGTTAGTCTTTAATTATAATCCTACCATAGCTCTCCTATTATGATGACTTGGAACTCAGCCCTGTGCCTCAGATAAAGGTTCCCATTTAACTCTGCCTTTCTAGGAGAATACAAGTTTAAATACCCTGCCCTATTGTCCTCATAAATGTATTCATACTTATCAAACCATCTGTTCTGAATTTTAGTTTCTAAAATAATGCCTTGGCAATTTTGGTTGAAATTTGAAATGCTCTTCTTTTTTTACTCATGAATATAATAATGTAAATGTTGGTCACCAGGCAAGGCCCAAAATTCATTTAGCCATAGTTGACCATAACACAAATAATATTAATATATTATTTTTAACTCATCCACACTCTTACACTGATTTTATGGTGAACAAGGGCTTAGGAAGCGTCTCAGTATTGCAGAGTAAAAAAGCACATGGATTTGCACCAAAGCAGAGCAGGGCACTAACAGAAAGTAGGTAAATTGGAAGAAAATAGAAATAGCTGAGATTAGATGCAGATCTATGAATCAAACCTTCTCAGATTGTAATGGATAAATATACAACCAGTTCCTCTCAAGGAATGAAAAGGTTAAAATATGGATTATAAGGGAAAAAAGCAAGAACATAAGGGGCTCAAGTCATCAGTGTGCTGAAACAGTGGGGGGAAATCTGGAGTAAATCTCAGAGCAGCCTGTGGCTCTCCGGACACAGCCATAGCCACCTAGGTCTGTCTTTTTCATGTGTCCACTAGAGCACTGCTGTGCTCTTAGGTGACTCAGCTATTCTCTTTCACCTCTTCCAGTTTCTCTTTGCTAATTGACACTCAAGTTACTTTGCATTTAAAATATCCCAGTGAGAGATAACTATTGCTTTAAACACTTCCTACCTAACGCACTTAGGGCCCACTACAGCATGAACTGCCACTCTCTCAATAGAAATCTACTTCGGGGAGTGCCATCAGTCTTTTATCCAGTTCTTTCAGTGGAGTACTGAATGAGGTTGCCATATGTTTTGGTATGTCTTGATTTGTCCCAGTTTACATCTATTGCTCTGGTGTCAAGACAATACTTTGAGTCTCAAAAGTATTTAGTTTGTATTACGAATCAGATGGTTGTTCTGTGTAGAATCATATTGAGCCAAAGCATGAGATTTGTAGGATGGAAAATGCCTGCAGGAGGAGAAGTACTGGCATTTACCCCAACCATCTGTCCAATTTAGTTTGCTACTGCCTCAGGGAGAGCCAATTCAATAAATTGCTAGATTATATGACAGTTACCAATAACATGGAACTCATCAGCTATAGAAGCAAATGTTGTATTCGTGCATCTACTATATATTTATGGAGTGCCTCCTAGCTCCATCACTGTGTTTGGGACCTCAGATGCAGTGAATGAAACATGCAAAAACCCCTGCCTTTTTGCTAACATACTGGTAATATAATTTCCTAAACATGCCAGATATTTACTGAATAACATTATACACTAGGCACTACTGTCATTGTATTCATGTATCCTAGCACTGTTGCAGAATAATTCCCAAGCCATACTACAAGACTCTGCACCAAGGAGATAAGGAGGCAGCGTTCAATCTTTACACTAGTGGACTGTTGGATCATCACGCCAGTGGACTCTTGTGGGATAATTCCTCAAAGGCAGCAGCGCTGAAATTAGAAGGAATTTAGTTTATATAAAATATTAGAAGTGGGAGGTAAAAAGCACATGATAAAATGTTAAATAATTGGTTACATACATGGAGTCCTATATTGACAGGCAGGATAGTCATGAAACAAAGGAACTGTTTATCATAATATAGAAACACTCTAGGCACAAGGGGAGGGGCTCTTACAGAATATTCATAGTTAAAGGCATTACCATAATGTAGGTACGTTCTGGGCAGGGGCCCTTGAATTAGCCCAGCATACCTTAAGGTATAGGAAATTACTCTGACTCAGTGCTTATCAGACATATACAGCTGGGCTCTAGACACCATCAAGGTCAATTGAATTCAGCAGAATCAGCAGAACACAAACTTGGTCAGAGACTTCTAATTGATCATGAAATATCCGTAAGTTTTCTATCTTATAAATGTGTTTCCACATCATAATTGTGCCCCAATGCAACCACCACCATCATCATCATCATCATCAAGGGAATGAACCACATAGAAGTTTAGAAACATGTCAAAATAAGACAGCTGAAGAGTGATGGGCTAAGATTGAAATCTAGACCGCCCAGCTCTCAGTCCTGCTGATGGTCATCACACTGCGCCACTTTTCTGTTACAGAATAGTCTCCTTTCTAAGGACTGTTCAGGATTGTGGAGAAATCTTGGGGCTGTACAAGTCGAAGAAAGTCCAGCTCTAAATAAAATCATTTACTATGTGCTCAGAGGTTACATTTTTCTTAGATCACACATATGTGCTTATTCATCATTCCCCAAGTCAGTATCTGATCAACATGGCTGAGCTCTAATGCATTTGCAAACCTGGCCACACTTTGCTAAATCCAAATTTCTGGCTGTATGGCTTTTTTTTTTTTTTTTTTTGGTATCAGGGATCGGACTCATGACCTTGTGCTTGCCAGGCAGGCGCTTATGCCACTGAGCTAAATCCCAGCCCTGTATAGTCATTTTGGATCTTCATTTAGAACTTCATTTTCTACACAGATCACTATCTTACATGCTACTATTTATCAAAAATTAATTAATAAGAGAATAGCTCAACATGGTGGTACACACCTGTAATCTTAGCATTCTGAATGGCTGAGGCAAGTAGATCACAAGTTCAACTACAGCTGCAATTTACCATCACCCTGACTAAAAATTAAAAAATACCTTGGATGTAGCTCAGTATAATGACCTTCAGTTCAATCCCTAGTAACACACACACACACACACACAAATATTCATATAGTCATGGAACCATAAAGTATGTACTCATTTGCAGTAAATCAGGAAATGGAAGTGTGCACAAATTAGGAATGCCTGCTCTTATTCTTTCTTTTCAACATTTGTAAGAGAGATCCTGAGTGCAAGAATCCAAACAAAAGTAATAGACACAATGGTTGATAGGAAAAAATTAAAACCACTTCCCTACCAAGATGAAGCCTGCTAACATATAAATACTATAAAACTATTACACTTTAAATTTTAAAATTTAACATAATTGTGGGATGCTAGGTTAATATAAAAATATAATACTGTCTATAAACATAATTCAGTTGTATTTCTTTCCATGAACTAATACTCAAAATTAAGAAATAATTTTACAAAATAATAATGTTTATAATAATATATAAACATACTTACAAATATTGATATGTAAGAACACTATATTGAATATTGTTTTAAAAACACAGAAAAATTAAAGATTTAAAAATAAAGATAAGTTGTATCAATGGATTGTACATTTCAATACTGTTAAAATATCAGTTATCTCTGAATTACCAAAGGCACTTAGTCAGGGTTCAGTTGCTAAACAAATGAACCAAAATGTCTATGTTTACAAATTTACAGTTTATTTCAATAAAAGATACAACATAGCAACCATTTAAGAAATATTCAACTACCACAAGCACCCATGAGAAGTTAGATACCAATTCCAATTGTCCTTCTCTAAAGTTCACAGGAAAATACACATTGTCTCTTGAGTCAGAAACCACAGTGTGTATAGGAAATACCACACAACCAGAGAATCAGAAATGGAATCTCATCAGGGATTTCTTATACATACTTTGCTGAATACATAGGCATTCCCACTATATCCCCTGTAAAAAAGCAGAGCCCACCAAATTCTTACTGAGACCAATAATAAATTATCTATTATCAATAGATAAAGCTGAAAAGTTAATAACACATGTAACCCTAAAACTCCTTGTGGCTAAGTCTATACTCTAAAACTTATAACATTCCTGCTGTTTCGGTTTTAGACTTAGATGCCCTCCAAAGATAAGTTTTGAAGGTTTGACACTCCATGCAGCAATATTCAGAGGTGGGGTCTGTAGAGGTGATTGGATCATATGAATTTTAAATTTATCTTTAAATTAGACACTGATGAGATCACAATTTGGTAACATTTAGGGCTAATGGAAGCAGGAAGTGGAGCTTAGGTGAATGGAGTGGGTCCCAGAGTTGTGACCTTGGGAACCACATCTGACCCTGGCCCCCTCTCTGGCTTTATTTGTCTCTCTTCTTGGCTGCCTTAAGAGAACATCTTTGTTCCACTGTGCCCTTTCTTCACGGTGCCTGCCTCAACCCATACCGCTTCAAAGGAACTAACTGATCATGGACCAAAACTTCTGAAACCATAACGGAAAACAAAGCTTTCTTCTTTTAAATTTTTTTTTGTCAGGTATTTTGTCACAGTAGTGAAAAACTCACAAATATGCTTGCCTTGATAGTGGTCTATGAAGTGCAGGTAGAAAAGTAAAATAGTTCTAGTGAAATCTATAGCTGCTACACTTAACCTCAATGGTATAATCACTCAATATACTATATGCATCATCTCTCTCAAAATCACAGCAGAATTTTTATTGGAATTCATAAATGTTCTAACATGTATGTGGAAGTTCAAAAATTGTAAAATAGCTAAAAACAGTATTGAGAAAGAAAAATAAAGTCAGAGCCCTTACACTACTTGATTTCAAGATTTAAAACTACAATCATTAAGACAGTATGAAATTAAGGTAAGTATAGAAACTTAATTAAATAGCATACAGAGTCTGGAAATAGGCCCTTGCAAATAAACTTAATGGGTTCTTAACAAAGCTACCAATAGAATTCAATTACAAAAGAATAGTTTTTCAACAAATGATGCTGGAATGCCTAAATAAACGTAATTTTAAAAATTTGACTTCCAGTTCAAGGAAAGAATGAAATAGACACATTTCTCCATATTCTCCTACTAAGTACATCTAAAAACCATAGACAATTTATGTGTCTTTCTACATACACACACACACACACATACACACACACACACACACATACACACACACACACATACACACACACATACACACACACACATACACACACATACACACACATACACACACACACACACACACACTCACACACACACACACAAAATAGGAAACCTGAGGAGCTACACTTTGGTGAATACCTTGATCTTTCTTTTTGTATAACCAAACATTAAAGAAAACCAGTATTAGTTTATATAACCTGAGAAAATATTAAAAAACTTTATTGAAGAAAAGAAGTCAGATACCAAGGAGCACATGCTTCATGATTATATTTACATGAAGTTCAAAAAGGACAAAACCAACTTATGGGCATAGAAATTAAAATAGTGATGTTTTTGAAATGACAATTCACTGGTCAAGGTTCGAGAGAGTTTATTGAAATGAAAAAACATTTTATAATGAGTAGAATTTTGAGATATGTATACTTATTAAAACCCATAATACTGTGTCATTAAAATGTATGTGTATGATTGAATAAGTATTATTCACAACACAAATTCTAAGTTAAATAAATCACATTTTAAAATCTATGTAATGACAAGAATAAGTATGTTATAGTGGAAAATGTTGAGTCACTAGACAATTTTTTACGATATTCATAAGAAAGAACTTACTAAAAGAAATATATAAAAATATTATTATGACTAGTAAAACTAAAAAATTATTTTCTTTTTCAAATTCATTTCTGTATGCTCTGTAGTTTCACATATAAAAATTATGCAATAAGTTTAAGAGATTTATTAAGGATCATGGTGACTATCATACACATATATACCTGAATTATATGTTAAGATTTCTAAAAGAAAAATATTTTAAGTGTTCTTGTCAAAGAAAAATGAAGTATACAAGTCAATACATACGCTGGTTTGATTCAACCATTTCACAATGCATGCATACTTCAATATCATATTTCACTGAGTGATTTGTACTCAATCTAGAGCAGTGCAGAATAGTAAAGAGAGAAGGCAAAGTAGATAAGAAAAGAGTTTAATAAGCGGGGAGGGATGGAGGGAGTCACCACGAGGAAGGTTGTGGCGGTTCTCTACAGACAAAGGGCAGGTTTTGCCTGATATAGGTTCTGACAGGGGAAGGGGGCCAGTGGCTGGTGTGAGCTGATTTATTTTGTGAAAGTGCAGAGGACTGGGTAAACTTTTACATTCCTGAGCTTTGGCAGACTTTTGGGAGGGAGAATCCATAGGGGCTTCTGGGAAGAAGGAGGTGCGCATTATCGTGGCACAGCTTTGGACCATTGCCATGACGATTGTGCTATCTCTCAGACTGGGGATCTAACAATATTTCAATATCATAAATCTAAAACAATAAAAAGGTTAAATATTAATTTTAAGATAAATAAAAAGATTCAGTTGTTTTCATTTCTATTTTCCATATCTCAAAGACTAGAAATTGTTGAAGTCTCCTAGTCCAATAATTTCAATATCCTTGAAAATATTTTGCAAATTGCAAATAGCATAATTATGTGCCTGTAAATACATACCCATGTTCAAAGCTCTCTATCTTTATAGCTCCTTTTTGCTTGCTCTGCCATCCTTATCTTCATTTCCTAGACCTCTATGTCTCCATCCAACCACGGTAATTCTAAAGATTAAAAGTTTAAAATGTGTATAATTGAGATAGAAATGGATTATACAAGTCTTTCAGGAGTCTATATTTACATTGCTCTACATAATTCGGCAGATAGTTTCAAAATGTGTCCCAAAATGCATGATCACATAATCTTAGCCTACGATGACGTCATGTCAAAACACACACCTCCTACGTTCCTTATAAATAGCATATAAGCAATTCTAAAGAGAGATTTCATCTCTCGACTTTGCAAGTTTTTATTGTTAAAACTGTTTATTCACTTCAATTTAAATTCTCAATTCCAAAATTTCTCTGTATGGAATCATCACCAAAAATCTTGATGTATGATCCATCAGTACTTGAACTGAAAGCTTCATCTTTAGCAGAAGAAACATAAAAGCAAATTAGCTTATTCAGTAGTGTTGCAAATTGAATTCATCATTGGAGAAAAATTAAGGGTTATGCAAACTCCCAATTTTCAAAATATACTAGCTAAACCTTTAATGTGAGGAGCTATATTCACAAGACAGCCCAAGTTTTATAAAATTTATAGTGTAGTATAGAAACCTTAAAAAGGCAACTGGTAGTATTTGCTAACATTTAACAAGTGTTCACTTAATATTATCTACTAAACCCAACATTTATTAAATTCTTTATTACTCAAAGCACCATCATTTTTACAAGCACTGTTGTAATTTTTTCTAATATCTTACTAGTATATGTTTATGGTATGCCATGATTAAGGTCATTATGGAAACACATTTCAATTCCATTTCCATCCTTCTCCCCTCTCCTCTCATGCCCCATTCCTTCCATCTTTTGGTCCTCTTCTCTTTTGCAAAAGATATATCTTACTGTTTCTTATTTTGCCAATAAGGAAACAAATGTTCATAATTTATTAACCCATTAGATAATATATTAGTGGGTGAAAAATTCAGAACTAAATTTCCAGTAATCTAACTCTAAAGAGTATGATAAATCCTACACCATTAAGATACATAAGCCATTATGTATCTTTCTTAAACTTTTTAAAAAATTTTATTTGAAAGAGAATAAAACAAAAGAGGGCAGTACAGAGCAGATCAGAACAGGACAACATAGGCAACACAGTACTTTACATTAAGACAACTGGACATCAACAGTAGCTAACACCATATCACTTACTCTGCTATAGTTGAGCATAGTTTCAAATACAATAATATCAAACATAACATAATAGTATAAAGCCATGCATAGAGTGAAAGAATTCCAGGGCTTTCTGAACCGAATAACAGAAAATGATCAATGGGTACTATAATATCTCATTTTCGATAAAAAAAATTTTGTTTAAACTATCACACATATTCAAATTCCAATAAGACACAATGTGATAGATAGAACTAATGCTAGTAGAACAAAAGAAGCATAATAGGACTTCTAAGAAGGATGATATTAAATCAGCAATAGTTGTCATAATGTTTTGTTTTCTTCAAGACAGCTGTTCATATCATCACACATGATATAGTCAAACAAAACAGGATAAAACCATTCCAACTGATGATTGAAAACTTTGAAAGACTTCAAAGCTATGAGATGAGGACTCATGCTTACCATAAAGTCTTATATACTTTTATCAAATCTCATACTAGGGAGACTATATGGTATTTACCCTTGTGAGTTTGGTTTATTTCACTAAAGAGAATGGTCTCAAGTCTTGTCCATTTATTTATAAATATCTCAATGTGATCAATCTTTATAGCTGAGTAGTACTCCATTGTATAAAAATGCCACAACTTTTTTATCCATTCCTCAGTTGATGGGCACTTAGGTAGTTTCCAAGATCTGGCTATTACAAATTGTGCTGCTATAAACATGGGTGCACATATATCACTGTGGTATGATGTTTTCAGTTCTTCTGGGAATATGCCTAGAAGCGGAATAGCTGGGTCAAATGGGACTTCCATACCCAGCTTTTGGAGGAATCTCCAGACTGACCTCCACAGTGGTGGCACCAGTCTACACTCCCACCAACAGTGCAGAAGAGTTCCTTTTTCCCCACAGCCTCTCCAACACTTGTTGTTGGTAGTGTTTTCTATCTTGGCCATTCTTTCTGGAGTGAGATGGAATCTCAGTGTGGTATTAATTTGCATTTCTCTCATGACTAGTGATGATGAACATTTTTTCATGTATTTATTTGCCATTCGTATTTCTTCATCTGAGAACTGTGTATTCATTTCAGATGCCCATTTTTGGATTGGGTCTTTGACTTTCAAGGGTCTGATTTTTTTTTAATTCTTTATAAGTTCTAGACAGAAGTCCTTTGTCTGAGGAGCTGTCCATGAAGATTTTATCCCAATTTGTGGCTTTCTTTTTCACTCTGCTGGAAACCTCTTTTGACACGCAGAAACTCTTTAATAAGATGTGGTCCCAGTTATTGATTCTGGGAAGTACTTCCCATGTACTTTGGTTCTTGTTCATGAATTCTCTTCCTACCCCTATACCTTTGAGGTTTTTATCTACTTTGTCTTCCAGCAGTTTTAGTGTTTCTGTTTTAATATTTACATCTTTGATCCATTTAGATTCTAGTTTAGTGTATGGTGATAGACATGGGTCTAGTTTTAGTCTTCTGCATATGGACAGCCAATTTTTCCAGCACCATTTGTTAAAGAGACTGTCATTCTTCCAGCGAGCATGTTTGGCCCCTTTATCAAAGATAAGGTTGTTGAGTGAGTTTGTGGTTGTTGTATCTTCCAATCTATTCCACTGATCCTCGGGTCTGTTTCTATTCCAGTACCATACTGACTTTATCACTGTAGCTTGGTAGTATAATTTCAAGTCGGGGATTCTGATGCCTCCTGCCTTGCCTTTGTTGCTTAGAATTGCCTTTGCTGTTCTAGGTCTCTTCTGGTTCCAGATGAATTTTAGGAGTGATTTCTCTAGATCTATGAGGTATATTAGTGGTATTTTGATTGGGATGGCATTGACTCTGTATAGTAATTTTGGGAGAATGGCCATTTTCACAATGTTTGTTCTTCCTATCCATGAACAGGGGATGTCTTTCCATTTTCTGAGGTTCTCTTTGATTTCCTTTTTCAGGGTATTACAATTTTCACTGTATAGCTCTTTTACTTCTTTCGTGAGATTAATTCCTAAGTATTTCATTTTTTTGGATGCTAGTGTAAAGGATGTAGTTTCTCTTATTGCTCTCTCAGTACTTTTGTTGTTAGTGTATAGAAATGCTATTGATTTTTGTGTATTGACTTTGTATCCAGCTACCTTGCTGAATTTGTTAATTATATCTAGGAGTCTTTCAATAAGAGTTTTGGGAGTCTTCTATGTAAAGTATCATGTCATCTGTTAATGATAATTTAACTTCCTCTTTTCTGATATTTACTCCTTTAATTTCTCTTTCCTGTCTTATTTCTCTGGCTAGTATTTCCAGTACTATGTTAAATAGCAGTGGTGATAATGGATATCCTTGTCTTGTGCCTGATTTTAAGGTAAAGGCTTTCAGTTTTTGACCATTTCATATGATGCTGGCTGTTGGTTTGTCATAGAAGGTCTTTACTTCTGTGCCAATTCTCTGTAAGGTTCTTATCATGAATGAGTGTTGGACTTTATCAAAAGCTTTTTCTGCATCTATAGAGATGATCATGTGGTTCTTCCTTTTGGCTCTATTGATATGGTGGATTACATTTATTGTTTTGCATATGTTGAACCATCCCTGCATTCCTGGGATGAATCCTACTTTGTCATGGTGTATAATCTTCTTGATGATTTTCTGCATCCAGTTTGCCAATATTTTATTGAGAATTTTTGCATCTATGTTCATTAGGGAGATTGGCCTGTAGTTCTCTTTTTTCATTGAGTCTTTCTCTGGTTTTGGTACTAGAGTGATATTTGCTTCCAGGAATGGTTTAGGAAGAATTTCTTCCCTTTCAATTTCATTGAAGAGTTTCAGGAGTGTTGGAATTAAGTCTTCTTTGTATTTCTTGTAAAATTCTGCAGTGAATCCATCTGGGCCTGGACTCTTCTTTGTAGGCAAGGACTTAATTACATTTTCAATTTCAGTAATAGAAATTGGGTTATTCAGCAGTTTTATATCTTCCTGATCCAGCTTTACTAGTTCATATGTATCTAGGAATCTGTCTATTTTTTCAGTGTTATCGAACCTATGAGAGTAGAGGTTTTCAAAGTAGGTGTTGATGATCTGTATTTCCACTGAGTCTGTAGTAATTTTACCTTTTTCATTTCTTATTGCATGAATTTGAGTTTTTCTTTCCTTTTTTTAATAAGGTTGGCCAGGGGCTTATCAATTTTATTTATTCTTTCAAAGAACCAACTCTTTGATTCATTGATCCTTTGTACTTTTTTCTTAGTCTCTATTGCATTAATTTCTGCTCTGATCTTTATAATTTCCTCCCTTCCTTTGGCTTTGGGCTTGGCTTGCTCTTCTTTTTCTAGATGTTTGAGTTGTAGCATCAGGTTGTTTATTTGTGTTCATTCTGTCTTCCTGATGTGGGAACTCAATGCAATAAATTTTCCTCTCAGGACTGCTTTCATTGCATCCCACAAAATCCAGTAAGTTGTGTCTGTATTTTCATTTACTTGTAGATATTGTTTAATTTCTTCTTTAATTTCCTCTGTGACC